>CM031237.1:425276248-425761248 GCA_018340775.1 Taxus wallichiana var. yunnanensis
CCTCAAGTGCAAAAATATTTTCATATCCTTTCATGAAATTCTTGTAATAATGGTATGACCCAAAAATCATGTAATTAAATTTGATTATTAGGATCCCTAAACCCAAGATCACCGCTATCTTTTTGGGTCTACCAATAATCCTTCCTTACAAATAATTTCCTCAAGTAAAGTTACAAAAGGTGTAGTAAAGATACACTTCTTAATATTAAGATATATTCTTAATTATCTGCACCTTTCAAACATGAGCTTCAGATTATCAAAATGATATTTAAAAATCCCATGGCAGTCTAGTAATATAAGTACACCTATATAAATTTATGAATAAAATCATAAAAATCCTATACAACAATGCATGAGAATACTGTTGGTACATTCTTAAATCCAAACGACATAACTACATATGAAAAAATTCCTCACTCAGTAGTGAAAGTGGTCTTCACATGTAATGTTTACTTAATGATAGCCTGAAAATCCATTTGTAAAGGTATAGATATCATTCCCTAAAAATCCTTCCTAGATTTCCTCGATAAAAGGTTTGGGAAAGGGTCTATGAAACTCGAAGCATTAATTTATTTTTAGACTACACGAGATCCACGATCTGTCCATCCTTCTTGATATTAATAACCATAGGACTAACCCACTTAGAATATTCAATGGGCTCGATGATACCATACTTAAGCATATAATCAATTTCCTCTTTCACCTTGACACACATATTTGGGTTCATCCTGTAAGAAATATTTCTAATGGTCACATGTCTTCTTTCAATTTTATCTTCATTTCACCTAAAGAAGGATACACACCTTGTAATTTATGGTAACCTCTCAAAAAGAGATCCTGAAAGTAACGTAAGAAATAAATGATCTTTTCTAATTCCTTCTCTAGTCAGTAATCTCCATTGATTTCTTCCTTAGGCTCATCTTCACTTCCAATATTAACCTTCTTCATTTTCATGGGAGCATTATACGCACGTGACTTCTCATCTGCAAAATACATAACCTCTCGTGCACCTTTTAAATGGCTAACATCTAGGTTGTCAAATTATTCATCATCAATAATGGATACTATCTTTCCCATTTTCTTTTTTACCAGGCATGACCACGATTACATGTCTTTTGTTTCTTTAGTGTCCATGCGTTCCTCAGAATCTCAGTTAACCAAGTAGTTCAAGAATGAGCTATTCTTCCTTCACGATATCCCTAAAAGTGATGCGCCTCATTATCTATAGAGTCTCATGTTGTTGGTTTGAAAATCTATCGCTCGGGCTGATTTATGGATAAACGAGCCAACAATGTGCGCCAAGGCATAGCCCCTCTTTGAGTCAGCAAAGTGAAACTGGTTTATTGTTATTCTACCAGTAGGAATCTGTGCAAGTCTCACAATATTCTGCCTTCGGGGGTTTGGGATCTCATCCCAGTAGGGGTGTTTCTGACTGCGGAAAGAAAGGAATGAAAGAGAGGATGAAGAAAGATCAGATCCGAAGGAAGAAAAGAAATGAATTCCAAAGTAGAAAGGTCAGAGGGTTTATGTTTTGGGATTGGTAGTAAACAGAGCCAAACCTACTTGCATAAACGAATAAAGCAATACTGATGAATAAATGACAAAAAAGTAGAGATAGATTCAACAGAATAAATGCATAGATCTGACATAAGAAAGATCAGATGCCCATAACACACATATTTAGCACAAAGTCTTAATATTTGCATTAATATCTTCTTCTGTTACAAAAAGTACAAATCCTTTTCTTCTCACTTCTATTTTTCATCTAAAAGATATCCACCCCTTGAATACAACAAGTATTCAAGTATATATAGAAGGAGAGAAGAAAGGAAGACAAAAGCAAACAAACCACAAAAATATCTTACAATAGATTACAAAGTCATTTGTTGACTTTTGACAACTTTGGTGGATGACATCATCCCATGGTGCAACATGGATGATGTCATCATTTACGTCAACAAATTTTAAATATTTTACAAGGAGAAAGATTGGGAAGAAGGAAACTATTCGTTGTCATCCTGCGGCTGGAAGGGGGTATCCTGCTTTTGCTGCTCGGGTGACGAGATGTGGAACTGGGCACGGTACTCCATGAACTTGCTGATCATGGGTTGAAGTTGATCCTCGGAAGGATCCTTGTGTCTATCACTGATAGCTTCGCAGGTCTCCTGCTCGTCTATGAGATTTTCCAGGAGTTTGGAATAATCATTCTCCGCCTCTATCAGGTACCTAATGAAATCACGACACGCCAACAGGTTATTGATGGATTCGGCGTCGAACGTGACCTCTGGCCCCAGTCCCTGTGAAACGATCTCCTTGAAGATCTGAATAGTTTCCTCCACCTTCCTTAAGGTGAAAGAAGAAGTGAGCAACCCTGGAGACATTCTAAGAACAATCTATTCCATTTGATGCATTGCATCCAGGGCTACCTCCTTTACTTTGTCGATCTTCTCTAGGACGAACTCCAGCTGATCCACCCGATAATCCAGAGTAGAAAGGATTTTGTTGAGGGCTCTGGGGTGTCCAAAGATGCCGAACTTGACCAGATCTTTGACTGAACAGTCAAGCATTTTCTGAAAGGTCTCGTGTTGCATCTTGGCATGATCCAGCTCTTCGGAGATGGGTCCTGCTATCGCCTGGAGTTCTCTGTTTGTTTGATTGATATTCTGGTACAAATCGGTGAACTTAGCGATAACTCCCTCGCTTTCCTTGAGGATTTGGCTCCTCTAGGTGGAAACTGCCATGCCCTACTCACCGATTTTAGCATATTCATTGATCTTATCCTGGCTCAGAGGCTCAGGAGTTTCGGCGGCAGTTGTAGGAGGTGCACTGCCCATTTTCTGCAAGGCACGGAGAAGATGTTTATTTTGCTCCTTTAGCAGCCTTTTCTCTTCCTTTGCTTCTTGGAGTTTCTTGCAAAGGGCGTCAACTGCAGATAGGGCCTCTCCTTGCATGTAACACCTGAACTATTGTTACTACCTCCTAAGCATTCAAGTGTTGATATATGATTTCTTCTGTAAAAGGATGTGTTCCTTTGATTGTGAAGTCATGCTTGATATGGATTGTATCTTCTTTGCTCTTGAAGATCTTTCACTGAGTCGATATATTCTTGGACTCTTTTATTTCTTTCATTTTTAGCACTGAGTTCAATTTGATTTCAAAAGGAATTGTGGATTTATCCGTCTTTATGACTCAACCTTGGATCAGTTGCATTGATCCAAGAGATGTTTTAAGTTTATTCTGGATGAACAAAAATTATAGACCTTACGAAAGTTGCAAAGTTTGAATGTGTTGAATAAGAAATTCAGAGTCTAACTCAGGCTGATCATGTTAAATGAATTGGTTCCCGATATCGTAATATCAGGAAGGCCTAGACCTTGAGCCAGGTAATAAATTTTGGTGTATACTGCAAGCTTTTTATCAATGCCGGATAGAATCCATTTCGGGAATGTTATACCCTGTTGGTTCTTATACTGAACGATCCTACTTGTGAGACCTAGAATGGATTCGTTAAGGTTAATAACCTTAACCTAAACTATAACCTATGGGTTGAATTATTGCTAAACTAACCTAGCCCTAAACTATAGGTTTAATGCTCCTAAGGTTAGCTACCTAAGCACTATGGAAGTAAGACTAATGTCTTACCGTAAGATCTAACCTATGTTTCTAACCTAACTTATGATAATGGATGAAGGGGGACCTATGAAGGGGTGCGAGCCGTGGGCGGTGGTTTCCATGGCATTAAATGAGGAGGATAAGCATGAAGGACAAGGGATATGGCGGAGATTGCAAACGGCTATTGAGACCTGACGTGGCAGAGTCGCCAAATTTGGGAATCATTGTTTGTTTTCATTAGTCAATCGCCAACTTTGGTGGTCGGTGGCAATGGAGATTAGGTGGGAATCTTAGAGGTAATGTCATTGATGAACTTTGGTTCCCGAGTGCGGAGTGCTCGGGAAGGCATGCAAATGGAAAACTAGTTGGTTGTTTGGTTTTCCATACGCTCCGTTTTTCTCTCTGTTTGATCACTTGGTTCTTGAACCAGCACACTTTGTGTTGCGTATGGCAACTATGAGATTATCTAGCTCTTTTCTCTGTGGGAAATTTTATAAGACATGAGGGTAACAAATTATTGTTGCTGAATCTATCGTGGAAGAAGAGGAGAAGGCGTGAGCACATTCAGAGGTCTTCTTCAGATTTTTAAGCGACATTACCAGGCATGATAGGCCATGACTTTTAAAAATCTTGCTTTACTCCAAATGCTTTCATTAAAACAACTCTGTTCGGGGTGATTTATGTTGATTGGTTTGAAGCAATGTATTGGTTCTTCTTTTCCTGTGGAATTAGGAATCTCGGGTTTTTTGAAGACTTTGTTGGAATGTTTACTGTATTTATTCTTCCTTTTGGTTTCATTTTGATTGAAGACCGGCTGTGCTTTTATTGTTGTTGAATCCTATTGAATCTTGCTAAGAATACTTTAAGTTTCTTCTGGTTGGAATGCTTGCTGTGATTATACTACTTGAATGCGACTATTGTAGAAATCCTTACTGTGTTTGCAATTTTGGGTTAGTCTCCGTTGAAAGTTTTTAGGGATTATATATGAAAATGACTCAGTGGGAGTCCTTTTAATGTTTCGTATGTTTTCATCTTCTGTCTAAACTTGGTTGTGATTACTGTTGGAGTCCTTGAAACGTAACTTATGTTTTTAACTGTAGAAGTTTTGTTGTGCATATTGTTGGAATCCTTGAATTGGATAGTATGTTTTTGAGTCTGTAGAAGTTTTTTTGTGTTTACTTATTGGTTTTGACTGTTGGAGTCCTTGAATTATTGTCGTATGAATTCGACTTCAATCAAAGCTTGGTTGTGAGTACTAGTTGTATTTGACACTGTTGGAGTCCTTGATATGTTGCGAGTTGGCTCGATTTTTGAATTAAGTCCTCGTTGTGCATGCATATCGTACAGACTCTTTCTTAACATTGTGGTGTTATATTCAGTTTGCTTCTATGGAATTAAAGGATGGGTTTTCTTTACAAACTTGATTCTGTTTGAGACCCTGTTGTATTTTGTAGTAGCTCGACTTCGGATGAAACTTTAAGGAAATTATTGATATGGAATTCGGCTTCTGTGAAGACCTTGTTGTGATTATTTTTCTTGAAATCGGCTTCTAATATAAGTCCTTGTTGTATAATCGTAGGGATTTGTTTAAGTTGAATGAAGCTGTGCATGTTTGTGTTTCGACTCAGTGTGAATGTCACTGTATTTGCATATGGAAACGTTATTTGTTTTTAATGTTATCTTGTCTCGTGTTTGACTGAAACAAAGAGCTCATAGTTGTACCATGTCAGGCAATGGCGTTGGGTATTTTCATGTTGATGAATGATATGGAAAAGATTTGTTGAGTCTTTCATGGTTGGATTATTTTCTTTTTCTTTGTCATGAGAGCTCTTGTAATGCTTAATAGCTATAGGTGATTTTTATTAATGAATTTAGATGAAACTGTAGTTTCTTCTTGTGATCTCGACTATTTTAATCACATGCGTAAAAGTAATTGTGTTATTCTAGAGGAGTCGGTACAGTCTAGAACATGATTGAAATGGGAATCTGATTTACTCTGTTTCCTTCTCCTGAGCTGTAAATTATATGTTGATGTGTAATAAGAGGAATAAGAAAATACTCTCTAGTCTGGAAACTTTATGTGCTTTCTTCTTGTATCCTTATGCGATCTCTACGGTAAGGGCATAACAAGAATAGACTGTGGTATTGTATGGAGAGACTGGTATAAAATGTGTGTTGCTGTATAAGTAGGTATACTCATCAATACCATTAAAATAATGTATGATTGAAAGGAAATTACGACAGTTGAGCTTGTTGAATGTTATAAACTGCCTTTGAGTAATTGTTAGAAACATTCTTGTAGGAGTTTTGTTGTCTTTAGAATGGTTGTATTCATTTTTTCTTAGTCTCAACATATAAGAGGAATAGCTTTGATTTATGTTTGGAATTTGAAGAAATGATTTCATTTAAACAGGTTGTTTAATGAGAACAATTGGTGGATTGCAATTGTTTTAAGAATTAGTGCTTATCATGCTCAGTTCACGAACTGACCCGTGTTGACAATTTTTGCAGATGGTTTCCGTAAGTGGTAAAGGCACACAGATCCGATATGATGTTCGATTGTTTAATTTCATTTTATGATGAATTCCAAGTTGATTCTCTAAATGTACTACTTTAAGAAAGATGTTCTTTTGTTGTTGAGTATTGTATCAAATATGTTGAATGCATAAAATGTATTTGATTAGCTTAGAAATGAATGAAAAGAGGTATTTGTTACTTATGTGTTTGCATTCGTATCTTGATGGATTGAACTTCTTCGGTTCGAATGATTTTAAGAGCATTGTTATTATTGTATACCTTGGAGACATTTGGGATTCTCTAAGTAAGCTTTGCAAAGATTATGTGACTGAATACTTGTGAATGTTTAGTAGTTCTGTTATGTTCTATCTAAAGCTAAATTGGAATTTAGATCACTGTCTTTCGAGAAGCTAAGGTTAAAATAAACCTCAACAGGAAGCTGAACGGGCTGAATAAATTATTACTCCCTAATCTTGATCTAAGTCAAGACAACGCCTTAATTTGATTTTAAATCACTATATCTTAATACTAATAAGTAAGATGTATTTCAGTTTTGAGAACTGATATAAACCTAATAAGGGTATGGTTAGCAACCTTATGAGAAGACTTAGGGCTACTGCCCAATTTCGTTGATTTAGATCATTGTGTAACAAAGAACTCCTTAATGAAACCTCAAATCTTATTAACTTCTCTTTGTGAAATGGGTCTTAATAAGAAAGGCAATTCTAAGGTGAGGAACCCTAGGGTTTGGGAAAAGACTACCCTAAAAGGAGCGTCTTAAAGTATAACTTTAACTCAACGTAAGTAACACCTTAAATTTAAGTAGATCTTTTGAGGTGGATTTGAAGGTTGATGGCACAAGTCAACCTGTAGGTTGTACCTTCGAGAAGATTAGGATCTTCTCGAAGATACAACAATGCAGTGACTTATGGCGACACCCCTTTGCATTGATCGTTAAGATTTACACCTTAAACTCGAACAAGTTTTTACTCCGGGACTAGTTAGGAATGTGGTCATGATATGAGACTTCCCTGGAGACTCAGTGGTACCTTGGCACATAGGGTTAACTAGGTTGACCCAAGATGTCAAGTGTATCCCTAGTTCTTGAACATCCTTATATCATTGTCATATTATAAATCCATTCCACGAGTGAATAACTTGGGACAGGGGAGGCTGATAGAAGTCAGTGTAAGACATTCTACATAACATAGGAATGGGGTGAAGGATGTATTCCAGATTGACGAGTATGCCATCAAGGAATACGAGACATAAGCAGTATGTTTCAAATCTTTGGCCAAAGTATCACAAGCTCATTGATTGCGTTGTCTCATGTCACCTAGTCCGAGGGACGAGATGCCGATGAATAATGGTAACAATTATTCAGATAGGTTCCTTGGATAGAGCATTGTAAATCCTAGATTAGGGAAGAGAACCGCAAGAGGTATGTGTTAAAATAAAAATGCCAACTCTTTGATACTCATGAATAGATCGGTAGATCACCGAGTCATGATATGAATAGATTAGAGGTACTCCGAGTCATCACAGCTGCATATGGTTATCTGTTATAAGAATGATTGTTATGATCTGAGAGTTCTAAATTATGTATTTAGAACTAGAATGCTTCTATAAAAAAATAAAATTCTTGTTCTAATGTACTAAAATGGGGATGTTACATCTTGGTATCAGAGCTGAAGGTTGTAGCTCTTGGACCTATTGTGTCCATAATCTGATAAAAACCTGAATTTTCTTGTAACAGAAAATGGTTAGAACAAGGGGAACGTTGCAAATAATGCTCCACACAAGGAGGAGGCGTAAACAACCCAAAAGCTTGATGATATCCTTGCTGCCCTATTGGACACAAGAGATCATTTGGCTGTACTTGAATAACAAGTAATGGGAAATGAGGAGGATGATGAAGCTGGTAATAACAATCAGCAACCTCCTAAGGACAACCCCGATATGGGTGTTGATAATAACGTTGGAAATGCACATGTCTAACCAGAAAACAAAAAGGCTAGGTTGGCAGTGGAACTCACTAATGATATAAAAATGATAAGCCCACCTAAATATGATGGCACCACATTAGGAGATGGAGCTGAGAACTGGCTCAACGAAATGGAGAAGTACTTTGCAATAAGAAACTTCTCGGAGGAAACCAAAGCTATTTGGGGAGCCTATCAGCTTTCCCACGAAGCATCTTCATGGTGGGATAGCCGTAAAGCTGAGCTAAATATTGATGAGACCAATATTACTTGGGATCAATTTAAGGGCTATTTTAGGCAATGTTGGCTGCCACAACTTTTCTATGATCAGAAAATGACAGAATTCAGAACTTAGCTCAAGGGAAGCTAACGGTAACTGAATACTGGGAGCGGTTTACAAAACTCCTCAAGTATGTACTGCAGTATCAAACTGACGAGAAGTTCAGAATACGAAAATTTATCATGGGACTGAATCCCATGATAGGGGAGAGGTCGATGTTCATAGTCCAACCACTATGGAAGGAGTTGTTGAAAAGGCCATAAGACAAGAACAGAAATTAAAGGCTATTTTTGCTCATAAAGAGGAAGTGCGGAAGAAGATTGCAAACCCTTCTTCAACTTCACTTGCACCCAAAAAGGGACCATGGAAAAAGTTTGGAAATAGAAGTAAGTTTCCGGGGGATAATAGTAAGAAAATAGTAGCAAATAAGCCTGCTGGAAATGTAAGGGATAATTTTGCTAAAAATTATAACAATGGGCCGAAGCCCTATGGAGGACAATGTGATAATTACAAGGCTGGAGGTAATTTTGAGCCTAAAAAGGGACCTGTAGGAGGCTGCTACAATTGTGGAAAAGACCACTACACAATCGAATTGCCCTTTCAAGAAGGATGATCGTAATCAAGAAACATAAGATACATGCTGCAAAGAGCAGCACAAGCAAGTGAAAAGCAAGTGACACCTATAGAATTTTCGGGTAAGTTATTTGGCATACTGTCACTATTCTTTTTGATACGAGAGCTCTTTTTGAATGTTTTATTTCTAGTAAACTTTCTTCTAAACTTAAGAGAAAAGATGGAAAAATGGATAAATCTTGGGTGTACTATACGGTAATAATTTTGTTCATACAGTGAGTATGTGTCTTTTTGGGGCAGTCCTTGACTTACCTAACTTTTCCACGGAAGTTGACCTCTATGTTACACCCTTGGGATCTTACGACATTGTCATCGGTGTCAATTGGTTAGCTGACCATAAAGCAAAAGTAGACTGCTATGAAAAGAATATAAAATGTTTAGATGATCAGTCAAGGCAAGTAGAGATTCAAGGTGTGAAATGGGAAATTTCGGTTAGAAAAGCGTCACTATGCAAACTTAAAAAGGCTAAAAACAAAGGATGTACCCTTTATGCAAAAGAAAGATATCTAAATTTTCAGAAGAAGATGGTGATTCCATGAAATGATTTCCACTTCGTTGCAAAGTTTCAAGGATGTTTTTCCGAGGAATTACCAGTTTACCACCTAAAAGGGAATTTGACTTCACCATCGAAATCAAACCAGAACGAAACCTATTTCCAAAGCACCTTATCGGATGACTACTACAAAGAGTTAGTCAAGCTTAAGGTACAATTGCAAGAACTTTTGTCTAAAGGTTTGATTAGACCAAGTGTTTCACCTTGGGGAGCGCCAATAATATTTGTAAAGAAGAAGGATGGAACACTTAGGCTGTGTATCGATTATCGGATGTTGAACAAAGCAACAATCAAGAACAGATACCCACTTCCAAGGATTGACGATCTATTTGACCAGATGCGTGGGGCAGCGGTTTATTCCAAGATAGATCTTCGATCTGGTTATCATCAATTAAGGATTAGAGAAGAAGATATTCATAAAACAGCTTTCTCGAACAAGGTACGGACATTATGAATTCACGGTTCTACCCTTTGGATTAACTAATGCACCCGCAACTTTTATGAACTTAATGAATAATATATTTCAAGAATATTTGGACAAGTTTGTACTTGTATTCTTAGACAATATTCTCATTTATTCTAAAAGTGTTGAAGAGCACAATGAGCATTTGAAGATAGTTTTGGGAATTTTGAGAAAAATAAATTTATATGGTAAGTTATCCAAATGTTCTTTCTTTGATACGTAAGTTCACTATTTGGGTCATGTCATTAGTAAAAAAGGAATTGATGTAGATCCTTCAAAAATAGTGGCAATAATCGAGTGGCTGCGCACCAAAGAATGTGCACGAAGTAAGAAGCTTCATGGGTCTTCTTTGGTTATTATAGAAAATTTGTTAAGGATTTTTCTAAAGTGGTGTGACCGATAACTTCATTGCGAGAAGAAGGATAAGAAATTTATTTGGAATGATAAGTGCGAAACGGCTTTCAAAATTCTGAAAATCCAGTTGACTTCTGCACCTATATTAGCTGTACCAGACCCTAATGGGAGCTTTACTATTGTAACGGATGCTTCTGGGGAAGGCCTTGGAGGTGTTTTTTTACAAAATGATCAAGTCATAGCATATGAAAGTAGAAAACTTAAGTTACATGAGCTGAATTATGCTCCTCATGATTTGGAGCTTCTTTGCCATTGTTCATGTGCTTCAAGTCCTGAGACACTATTTACTTGGGAAACCTTTGAGTTGAAAACCGATCACTTGGGATTGAAATATATTTTCACTCAGCCTAATCTAAATTCTAGATAGAGAAGGTGGTTAGAGTTTTTATCTCAATATGATTTTGATATTAGCTACATCAAAGGGAAAGAGAATAGGGTAGCAGATGCTCTAAGTCGTAGGAAGCACATTTCTGCTCTTATAACATTAAGAACTTAGTTTAAGGATGAGGTAAAAAGTGCCTCAGAATCTGATATATACTTTTAGCAAGTAAAAGCAGTGCTTATTACAGAACCTAATGATGAAAGGTATAAAGGTTTTCATTTTGATAATGAAGGAATCTTACGTTATGAAAATAGGGTATACGTACCTATGCTGAACGATTTGAGAAAGAAGTTGTTAGTTGAATTTCATAATTCACCCTTCTCTGGACACCCGGGTATCACAAAAATGCTTGCTGATCTAAAACAGCAATACTTTTGGAAAGGTATGAAAAAGGATGTTATTGATTTTGTGACTCATTGTCTGGAATGTCAGCAGGTTAAGGCAGAACACATGCACCTCGCTGGACTATTATATCCCCATAGCATACCGTAGTACAAATGGAAAGTAATAAGCATGGAATTTGTACAAGGGTTACCTATGTCTAGGAATAAACATGATGTTATCCTGGTAGTTGTAGATAAACTAACTAAGGTAGCTCATTTCATCGCTGGAAATCTAAAGGATGATTCACCAGTGTTGGCCAAAAGATTCGTGCATGAAATTTTCAGGTTACATGGTGTACCAGAATTGATTATATCCGCGAGGATCCTAGAATGACATCAAGATTTTGGCAAACGCTTAATACAGCTCTTGGAACGAAACTAAACTTGATTTCGCATATCATTTGGAAACAGATGGACAAACCGAGAGAGTAAATAAAGTGTTGGAAGATATGTTGTGAATGTATTGCATGGACCAATAGTATAAATGGGAAGAGTATCATCCACTAGTTGAATTCGCATACAACAACACTTATCACTCATCTCTTAAAATGGCACCTTTTGAAGCACTTTATGGAAGGAAGTGCAGAACCCTTGTTAGTTGGGATAGTATTGAGGATAGAGTGGTAATTGGACCAGAGATCCTCACTGAAATGGAACAACAAGTAAAGTTGATTCGTGAACGATTAAAGGAAGCAACAGATAGGCAAAAGAGCTATGCTGACCTTAAGCGGGTTGATCGAAGGTTTGAGCTTGGTGAGAAGGTTTTTCTTCGTGTTAAACCCAGAAAGAGTTCTATAACTTTTGGCAAGGATACCAAGTTGTCACCTCGTTACGTGGGACCTTTCGAAATTGTCGAAATAATCAATCCTGTAGCTTACCGATTAGCATTACCACCTACTTTGTCTCACATGCATGATGTTTTCCATATTTCTTTGCTTAAGAAATACGTTTCAGATTTGTCACATGTTTTAAATTGGAATTCCTTATAGGTCCAAGACCCAGGAATAATCGTGGTTAAACCCACACGAGTGCTGGAAACTTGCCAATTGCATTTGAGAAATCGTGAAATACAACAATGTAAGGTCCAGTGGGACCATTTTAATGAAGAAAGTGCAACTTGGGAAAATCTGGAAGAGATGAAAATTGCTTTTCCTTTTCTTTTTCAATGAATGAAATCTATTGACAAATTTTTTTTATGAACTTATCTTTTTCATGTCTATATGAAAGCCAGATTGAGGCAAACATTATTCAGGCTGAATAAAATGTATCGTGACATTGATTTCTGGAACTATTCAAGTTGGAAATAGTCTTATTGTATTGTGAACTAATAAATTGGTTGACCTGAAGGTAAATCAAATATGTAATGATCGGGATGATGAATCATTTAGGAGGGAAGCATGTAACACCCGAACTATCATTTACTACCTCCTAAGCATTCAAGTGTTGATATATGATTTCTTCAGTAAAAAGGATGTGTTCCTTTGATTGTGAAATCATGCTTGATATGGATTGTATCTTCTTTACTCTTGAAGATCTTTGGTGAGTCGGGATATGCTTGGACTCTTTTATTTCTTTCATTTTTAGCTTTTGAGTTCAATTTGATTTTGAAAGGAATTGTGGATTTATCCATCTTTATGAAACAGCCTGGATCTGGATCATTGCATTGATCCAAGAGATGTTTTAAGTTTATTCGGATGAACAAAAATTATAGAATTTACGAAAGTTACAAAGTCCGAATGTGTTGAATAAGCAATTCCGGAGTCTAACTCAGGCGATCGTGTTAAATGAATTGGTTCCCGATATCGTAATATCAGGAAGGCCTAGACCTCGAGCAGGTAATAAATTCTGGTGTATACTACAAGCTTTTTATCAATGCCGGATATAATCCATTTCGGGAATGTTATACCTTGTTGGTTTTTATACTAAACGATCCTACTTGTGAGACCTAGAATGGATTCGTTAAGGTTAATAACCTTAACCTAAACTATAACTATGGGTTGAATTATTGCTAAACTAACCTAGCCCTAAACTATAGGTTTAATGCTCCTAAGGTTAGCTACCTAAGCACTATGGAAGTAAGACTAATGTCTTACCATAAGATCTAACCTATGTTTCTAACCTAACTTATGATAATGGATGAAGGGGGACCTATGAAGGGGGTGCAACCCGTGAAGGTGGTTTCATGGCATTAAATGAGGAGGATAAGCATGAAGGACAAGAGATATGGCGGAGATTGCAAATGGCATATTGAGACCTGAAGTGGCGAGTCGTTAAATTTGGGAATGGTTGTTTGTTTTCATTTGTCAATCACTAACTTTGGTGGTCGGTGGCAATGGAGATTAGGCGGGAATCTTGGAGTTAATGTCATTGATGAACTTTGGTTCCTGAGCGCGGATTTCTCGGGAAGGCATGCAAATGGAAAACTAGTTGGTTGTTTGGTTTTCCATACGCTCCGTTTTTCTCTCTGTTTGATCACTGGTTCTTCGAACCAGTCTACTTTGTGTTGCATGGCAACTATGAGATTATCTAGCTCTTTTCTCTATCGGGGAAAGTTTATAAGACATGAGGGTAACAAATTATTGTTGCTGAATCTATCGTGGAAGAAGAGGAGAAGGCGCGAGCACATTCAGAGGTCTTCTTCAGATTTTTAAGCGACATTACCAGCATGATAGGCCACGACTTTTAAAAATATTTCTTTACTCCAAATGATTTCATTAAAACAACTTTGTTGAGTGATTTCAGTTCAGTTGGTTTGAAGCAAATGTATCGTTCTTCTTTTCTGTGGAATTAGGAATCTCAGGTTTTTCAAAGACTTTGTTGGAATGTTTACTGTATTTATTCTTCCTTTTGGTTTCATTTCGATTGAAGACCGGCTGTGCTTTTATTGTTGTTGAATCCTGTTGAATCTTGCTAAGAATACTTTAAGTTTCTTCTGGTTGGAATGCTTGCTGTGATTATACTACTTGAATGCGACTATTGTAGAAATCCTTACTGTGTTTGCAATTTTGGGTTAGTCTCCATTGAAAGTTTTCAGGGATTATATACGAAAATGACTCAGTGGGAGTCCTTTTAATGTTTCGTATGTTTTCGTCTTCTGTCTAAACTTGGTTGTGATTACTGTTGGAGTCCTTGAAACGTAACTTATGTTTTTAACTTCTGTAGAAGTTTTGTTGTGCATACTGTTGGAATCCTTGAATTGGATAGTATGTTTTCGACTCCTGTAGAAGCTTTGCTGTGTTTACTTATTGGTTTTGACTCTGTTGGAGTCCTTGAATTGTTGTCATATGAATTCGACTTCAATCAAAGCCCTGGTTGTGAGTACTAGTTGTATTTGACACTGTTGGAGTCCTTGATATGTTGCGAGTTGGCTCGATTCTCGAATTAAGTCCTCGCTGTGCATGCATATCATACAGACTCTTTCTTAACATTGTTGTGTTATATTCAGTTCGCTTCTGTGGAATTAAAGGATGGGTTTTCTTTACAAACTTGACTCTGTTTGAGACCCTGTTGTATTTCGTAGTAGCTCGACTTTGGATGAAACTTTGAGGAAATTATTGATATGGAATTCGGCTTCTGTGAAGACCTTGTTGTGATTATTTTTCTTGAAATCAGCTTCTAATATAAGTCCTTGCTGTATAATCGTAGGGATTTGTTTAAGTTGAATGAAGCTGTGCATGTTTGTGTTTCGACTCAGTGTGAATGTCACTGTATTTGCATATGGAAACGTTATTTGTTTTTAATGTTATCTTGTCTCGTGTTGGATCAAACAAATGTAGCTCATACTGTACCATGTCAGGCGATGGCGTTGGGTATTTTCATGTTGATGAATGATATGGAAAAGATTTGTTGAGTCTTTCATGGTTGGATTATTTTCTTTTGCTTTGTCGCGAGAGCTCTTGTAATGCTTAATAGCTACAGGTGATTTTTATTAATGAATTTAGATGAAACTGTAGTTTCTTCTTGTGATCTCGACTGTTTTAATTGCATGTGTAAAAGTAATTGCGTTATTCTAGAGGATTCGGTACAGTCTAGAACATGATTGAAATGGGAATCTGATTTACTCTGTTTCCTTCTCCTGAGCTGTAAATTATATGTTGATGTGTAATAAGAGGAATAAGAAAATACTCTCTCTCTCCTAGTCTGGAAACTTTATGTGCTTTCTTCTTGTATCCTTATGCGATCTCTACGGTAAGGGCATAACAAGAATAGACTGTGGTATTGTATGGAGAGACTGGTATAAAATGTGTGTTGCTGTATAAGTAGGTATACTCGTCAATACCATTAAAATAATGTATGATTGAAAGGAAATTATGACAGTTGAGCTTGTTGAATGTTATAAACTGCCTTTGAGTAATTGTTAGAAACATTCTTGTAGGAGTTTTTCTATCTTTAGAATGGTTGTATTCATTTGTTCTTAGTCTCTAACATATAAGATGAATAGCCTGATTTATGTTTGGAATTTGAAGAAATGATTTCATTTAAACAGGTTGTTTAATGAGAACAATTGGTGGATTGCAATTGTTTTAAGAATTAGTGCTTATCATGCTCAGTTCATCGAACTGACCCGTGTTGACAATTTTTGCAGATGGTTGCCGTAAGTGGTAAAGGCACGCAGATCGATATGATGTTGATTGTTTAATTTCATTTTATGATGAATTCCAAGTTGATTCTCTAAATGTACTACTTGAAGAAAGATGTTATTTTGTTGTTGAGTATTGTATCAAATATCTTGAATGCATAAAATGTATTTGATTAGCTTAGAAATGAATGAAAAGAGGTATTTGTTACTTATGTGTTTGCATTCGTATCTTGATGGATTGAACTTCTTCGGTTCGAATGATTTTAAGAGCATTGTTATTATTGTATACCTTGGAGACATTTGGGATTCTCTAAGTAAGCTTTTTGCAAAGATTATGTATTTGAATACTTGTGAATGTTTAGTAGTTACGTTATGTTCTATCTAAAGCTAAATTGGAATTTAGATCACTGTCTTTCGAGAAGCTAAGGTTAAAATAAACCTCAACAGGAAGCTGAACGGGCTGAATAAATTATTACTCCCTAATCTTGATCTAAGTCAAGACAACGCCTTAATTTGATTTTAAATCACTATATCTTAATACTAATAAGTAAGATGTATTTCAGTTTTGAGAACTGATATAAACCTAATAAGGGTATGGTTAGCAACCTTATGAGAAGACTTAGGGCTACTACCCAATTTCGTTGATTTAGATCATTGTGTAACAAAGAACTCCTTAATGAAACCTCAAATCTTATTAACTTCTCTTTGTGAAATGGGTCTTAATAAGAAAGGAAATTCTAAGGTGAGGAACCCAGGGGTTGGGAAAAGACTACCCTAAAAGGAGCGTCTTAAAGTATAACTTTAACTCAACGTAAGTAACACCTTAAAGTTAAGTAGATCTTTTCGAGGTGGATTTGAAGGTTGATGGCACAAGTCAACTGCAGGGTTGTACCTTCGAGAAGATTAGGATCTTCTCAAAGATACAACAATGCAGGTGACTTATGGCGACACCCTTTGCATTGATCGTTAAGATTTACACCTTAAACTCGAACAAGTTTTTACTCCGGGACTGGTTAGGAATGTGGTCATGATATGAGGCTGCCCTGGAGACTTGGGGTACCTTGACACACAGGGTTAACTAGGGTTGACCCAGTATGTCAGCGTATCCCTAGTTCTTGAGAACATCCTTATATCATTGTCATATTATTAATCCGTTCCTGAGTGAATAACTTGGGACGGGGGTGGTGACGTGAAGTCATTGTAAGACATTCTACATAACATAGGAATGGGGTGAAGGATGTATTCCAGATTCGTTTGAGTATGCCATCAAGGAATACGAGACATAAGTAGTATGTTTCAAATATTTGGCCAAAGTATCGCAAGTGCTGATTGCGTTATCCCATGTAACCTAGTTTGAGGGATGAGATGTTGATGAATAATGGTAACAATTATTCGAGATAGGTTCCTGGGATGAGCATTCTAAATCCCGGATTAGGGAAGAGAACCGCAAGAGGGATGTGTTAAAATAAAAATGCCAACTCTTTGATACTCATGAATAGATTGGTAGATCACGAGTCATGATATGAATAGATTAGAGGTACTCCGAGTCATCACAGCTGCATATGGTTATCTGTTATAAGAATGATTGTTATGATCTGAGAGTTCTAAATTATGTATTTAGAACTAGAATGCTTCTATCAAAAAAATAAAAATTCTTGTTCTAATGTACTAAAATGGGGATGTTACATTGCGGGATTTCGAAGATGTCCCCATCGTGACTTGAGTCACCGTGTAACTGCGTCTCGGAGCAGATCCTTCTTATCCTTCAAAGGATTGGGGTATGCAATCTCCATCACTCTCTCCCCTAATGCACTTTGAGAGGAGCAGGTTATCGGTTTTTCTTCTTGATCCCTTTTGATGGGATGATGGAGAAGTCCATCGGGGTGATGGGAACTTTCCTCTTGTTTGACTCAGTCTTTGGGAGACCCAGGCAGACTTATGGGAGAAGGACCAGAAATAGAGAAGGGGCATTGCAGAGTAGTAGAAGAGGAAAAACGTGGAGACACTTAGAGGTGGCATTGAGAGAAAAGCCAAGGAAGTGCTCGGGAGGAAGAGATATCAAGTGCGGGGAGGAAGACATAGGAATGGAAGGGATCTCGAGAGATGAGGGAAGAAATTGAGGGAGATAGCTCTGCGAGAGAAGAGAAGATGGATGAGGAATAAGGGGAATAATGGAAGATGGGGAGAGGATACGACCAAAGGAATGGTCACTTGGGTCACTCGAGGAGGAGAAGGAGGAGAAGGAGAAGGGAGAAGGGACCTCAATTGTTATAGATCATGGCCACATCACGAGTGGATGTGCCTATTGGAAAATCTTTCGCTACTTCTTCTTCTAAGCTTTAGGGACTACAACCCATTCTTGTGAAGTGGAAGGAGGGATTTCAGGAGCTTCCTCTTGGGTGGAGCTAGATTCACCCTATTTACCTTCTCCTTTGCCCTTTAGCTACTGTTTGGACCGAGGAGGTGTGTTACCCAATGGAGATGTGATGAAATTAACTCCGAGGTAGATGAGACCATTCATTTGGCACCAATGCTCTACGTTCTTTGCATATTTTCCTTGACCCTTTCCTCAATTATCTCGAGGCGTTTTGGTCTGTCAATCGCAGAAAACGGCCACTCATCTCCACTGTATCAAGATACACTTGATCAAATTCTTGCTCTCGCGAGTTTGATAGCCTTTTGGGATGATGGCCACACCGTACTGGATGATTTCGGCCAAGGCTAAGTGGGAATGATCCTTCCTCCTGAGCTCGACCTCATGATATATGTCGATATAAATGTCTTCGATCTGAGGGATGTGGATCGGATCGAGCTTGGCCCTGGGGAGACAATTCCTTGGGTCAAAGGTGGGCCTGGTTGGGAAGTTGTGTTTTAGATTCAATAGCTCTAGCTCTGCAAACATGTCCTTCACCTTGTGGTGAGAGAGACACGTATACCTACCCACTGTGAGGGGGAAAGGAGTTCCACCCTTCTTTCTCTTGAGACACTTCTCATGGTAGGTGATAAGTTGTCTCGACAGCTCCAACAGGATCAACTTGGGGCCGGCATATCTCAGCAATTTAGTTGGTTCCCCCAAGAAGTTAACTGCCCTTAGATAGGTAAAGGTGGGGAATTGAGTGAACAAGGCCCCCCATTTCTCTGTAGCTGCTACGATGCTCTTGGTCGTATGACTGTGAGTCATATTCAGCCTCAACAGGAGATGATGAAATAGAAGAAGGCATCGTTGATTTTTGTGAACCGGGGATGTTATTTTCCGCTTTAGTTCCAGAGATAGTATTCATATATCTTAACCTCGGGGCCAAACCCTCACCGCATTAGAGATGGATAGTCTCTCTCGAAAGTGCAAACATAGACCACATAGGAGTTCATTTAGAACCTCCCATTGTGTTGAGTTGTTGGAGCTGCTCCGATATTGTCCGCTTATGATCTCTGCCCACTCAAAGCATTGATCGAGGCAAATTTTTGTTCATCATTTCTAGGTATCGCAGCATCCACTTGTGAAAATAATGGGCATTAGGAATCCCAAAGACTCGCTTTCAGAACGTGATTGTGTCCTTTGCGTTCTCTCGAAAAGTCACTGCGATGAATGACTTGTGGCCACCGAGTCACCACCTTTTTGTTCTTTAGGTATACTTCGTTCATCAGTTGCATGCACTGATCCTCATTGTCATCCCAAGCCTTGATGCAATCTTCCTGGCTTACGGCCACAAAGTGCCGGTGGTGAGGGATGCCGAGCATTATTTCGAAGTGGCGGGAAGTGAGGTTGATTATGACCTCGCCCTTCTCGTTATGGACACATCTTGTGTCTTTGTTGTAGCATCGGGCTACTACCATCATAAACTCATTGTTCACTGACACTTACAGGGATCCTGCCAGCAAAATGTAGTGCACTACCCATCAGTTTGTCCATCCATGGACTTCTTGTGACCCTCTGGGTTCTGGCCCAGAAATCCTCCATATCAATATGACCCAGTTCTGAGTCTCTGATGTCTAGGTCACACTCTGCTTGGGACTCGGGCATCCTGACCCTCTGATACTTGTACTTCATTTCTTCTTCTGTGAGCTTGGCTTTACCCTTAGATTTGGTAGGTCTCTTGCTTGATGTTGACATATGTAACTCTGAACTTAGTTGTTGATCTGCAAGAATAAGAAGTGAAACCCAACACAAGAAATTCATATCAGCTGTTTGATCTTCCATTAAAGCGTCAACAGAAGAAAGAGTTAGTGATTTTAAGGCCTCAAGGTGCAGGGCGCATGAATACTACAGGTTACAGGGCTAAATAATAAGGCACACAGGAAAGGGCTGCTGCAAGGATAAATCGGTGCAAAGGGCACATGGCGCATAGATTTTGCAGGTTGCATTTTTGTTGTTGTAAGCACAAGTGCGCCTGCGCCATATGTAGATATTTTATAAAGGGCGCGGATATTTTTCATGTTACACGGGTACAGGATGCACCAAAGGGCACAGGTTTAATGTGTGTAACATCATTATTTCATGCGCCACAAGAGAACTTGGCGCGGCGCATGGAAGGTCTGCACAACATGATGTTGTTGTAACAATGGATGCGCCTGCGCCGCTTTGACAGTTTTTACTTGGCACATATTAATTTAATGTTGCATACATGTAGGGTGCACCAAAGGGCGCATGGTTTTGTAATATTGCACACAAGTTTGGTGCACCAAGAGGTGAAGGGAAAGTGGTTGCAACAAGCGGAAGAAGTGCGCCTTGAGGGCGCAGTGTTCTTTATGTAATAGGCAGGGGATATGCGCCATTGGCGCGACTGTATATTATGTTGCAGGGGTGACAGGATGCCAAAAGAGGAAAAATTATAGTCTTCCTTTGAAGCTTTGATTCTTTCTCTGAGGTGCTCACATGTTGATAAGCTTCTTTTTAAGGGTACCTTTGGGTGATGAAGAAGCTAATAATAAGAGTTCAGCCATTTTTCAGACAAAGTTTCCCTACCAATGATTTGGAAAGAGGGGGAAATGCATGGGGAAGAAATAGAGAAAAATAGCAAGGAGGGGGAGTTCATGATTTCATGGCCGGGTAGTTGAGTTCATGCTTTGGATGATCTTTCTAATCACATAAACAAGCGCACAAAACACAAAACACCAAAACACACAGAAGCATAGAGGACCTCTTACCAGGATTATATAATAGAGAAATGTGAAACCGGGTCCACAACGTGATTGAAAATGCCGGGGTGGGTGCCTTTGACAAGCACAGAGGGAAGAGAAAATCACGTGATTGTGTCGGATGAAAATGACAGTGCAGACACGCCTATATATGCGAGGTGGTAATAAATGTGCCACCAACTTTTCAAGTGGCACATGAAAAAGCACTTGCCGACAACGGAAAGCATGCACCCTTTGGGGCATCAAAATGCTTTCCAACATGAATTTATGTGTGCCTTTGGCACACCGAAAGTGATGTTGACACAAGAATATGTGTGCCATTGGCACACCAAAAAGTGGCGCAACAAAAGTTTTGTTGACATGAAGGCGCATGCGCCTTGGCGCATGCAAGAAAGGTGCAACATAGTGAGGCGCACCAAAACACCTGTTGACACCTCAAACCATGTGCCAAAGGACTTAAAGGGGGTGCATGAATACTTGATGTTGCAAGGACATTATGTGCGCCCCAACCAAAAAGACCAAAAAGGCTAAGTTCGGAAAACTAGATTTCCCGGGAAGGGATTTGCAACGTCCGAGAGCGAGAGGAGTCCCTGACGAGGACCGGAACAAAATTTTGGTAGGGTTATCTGTAAAATTTCCCTTGACAATTTTACGAGATAACACATGTACATGTGGCTTATGAGAAAAATAATTAAAGGTTTGAAAAATACCTACGGTCATCTCATGCCGGTTTGTAGTCTCTCTTTTTAGTTCAAGCATGGACATACCAAACACACGTGCACCCATGTAGTGTAGAGTATAATTTATGTACCCATAGGGATGGTGGTGAATCCTCTTGGCCTTATGTTAATAGCCTCTCACAATTATGGATGTGCACCAAAGTTGGAGTTTTACCATGATATTGACATATGTGCATAGGTACATTATCCCGAGTAAACCTAGTGGAAAAGGTGATTCTCTCTTCTCATCATTGTAACACTCCACAAATTTAGTTTAGGATCATAAAGGAGTTGAAATTATCCATGGAATGATAAAACTAAGTCAAAGGATTTAATGCAATGACTCCTAGATTCTAATGTGCATCTTCATTTGCCATAACAGGTTGTGCGGATAATGCCATCCATGCACTTAATAAGGGTAGGAAGTGTTATGTTTCTCCTACTAAAGTGATGGGAATTGGGTATTTTTAATAATGTTCACTTTGAACCCGATTTTGTATTTAAATATTAAGATTGCATTTGTGAAAAACATTCCTGCAATCAAGATAATTTCGTTGGTAACTGAGATTTGAAGTATTGTAATCATGTATGATTGGTTATGATTAAAATATCTGTAATAAGCCATCGACGACATGACTTAATATGTCATACCAGTGGCATTGGGTCATGATATCCCAATGGGCCGGGTTAAAGTTTTCTAAGGATAATATGATACCTGTGAAATAGTGTATTTCATTGTTCCATTCCTAGAAGGTAATATGTTTTAGTCAGGGGAACGTAGTTTAAGGATTTTTCTAACTTGAACCTTCTAACGATCAACCACTGTGGTCAGTGGACTCCGGCTTATGAATCCTAGGCCATGGTACTTACATTGGAATTATGAAATTATTATAGCTGATTTCACTTTGTAATATGTATCTCTATGGGAGTTATGGGGCATTTAAATAATAACAATAAGGCTATGCATGTACAATAGCATTGGTCTTATTATTTATGCTATATTATAACCTATGTTTTTGAAAGGATTAATCGACCTAAGTTATGAAAAGTAATTAAGTAAATGTTATTTAGCAAATTTCGGGGAAAAAGGTAAATAAGGTTTTAAATGCAGAAATCCCGCCAATTTTGGAGGAAAGTTGAAGGGCGGTGGTTGTTGGATGAGCCACTAGTGTGGTACTTCCGCTTTGAATGTCATTAAATTTTGCATTTAATATTTTGGAAATTCGTAAAGCTCCCGAATGAGGTGAATTGCATGCAACTTCTTCATTTAGTTTTGTTGGTAAATTTGGAAAAACTTCTTTTGGTATCTTTGCATGGTGAATTTCTTGGGGTAGAAGATTGTAAAGCCATGCAATTTCTAAATCATCATGCTATTTAAAAAAATCAATTTGAGCAAGGAATGTTGGAAATGTGACCTATTTGATTGAAGTTGTGCTTGATTTGGGGCTATGAAGGAAGCAGGAAGAAAATAATTCGGCCTGCCATTTTACTAGGCAAGAAACATTCTTTATCCCTTTTATCTTTTTAATTCATCAGAGGTTAGAATGAATACATATTGGCAATTTTGGTTTGTCTAAGAAAAATTTGGGTATATGTTAGTTCGGGGTTGTTGTTTGTTATACTCTATTTTTGTGTGAAAAGAAGTGGAAAATCGTATGACTGTAACCCTAGAAAACTATTATCCTTTTATCTTTTATTCTACTTGAATCATGCTCGATAATGATGACTATAGATGGTACTACCGGGAGAGGATTTTGAACCACTATTTTTCATTTGCATTGTTTGATTTGGGTTGACCCAGATAATAACAGTATTTGTGCAAATGATATAATGTTTTGCAAAAAAGTTAAATTTGGGTATATGGGTTTCCTTTTTACTTGACTCAAATATGGGTATATAGATCTAGCAATTAAACATATTCTAGAATCGGCTATATACTACCTACACTTTTTCCCTATGTGTATCAACCGTAGAAAAGAAGGTATATTTGGGCATGATCTCAGGTAGATTTGGTGATAACCTGTTGGTACTTCTATCTCATGCATAGTATATATTAGTAGTCTACTTTTATCCCCATTGAGTTGACTTGTATTAATGAGCCATGATTCTGCTAGATTGAAGACTTGCTTTGGTTTGTCACACGTAATATTTTTACCCTTGATGGGTCTCTGTAAGAAAATTTTATTCCTTACACTTTCTTACCCCAAAGTAAATATAGGTATTAACCATTAAGACATGGCTCGGTTTGATAGGTGTTTTTGAGATGATAAAACTTCATGTTATTCTAGCATGATATTTGATCCATGTAGCTCTTAGAGAGGTTAATGGGAAGAAGTAGCGATTACTCCTGGTTTCATTGTAGATGAGTGGCAATGAAGAGTTTGAGTTGTAGAATATTTGTATCATAATGTTGTCACCATCCAGTATGAATTCATTACAACCTCATCCTGAATATTCCTTTTCTTAGGATTTTGGAAGTACCTTCAGTTGATGTAAATAATTGCTGAGTTGTAGAGCCTTCGGCTCACTCCATTATAAGGAGTTTAATTATTTACTATCTTCCTTAGAAGTTATCTAAGCCAGTTTTGAACTGATACTGGAGAACAAAAGATGAATTTGGGAATTGGTTTTCGAAGGGTTGAACCTAACTAATCTTCTACCGAGTATGGAAAACCATTCTTCTCCCTTCAGGAAGCTATTCAGTTATGATGTTATAATATCTCTATAATCAGACACTTACTTGAGGAAAGCTCGATTGGAGCTGGGACCTTGATGGATAATGAATAAAAGAGTTGGTTGTTTTATGTTTCCTTGAAAGAACTAGAAAGTCTTACTTGAAACCAAGGGGTCTTGGTGGATTACACTATGGATATGTTTGATAAGTTTTTTGATCCATATATAAGGTGCAATAATGGAAGGGAAAATTAGTTGTTCCCATTCTTAAAATCAATCCTTACCGCAGATTTTAATATTACTATTATGAGAAGTTGATTTAATTGATTGAATCTCTGTAGGATGATTAAATCAAGTGTATTATATATCAATTATTGAGGAGTAATATGTGCTAGTCTTGAGACAAATTTGGGGAGTATAGACCCCATACGTAAGCATAAATAAGCCTTAGAATGGCTGTGTCTCCAGATTTATATTACAGCTGAGTTTAGTAAGATATAATTCGGGATGATGTGTTTTATTAAAGGAGGTACAATACGGAATAAGTAGGCAACAAATTCTATATCACTTTAATTCCTTTAAGTTACTACAATATGTAACTTAAGATGTATGGATATCATTCCTTCTTAGGATATAATGAATAGTGCAGGATATACTGTTTTATGTAGTTATGACTCATAAACGCCTTGTGTATTTATCGGATCTATTGTTGGATATGTTAGTATTACTAAAACTGGGTGGTTTCATTCCCGTAGCTTGGATTACCTTGTGTGTCCAAGGATAATACTTGATTGAATTGCTGGAGCAACAACAATAGTTGCAGCAATTTCTAGTTATTAATGGGATGATATAGATTCGTACCGTGATTGATAAGAGTCTGATTACTCTATCTAACTTTATGTGATTCGATCATATTTTTAATATCTTGTGTTATTGATTAGTTGATGGTCATTATTGGGTATGAATATATTTATCCAGTTTTTGTTTTAACTTATTTATGTGAAGTGGTAATAAGACCTTGTCATTGTAGAATACTGAAAAAGGTAAAAAGAGTTGTACTTAATGATTGCAAAGCAAGTTACTAAAGTATGATGTTGTGGAATTATATGATTAAAATGTTAGATTGAGATTATTGTAGTATTTATTCATTCTAAAATTTAATGACATAAATTGATAAATGGGATAAAGGACTTTTCTTGCTTAGTTCAGTCGAACTGACCTTGCCTAACCATTGCAGGAAATTGAGTGAAGGTAACTGGCGTGAAGTAAAGAAATGTCTTGGTTATCTAATTATACCACATGCTTACTTTTAAAGGATAAAGTTGCAGCCAATTGTTGATTTGAGATATTCTTATTTATGTTGAGGAAGTTATTTATTGACTTCGAGTAAAGGTTCTCTTGTGAAAATATACTGTGTACATTTACGATCTATTGTAACATGGAAAAGATTCCATATTTTGTTCAATAAATACTCACTTCATATTATCGAAGAATGTTGATGGGTAAGTAATGAATCCCACTATGTTGTAGTAGTGTCGGTATAAGAATGGCTTTATACTTATGATATTTTATGAAAATTGGATCATTGGACGATTGTAATGGAGGGCTGTTGTAACTCTCTGTTTTAGAATATAACAACCATCTAATGGACTAGGTGAACCTAGCAAGTTCAATGGGCAAGTTGTGAAGTTATAAATCAGTAACATAATGGATAGGTTAATGGATTACACTACGGAGTAGTGTTGTTGAATTCTTTAATCTAGATTGATTAACTTATGGTAAATCAATATTATTGTTAACAAGAGGTTGTGATTCCTCACAAGACCGGTAAAGGTTAAATGCATGGTAGATGAGAAATCATCTAGTTATGAATCTTGATGTGTTTGCTTATGTGTGCATACTGAAGGAAGATTCCTCTGATAAAGTTTGAGTAACCATACTAGAAATAAATTGTTATGATGAAATTTATGGATGAAATGTTAAAATTCAACATATAAGGATTAAGTCCCAAAAACTTGTTGATGTTCCTTTTGGGCAGCACTTAAACCTTTAAGGAAATTAAGTTGAAATAATTGGTAAAACTAACCCAACTCCCATAACATGAAGGAGAGTTCAACTTAATACCTCGAGGTGAAATAATAAATGATAATAGATCATTCCTTGTTGCTTAAGCAAACTGTCTTTCCATAAAATGGGTAAATAAAGTATATGATCTATCAAATTGCTATCGTATAAAATATGATGTGATGAACGTTTATGTTGGAGTTACTCCAACTAACAAGATGTATTAAAGATAATTCATTAATAATCAGGTTGAACATAAATGCTAAAAGGGCCCATAGGATATGGGATACAGTTGGCATAGAATTGTTTGGGAGATGATTAAATCCCAGAATACTAAACCTCCATGAAACCATGGGTATACTACCCAATGAAAATGATTAGAGTATTGATGGGAACATTCAGATTGTGCTCAACATGAGTACTTGCCATCTCACTCACTATGGAAGTTTGGTGTCTATGCTCCTAAAAATTGTGAGCTGAAACCAACCATGATTAGGATATGATGGTGTAGTCATATAAATGATAGCAACGATCTGATAGCTGGAATTAATGGAATGTATTTTGGATGCCAAGGAAATTGGTACAAGGATCCAAGGAAAATGAATACGCTGCCAAGGTGATAGTAGCCATACAAATAAACCTAAGTTGAGGTTTGGAAATTGTTATAGAAGTTCTCAAGAGAATTGGGAATTCTACTAAAAACAAAAAGTTTTAAAATGGATAAGATTTATATCTATCGATAAATGTCCAAGAATAAATTTTGAGTAACATGATTCTAATAATATAGCATAAGTGTTTTGAAAGGAGGGTAATGGGATCGACTCCGTATGTACCCAATAATTAGTAATTATATAGTTGCATGATTACTAATGGGAGTAAGAATAACATTAGTAGTTATTACTCCATGATAATGTAAGGTATTATTCTGATGCGGTGGAAATTGAATCATTAACAAACCGTAGGATTGGGAATTTAGGTCTAAAGATTGATCTATCTTATATCTGAAATAGATAGGAAGAAATGAGTAGTTTTGGAACTACATTTAACCTATCATGATTCTAGGGGACATGACTCTAGATACTCTTCACTAAGTGATGAAGACACGGGAACTAGAACAATGTGTCATGTTTAATTTATTAAGATACCATGTTTCATTTTAGGACTCTTGACAGGTCGACTCACTACCGCTGTTACGTGGACATATCCATTTAATGATAGTTGTCGTTATTTGAATACTACCACATAACAGCTATATTGAGTTCCCTTTTCAAGACCTTAAAATGTATGGTATTGCTTAAGTATAAGCTTGTTATAGTTACAAGGGTAGATGGAACCCCACGGGTTATGTACCACAGATGATAACATATGATGGCTATGAAGGAAAGCCTAGCAATGATGATAATCATTACAAAGACACTTGCTCTCCCATAGGCATCATAGGATGACATCGAGGTAAAGGCTCGTATAGGTTAATACGGGCTTGTACCTTGTGTAAGACTTGTAGCTGTTTATAAAGCACCATTAATTTGCAAATCCTTATAATAAAAAAAAGTGATTAAGGTGAAATGAAAAATTTCCTAATGACAAGTGTGCCATCATGGAATTGAGTATGGTATACATGACTCAGAAACCTTGCACAAGGTAGTGTAACTACTGATTATACTGTCAAGATTTCACCATTATCTAAGTTGTGAGATGCCTGTGGATTTCATAGGTGGAACCCAGGTACACACTTAGGGGTTATCACTTATATATCATATCCTATTAAAGGAGAACCAAAGGGATACATTTGTATGTATGGCTCGTAAGAGCATTGAGGGAGAACTTGTAAGTTCAGTATTCTCTCATACAACTGCACATGGTTCATGATAGTTATTGAAAAGGGATTGCATTAAGACTTATGTTGGATTTAAATATATGGGTATTTAAATCAGCTACATAAGGTAAGATAAATTTTTTTCTCTAAGATTGAAGTGACAAAAATTGGATGTTACTAGATCATTCCAAAAGGTTATCTCTATGTGTAGCTCACTAGCATGTATTTGTCTTGTGTAAGGTATAACCAACATGTTTCTTTTATCTCCTTCATTCTTCCACTGAGTCTCCATGACACATAAGGATGTATCGGTATTTCCATCACTAGTATAAATTGGCATTTGAGTTGATCTCATGCACCTAACCATGGATGACCTAATCATCTTGGAAACCCTTCCTTTCATCTAGTGCCCGAACATGTCATACGTGCCATGAGCCTAGTTATCAAAAGCAACACTAGTGGTATCACTTATAGAATGCACGTCTTCCCACAAAATTATGCCTTCCTTAGATGGTTATTCACTTTTTGGATCACGTACCATCTATGCATAAATTTGATTAATCTCTTCTTCACTTAAGGGCTAAACATAAGGATTTTCCTTTTTATCATTTAGAGATATGATCACAAGCTCATATTTGTTCTCAAAACTGATGTATCTCTTGTTAAAGAGAATATCAATATAGCTCACCTAATACCAAGGCCTTCTAAGTAATGTTGGAAAATTATTTGCTTTAGCAAGATCCAATACCTCAAAGCCTCCAGTAAACATGGATCCTTGAATGGTAATGGATGCATCCTTCAAAACAAAAAAAATGCATAGCCCTAGTTTTGTTTTCCATATACAACACATTTGAAGATGGCTGTAATGTAGGACTCCCCATATAATTTCATTTATCCAAAGTTAACACATTGGCCTCAAGTGCCTATATATATCAAAATGTTTCTTACTAACCACCCATCAATTACTACATCAAGTGTAATCTCCTTATCAAATTCATGATTATGTGGTGGCAAGTTTTCATGTAGTATGGTTTGCTCACACATAACTTTAGTGTGTGGTACCTTTTCACATAGCCATTCCCCTAATAGTGGGAGGTAATTCTCCTAGTGAAACATATTACACACCTCTTTCAGGTCATCCACATCTTTCTATGGGAGTTTAATATTCTTCGCACGTTTTTTCTCATGCATGGTCCTTTAAACATTATATTTCATCCCATAGGTCTTAGATGCCTCCCATAGTCTCTTGGTATACTTCCTTCTGATGCAACACATATGGATAATTGAAATGTATTACTTCATCCCTCATGATGAGTGGCTTGGAATTCGGAGAGGCTCAAGTGTGGATGCTACCTTAGTGTGCATTGTGACCAACATGGTTTGTAACTAGGATCAGGCATCTTATTAGGCATCCATTGATCATCATTCATGTATTGTACCATGATCATCCTTGCACCCTTATCCTTATTATTTTTTTAATCATGTGCTCATATAGATCGATGAAATCCTCTAACTTATGCTTCTTCCCACACCATGAGAAAACTATATTTTGGGGAAAATCACACTGATAATGATTAGGGGACCCACAAGTGTAACAAGTTCCTTGAGTGAAATTTCCTCTACCACTACTATGACCTCAACCTTGATATCCTCATTAGAATCCTCCATTCCTATTATTCCCATTGTTGTGCCCTTTATTATGTTGTCCTTCTTGATCCTTTAATCCCATCGCTACACTATTTTGGCACACACATGTGTTAATGGATTCATGGATATGATCAATCAATATGTAATCAACAGTGTCATGGGTATGGGAATTGTAAATATTACAATACATAGACATGCTCTTTTGAATCACATGTTATAAAAGAGGATAATTCCGAGATATCATGGTCCTTGTGACAATTTTCACAATCTAGTAGAAACATGCATCTTGACTTACACACAAAACTATCCTTATTATGTCCCTCAACTTCACAATCAATGCACCATATACCACTGCACTTCTTATGTGTTGAGTTGGAAAATACCTTCTCCAATTTCTTTATTATGGCTGCGATATTTTTCTCTAAAATTGGACTTACCCAGTATGAACTCTTTCAACTTCTTGGTGCATAGAGCTTCTTCCAAGGACTCACATGGATCCACATGTCTTATGAGATAAATCCCTTTGGAATGGATTTGACAATCCTCCAAAACACAATTGTGCATGTTGAGTTGGATGGATATCATAAGATAATTTGGGAAAAAGAGTCGAAATCATGTGTCATACTCTCTTACGCTTTCGAGATAAGCATTGTTTGATATCATTGAGTGCATTGATGTTCTTCTGATTAAACTTTGGAATGTGAATCTTAGCCAAAAATACATGCATAAAGCATTTTACTCCACCACAATTTGATTGGGTCATAATTCCTATACCAACTATGTGTTTACCTTTTAAGCGTAGCAGTAAAATTGGCTTATCTTTCTATTTGAAGCTTTGATTCCCTTAGCATGCCATAATAATTAAAACTTATGCACACGATCGATGCATCTTCTATACCTCTATACTATAGTAATTAGAGATAATATCATAGTACACTTAAGGTTTTTCTGTGGTTATTAAGGTGGGGTTGCACGAGGTTGATTTGGGGTTTCTTTAGTGGTGGACCATATCCTCTAGATCTAGAACCCAAAATTTGACCAATATTTCTTCCAAGTGGCTGCTAACCTAGTCCTCCTAATCCTCCCATGCTCCTTGTTATCAGGTTGTGGTCCAGGATAATGAACTCCTTGTGTTAGTTGTGGTAATCGAACTAGACACCTACCTGCCTATGTGGTCATAACTCCTACCGAAGTGATTTGAATGGTTTGCACACCAATACTCTACCCCTGTTGATGTGCTTGAACAGAACCCTCTAAGTGTACTTCAAAAATGGCACCTCCTATGCTGTCATAGGTATATTCATATTTTGATGCACTTCTTTATTTAACAAAAATTATATCTACCCATCTCTACTTTCTTACCTTCAATAGAATACCTCTAAATTACTACCTATGTAGTTGTAACACCTTGCACAAGGGATATGTGGCTAGGCGGGGATCAAATGGATGCCTATGATCCTCATTATTTCCTTTGATGCAATCTCATCCAAAGCTAAAAAGGATTATGTACTGCGTTTTCTCAAAGCTAGGAGGACTCGATCTGGAGCTCCTCATCTTTCAAGAGAGCTTAAAAAAACTTTGTGAGACATAATTCCCCTCAACTAGAGTGACTCCTCAATGTCTTATGATTATGCCATGTCCCTTTATTGTGTTTCATTAAACCTGATCCATTTTCCTCTCTTTTTTTATCTTCCACTAGATTTCTCATCCTTCTCCACACATGCTTTTGTCCCTACATGTAGTGGGGGTTTATATATCCACAGTAACCTCTCCAAATTCATTTTTATGATCAATATTGATTGCTAAAGGTATAGTGTGTAGATAAGATCCTCAGGATCACGTAAAAATTAAACTCATCTTCCTCTAGACGTGAATACATAGAAATAACATATTCCAATTTATAATTACACAACATTTCAACCCACTAATAATCTCACTCTGTTCCACTCCTCAACTACATGAAAGAGAGTCTCGGTAATCTTCCTAAGTCCAAAGCTTCGGCCTAGGACCCCAATGTTTCTTTGATGCATATGTTTCTAACCACTCTTAAAATTATACTAGGAAGAAGTTGAATAACATATTATATATCTCATGATAAAGATTATCTTCCACCCACTTCCATGTATTGAAATCAGGTCCAATGTTATACCTCTGTGTAAACTTATCTTGTCCATCTTCTACCTAAATTTCAATGCTCTCTAAAGTTAATTGATATGCCATCTATATGCAACATCCTAGTAGAAAATTTGAAAAGAGGTCTCGAAAATAGAACCAAAATGTAGTCTTTTATTTCACCCTAATTACTATGTGTGCTAGGCCCTCATTTAGGTATACCTAAATTCTCACTCAAAGTGCATGAAAATACTAGATACATCCCTTTTTTTTACTTGACAAGATGTTATCTTTCATAACCATAATGATATTTAACCAAGTAAACAACTAAGAACCCTTAAACATTATATACACTTTAAGTGGAAACACATGTAATGAAGCAACATAAAAATTAGATAACAATCAAGATCAATTTCATAAACACATCTCCATACTTAGTCACATCAATGATCATAATCCAACCACAATTATCCATTAATCATCAAAACCCACTACATAGCCAAAAGCACATAACAACCATAATCATCATCATCATATAATAACCAATCCTAAGCCAAGTATTTATAGGGGTGGGGACTTTCCCTTCACCACCCATACACTTCCTAATAATAGGCATGCTCAAAAATAGCCATACATAATTACATGTAAGCTCTACAAAACCCTTTCTAATAGTAAATTATCCAATAAATAAATCTGCTTTAATCTTATTAATATCCAAATCCATGTTTATGCTTTAATCCTTGATCTGCATATGTTTTCCCCAAAATAAACCTTGTTTGATCTTTAAATTACCCTTTTTTATCCTTTGCGTGATTAGTACTCCAAGTCTATTTTTAGCTCAACCTTGAAAACCAGCTAAGTCCTTGTCTTTTCCCTATCCATGTGTATTCTCACACGTTGTTCTAAACCATCTTCATGTGTCCTTCTTCACATTATAAAAATCCTCTTCTCCTACTCGTTCTAATGATTCTCTCCGAATATCATATGTGTGCTCATTTTTATACATAACCCTTTATGCCTCTTCATAATTATTCATTCTTAGAAACAAAAAAATTTTTCACATATGGTTTCTTTGGATACCATAAAGTTCATATTGTGCTTGAGTATCAGGCCAAGACTACCTTTCGCTACAAAATGGGGTTTCTTTGCATATAGAGTCATGCCTTTTGGTCTAAAGAAAGCGATAACAATATTTTCACGCATTGTTGGACAAGATTTTTAGGAATTCATCCATATCTTTCTCTAAGTGTATTTGGATGACATGATAGCATATGGGTTGGTAAAGGACCACAAATGATTACTTAAGGATGATGTTTAAGAGATGTAGAAAAAATATATATCCCTTGACATAAAAGTGCATCTTTATGACACCATTAATACATTATGGGTCATATCATAACAAAGAGGGTATTACGGTTGATCGATGAAGATAACAATTATATTGGGGTTAGAAGAGCTAACTAGCTCGATATAAACATGAAAATTACCAAATAATGAAAGATAACAAAAATAATGCAATATACCTTTCAAGTATATTCTCAATGTAAACCTCAATATAAGGATATATGAAGCCTTTAAAATTGTGTGACCTTGTGAAATGAATATTGTGGGTGCTCTTAAATGACCTCTAAATGGGGATGCAAATTTCTACAAACATAGATAAGAAATCCTCCAATATATAGATATTGGAGAGAAAAATTGACAAAGTAAGTGTTGTTGATCAAGGAATACTTGTCTAAAATCACACAAGGAGTCCATGTGGGATAGGAGGCTAGGATCAAAGGCATTAAAGGATAGGAAGGACCCGCATGAGGAAGGCAAGTTCAAATTTACAGGACTTAGCCAATTTTGATGATAGGGGATCATTTTAAAAATTTCCCTAAACATCCCTAAATGGTGTCATTGTAGAAGAAAATCTTGATAGCTTTCCAACGACTATGAGACAGCAGCAAATGGACATCGGGAGCTCTATATATGTCTAGTCAAAGTTCAAACAGCGGGAAAGTCAACTTTGGTCAACTAGTCAATATTGGATCAATCACACTGTGACACGTGGCTTACCACCACACTCATCAAATTCACTTGATTTTCCTATCGGGAGATGACAAGTGGACTACATGATGACCGAGTTAATTATTTTCTATACCCCATGGTATGGGTCAAATTTCTATTTACTTGGTAAGTCCACTTACACACCGATTTCCAAATGCCACGCATTATGCCACAAACCACATATATTAATGTTCAAACATTAGTATTCAAATTTCCACTTACCCAATTAAACCACCACATGCTAAGTCCATTTGTGAAGGAGGGAAGCGGTGGTGGGGGCATGCAAAGCCATCCACGTGGAAGAAGGTGGTGAAGCGGTGGAGATGGGGGCGGTTAAGCCTAAGGTGGTCCTTTGACCACTATAAAAATGCATGGAAAGGCTTAATAAAGCCTAAACTATTATCCCACCACCCTATTTGGGATATTTATCCCATTAAACATGCTTCTCTGCCAACATGGGTATTTAGCCCATTAAAATATGCAAATCCGCCCAAATGGAGATAAGCCTATCCCATTTTTCATGTACGGGCTAGGTTAAAAATAGCCTAAGGATAATTTGTAATGCATTATTCAAGGGCCCTAATTTTGTATAAATAGGGAACTCTTTCTTTGTAATGGACACACACCGGCGCAACAGAGAAGCTCATTGCTAGAGCGTGGAAAGGTGGACACATTAGTTTGAGAAGCTTATTATTTTTTAAGCTTATTTGTGAGATGTGTCAACAAATATTGTTTATTGGCCTATTATTTTAGGTAATAGTAGACAAAATATTTGTGATTGGGAGTAAATTATAAACTACCCAATAGGCCCATTGAGCCACACCAATTACTTGCAAATCTTGGATTGTCGACCGGAGTGCTAGCGTCGCATTGATAGCGTTGGGAAGGCGATCGAAGCTAAAGGAGATTGTGCATCAGGAAGGTGAAGAACAATTCAACTAATCATCAGAAGTTTTTGAAGAATTGGTGTACTGATAGGCAAGTAAAATTCCATTAGGTTTTCTTGTGAAAGTACTATTGTAACTTACAAGTTTTGACTAGTGGAATGGTTCGACCATGAACTCGGAGACATAGGCAATTTCGAACTCGTAATCAATCATTGTGCAATTGTATTTATTTTCTTGCATTAATTATTAAATTGATTACTTAAAAGGAGAATTTTTAGCAAACATATAAAGCCTATAAGGGTCTAAGATCAAGTAGTAATAATCTGATTATTTTTGGATCAAGTTGGTATCAGAGCTGTTAAATCTAATTAACAGAGTGATTGCTTCAATTTGGTGTAGTTGGTTCAGTTTGTGTGAACAGGGTAAAAGTGCACTATGGGAAAGATGTCTATATAGGTGAAGCTTGATGAGATTGAAGCATATAATCACCAGATCCAGGAAGATAATTCTCTCCTGTGATCAATGTATTACTCCCTGGAAGAGGAGAATGCTCGTTTGAAATTGGAATTGAAAACCAAGGATGAGCTCTTGGCAAGGTTGCAATGTGGTGATCAGAGGAAGGAAATACCTTTAACTTCAGATGTAGTGACCATGACAGATGACTGCACTATAAGTTGTTCACCACTAGAATCTTCTTCTTCCTCCCATTTAGTTTTAGATTCAGGTAATGAAGTCTTTGGTTTGTTTGAAAATCATACTAGAGGAATTGGATCCAAGTTACTAGATAAAATGGGATTTGATGGAAGAGGCCTTAGTAAAAATTTCCAAGGCATTGCTAACCCAATACAGGTCGAGGATCGTCCTCATTTTATAGGTTTGGGTTTTCCTAGTGTGGGAATGGAAATTGGAGAATGCTCAAGAACGTTGATGGGAGACAAGCTTTTGAAAGCAAAGTGAATACCCCACTAGTCCTACAAGAAGATTCTAAGTAGGAAAGTTGTGCTTCGTTGTCATAGGTAGGATGTGGTAAGAGAAATTAGCAAAGAGGTAATGAGATTCCACCTCCATTTTCTTACCATAATTATAAGCACAATAAAACTTCTGATCCACTTTTTCAGCTTAAGAAGTATGGTTATGATTTTCAGAAGATGTGGAATTATTTTCCATGTACTTTTTGTGGATTGCATAATCATTCAGTGGCTAGATGATGGAAGATAAGGAAATTGATGAAGAAGTTGATGCCTTTCATCAGAAACAAGGCAAATCAGAAAGACCAATATTGTCATGCAGAGTCAAGAAATGGCAAAAGGAGTTCCTCATCCCAGAAGAAGGAGATTAAGAGGAATTTTTGTGCTCATTGCAAAAGGAATGGGCATCAGGTGGATAATTGTTGGAAACTGCATCCATCTCACCATCAAAGTAATGGCAAGCCAAAGATGGAATGGAGGCCTATTGCAAAGGAAAAGGAAGTTTCTACTCCACGACCAGTTGATAAGTCAACCCAGGACCAGGTAATACATGAAAGTGAAATTCCTTTAAAATGGGTAAGTCAACAATTTTTCAATTATATATTGCATAATTCAGATTGATGAATAATATGCAGTATTTGTTTGGAGATCAGATTTTGTGAGAAAATGTTGAGAGAAAGGTTTACAATACTTAGTGGATTTTCTTACTTATAAAATTTGATTAATGCTCCAAACATATCTCCTAATAATCATGTGAGTACACATTGCTACTTGGATATAGGATTTGACTCATATAAAGCTTGGAGATTGATATGCCATTTGTGCAGATAATAGAGTTCTTAGAGGTCAGCTCAAAAATTCATTCTATGTAGAGGCATTATGACCATGCAACAAAATGGTAGCTGAATCATCCTGGGTATTGACATCAGGTTGGAACTTTGTTCTGTGGAGAAGCCAACATGGGCATCTAGCAAAATGGTACACGATATAATTTTTCAAAAAAGGATCTCTCAAAAGATCAGATTAGAACTTCATTCTGTGTATAAGCATTGTGACCATGCAGTAGAATGGTAGCTAAATCACCGTTGGCATTGACGTCAGGTCAGAACTTCATTCTATGTAGAGGCATTGTGACCATGCAACAGAATGGTACCTGATATTAGGTCAACAAGAGGAGCTCTCAAAGGATTAGCTCGGAACGTCATTTGGTGTCAAGGCATTACTACCACACATTCAAATGGTAGTTGATTTCTGTAACAGACTTAGCATCATGCATTGGAGGCTTGAGGTCTTGAAAGAGGCTTAACATCATGCATCGAGAGGCGTTGAGGTCTACAAAGACTTAACATCATGCATTGGAGGCTTGAGGTCTTGAAAGAGGCTTAACATCATGCATTGGAGGCATTGAGGTCTATAAAGGGACAAGTCATTGTCCATCATCGACATTGGATCGATCATAGCTCTACATAACATGGAGTTCCTTCAAACCAGTTTGGATTATGGAATCAACTCGGAGCCAGGAGCTGTGTTATAGAGTCAAATAAGATCCTTGTTGTCAGATATCAAGAATCTTAGCACCGCATAAAGGAGTGTTGAAGTTTCATTTAGAAACTTAGCACCATAAAGTGGAGGCATGGAGGTCTTCTTCGGATATCAAAGTGGTGCAGCGGAAGTGTCATGGGCCCATAACCCACAGGTCCCAAAAGGTGGAGCAGAGTTTTTGAAGTGATAAGGTTGGAGGAGAAGACCCAAGGGTCTACTACAGCAACACTTCCGAGAGTGGCAGAGAGTTTTCGATTCAGACAATATGGAAGCTTTTTGACACAAAAAGCCTTTCTCAGTGGGGAGCTGTGATTAGGGGATCATTTTCAAAATTTCCTAAACATCCCTAAATGGTGTCACTATAGAATATCATCTTGAGAGATTTCCAATGACTATGAGAATGTGGAAAACAGGACATCGGGAGCTCTAGATATGTTTGGTCAAAGTTCAAAGCAAGTGGGAAAGTCAACTATGGTCAGCTGGTCAATATTGGACCAATCACACTTTGTGACACATGGCTTGCCACCACACTTGTTGAATTCACTCGATTTACCTATCGAGAGATGAAAAGTGGAATACATGATGACCGAGTTAATTATTTTCTATACCCCATGGTATGGGTCGAATTTCTATTTACTTGGTAAGTCCACTTACACACCGATTTCCAAATGCCACGCATTATGCCACAAACCACATATATTAATGTTCAAACATTAGTATTCAAATTTCCACTTACCCAATTAAACGCCACATGCTAAGTCCATTTGGAGGGAAGTGGTGGTGGGGGCATGCAAATCCATCCACGTGGAAGAAGGTGGTGAAGCGGTGGAGATGGGGGCGGTTAAGCCTAAGGTGGTCCTTTGACCACTATAAAAATGCGTGGAAAGGCTTAATAAATCCTAAACTATTATCCCACCACCCTATTTGGGATATTTATCCCATTAAACATGCTTCTCCACCAACATGGGTATTTAGCCCATTAAAATATGCAAATCCACCCAAATGGAGATAAGCCTATCCCATTTTTCATGTACGGGCTAGGTTAAAAATAGCCTAAGGATAATTTGTAATGCATTATTCAAGGGCCCTAATTTTGTATAAATAGGGAACCCGTTCTTTGTAATGGACACACACCGTGCAACAGAGAAGCTCATTGCTAGAGCGTGGAAAGGTGGACACATTAGTCTAGAGAAGCTTATTATTTTTTAAGCTTATTTGTGAGATGTGTCAAAAAATATTGTTTATTGACCTATTATTTTAGGTAATAGTAGACAAAATATTTGTGATTGGGAGTAAATTATAAACTACCCAATAGGCCCACTGAGCCACACCAATAACTTGCAAATCTTGGATTGTCAATAGGAGTGCTAATGTTACATTGATAACATCGGGAAGGTTGATCGAAGCTGAAGGAGATTGTGCATCAGGAAGGTGAAGAACAATTCGATTGATCATCAGAAGTTTTCAAAGAATTGGTGTACTGATAGGCAAGTAAAATTCCATTAAGTTTTCTTGTGAAAGTACTATTGTAACTTACAAGTTTTGACAAGTGGAGCAGTTCGACCACGAACCGGAGACATAGGCAATTTCTAAACTCCATAATCAATCATTATGAAATTGTCTTTATTGTTTTGCATTAATTCTTAAATTGATTACTTAAAAGAAGAAAATTGTTGGCAAACATATAAAACCTATAAGGGTCTAAGATCGGGTAGTAATAATTTGATTATTTTTGGATCATTTGAGCATGAGGATCTATTTTTGGAAGATGGCTTGCAGAACACATCAACGATGTAGATATGTGCGTGCCATGCATTATCTATATTTGGAGAAGTGGTTCAAAGCATCTATAAATGGAGACAAGCTAAGAATAGAATTGACACTTGATTAACTAGTAAGAGAACTATAGATAGCACACTTGCATGTGTGGCTATGATTGTAAATGACGTGTGGCTAATAATAACATGCAACCTATTTCAAGAGTAGTTAAGCGGTGAACCCTATATATATATATGAGGTTATGTGCATAGTAGCTAGAGGATTTGATATGTATCATAGAGAGTGGTGAATGTATGACTCTTGATGTATGAATAAGTGTATCGAGATCCATACGTGCCTTGATATAGATTGAAAATACTATAAGGAGCTTTTGTATTTACTAATATATGGAATATATTGAATGAATCGAGTGTTATTCTACACAATTGAGTAGTGCACATTAATGGTTCAATCATGATTACTATTTAAGCTTATTCTTTCATAGATCTATGGGTAGCATGCATTGTAGAATGATGGATTAGTTATGAATCTACATGTTTCTTCCTTCATCATGTTAACATCCTATTATAATAACCCTAAAGAGGGACCTGCTACCTTTGTGTGCTTTGAGTGAGTGCTTAGTTTAGGCTGAGTGATGTGCCAATGTGATTAGGGTGTTATCCTATAAATTCTAGGCTACATCATTGGTTCCATTTCGGGACCTCTTTTTTAGTTGTTTTTAGGATGGTTTGCGATGAAGATGTACTGGTTAACTCTAGAAAGTATTGAGGAATGGATACATGATATGGAGGAATAATATGCATGACGGTTCAACAGTGGATCTAAGTTTAACACATTCACTTGGGTAGAACAAAACTTGTACGATAGCTTATATGAGAGATTTTTGCTATCTTTCAGTAGAACTATATGAGTGGCTTATCGTTAATCCATCTCAATAGAATTGGAGATATCGTGCACTTGTCTAGACATAGAAATAATTTCAGGTCCTTTATGATGTTGATCTAATCTAGACTCACATGGTGGATACATGGTTTCATGGCGTTCTAACAAGTTATATTCTAGAATATTCAATTTGAAATATTATTTCCTAGAGATAGCTAAATTTAAGTTTTGAGGTATCTAAGAGGAACATATTTGTAAGGTATTCCTTTGGTGATCAAGATCTTAATGATAACTTTTAACTTGGAAAGTAAAGCGATGGCTAACTAAGATTCACCATGCGTGAGGATAGGAACAGGTTTGTTATTAAGATGGTAGACCTAGCGGTAGAAAAGAAGAGAGAGGAAAGGTGGCTTAAGTATAATGAGGCACACAAGAGGGAAATAGAGAAACAATGTTCCATTGCAGAAAGTATGGCATTGAGGAGAGAGATGGATCATGAAGGATTTATGGCTCACGTAGAAGACATGGAGCCAGAGCATCAAGAACTCCCCCATCTTGGCAAGCATGATAGAGATATCTTATTAGCCTCGCACACAAGTGCGTTAGTAGAGACTACTTGGGCTATAGGCGGGCATCTTAATCCATATGGTGACTAGCCTTTGTACTTGGTTTTTTCTAGTATGACAAGTAATCAACATGCTAACTTGGGAAGTAGGAGAGTAGGAGTAAGTTAGGGATCAAGTACATCAATGGCAGGACATACAACTTCTATGTTATATGGAGGAGCATTATTAGGCACATCATCTGCACAGAATGTGAGCACACATAATGTTGGATTCTCCTCTGGAAGTAGAGCTACCTCACAGAATGTAGGGGTTTAGTATAGTACTACTGTCAGAGCACAGGGGAGTACATATACAAGTAATATTCTAGCTATAGGGGGAGGATTAGGATGTATAGGTGGTTCTAGTTCTAGTGGATCTTGTGGTTTTGGAGGTAGAGGGAACCCTTGAGGTTTTGGATTAGGTGGTCAAGGTTTGTAACAACCACATAATATCTATATTGAGATGTCTCTTCATCTCCTGGAGTATAGAGGTATAGAGGATCTTTGCCGAACATGTGTATATGTGTGAAATATTGTGGTGCGCTAAAGATATTACTACTCTTGAGTGAAAGGTGAGTCAATTGACTACTACATTATAGAGGCATGCAAATAGCAGTATAGGAAGTTTGACCCTGATCAAACTTGGTGGATTATGCAGGATTGAGGGATGATTTCTTGAAAGAGTTCCATATCCCTGAGTTTGAGCATAAGAGTATAAGTGCGCTAAAAGATATCAAGTAAGGCACTACTGAGAGTGTACGTGAGTATGATGTTCATTTTAAAATACTTTTACCTAAGTTGTCTTATGATATCCATGCTAGCCAACATGCACAATTATTTGTTGGAGGGTTGATTACACTTTTAGGAGGGCATTGTCACATAAGAAATACATGGATCCATGTGAAGAACTCGGAAGTAGCTTTGTGTACCGAGGTAGTTGGGATCATTAACACTAGCGTTAGTACATTTTAGAGGCACATATTGCAGCTATGAAAAAGTAGTTAGAGAAGCTATCAGATGAATTCAGCCCATGAAAAGTGCTCGGGAATTTTGTGTACATATTGTGAAGTAGAAGGTCATACCAAGGATAGTTTCCTTTTAGATCTATATGCTCATTACTACTTCTGGACTATGAGATTTTTCATTTGAATCATGATGCGAGTCACTTTCCTTTGTTATAGCATACAATAAGGAAGAATGTATCTTGCTTTTGAAATATTTGTAGGTCCACGAACCTTAATACGAGGATTGTCGGTTTATTAGTTAGATCAAGATGCCATAGACATTGGAGTATGATAGATAATTCTAAAGGTAGGAATGAGCACCAGGATCAGGATCATAATCAACCACGCTATGATAGGAATGAGGGGCATTTTGAAGGAGGTCATGGAAGGGGATGTGGATATCATGGTGGATATGGAGGATGAGGCTGAGGTGGAGGAAGAGGAGAGTTCCCTTGTGGAACATGTTATACATGTGGATATCCTAAGCACTATAGGCACGAATGTCCTCAAAATAATGCATGTTCTTTCTACGGGAAGAACCATAGCTATGAAGAGTGCCCGGACTTATATGAGCATCTAAGTAAGTAGAATAAGCAATAAAACAAAGGTATTTGGATGGTTAGAATCCAACATTAGGTAAGAGATCAAGTGGATGCCCAAGATAATAGGACTGAGGCATTGAAAGTGAAGATTACTACAACCATTGAAGTTACGCGTGTGGAAGAGGCATTACACTGAAGTATACAATTACCAAGGAGGAGGTTTTGTATGTGTGGTACCCAAATTCTGCTCATCGGAAGGAAGTTTACCAAGATACCATGGAAGTGCTAAGGAATCTTTAGGGTGAGATACATTACTTAAAGGAGCAAAGAAGGCATCGAAGAGAGTCCAAACTGATATTGATGATCTGTGGGAAGTATACAAGATGTTGCGCTAGAAGAACATTATTCCACTATTAGGGAGTTGGTTAAAAGGGAACACCCGCACACAAGTCTTGAGATCGTATGAAAGATCCTACATGCAAATCTCCCCCGATAGCATTGACTATGACAAAGAAATTACTTTGAATTTGTTATGGATGGGTGGCTTTTGAGAAACATATTGATAGTTACATGTGCGAGACATAAATGTGATGACATTAGATACATGGGTACAAATGGGGAGGTCTCCATTGCAGCCATCATCTAATGTGCTATTTATGGAAAACTAGACTAAGGCCACGCCCATAGGAGTTTTGAAAGATACATCTATCACTATACAAGGGGCCAAGTTCACTAGGGATTTTGAGGTATCAAAGCACTTGTAGAAGCAGACAATTTTCCAACATTGCTTATACGCCCTGGTGTTATGTGAATAACGCTGACTTGAGATTCAATAAGGGGTATGTCAGCTTTGAAAACAAGGAGGAGAGGGTTGTCATACCTTTGACAGATGGAAATTCTATGCCACATGTTGAGCCTCTACGTGAGGAAGATTTAAATAGAGTTTATGTATATGGTATCTAGGACCCAGAGGTCGATGAGCCATCAAAGGAAGGCATCCTACAGTGGGAGGATTCTCATTCTATTAGTGAGACTATGAGCATTGCTTGTGATAGTTGGGTTCATGGTACACATGAATTATTAGGGCACAACGTGAAAAACATGGTTACATACAAGAATGGACTTTGTTCGGTTTGTGAATGGGAAACACAATACCTTGGTATACGTGGGAAAAAGATCTCCCTACATTTTTAAAAGCCATGGAAACACAGTGGACAAATCAAGTTAAGAGAAGGGATATGTTAGCATATACACTACACAGGACGATAACACGTTGGTGGGTAGTCCATAGAGATAACCTTATACAATGGGAAGAGATTGGAATAAATTTGTCTACTAGGATTATAAGGAACAATGCACCTACGCAATTTTCACTTAGCATAGTGATCAACCTGTTCAACATCACATTTAGCACTATGAGAGAATCTAGATAATAGGATAGGAAGTATTACCACCTTCACTGTGGGTTCATATATTTTATTCCACACTCCAAGGATGCGTACACGCTTGGTATGTATATGCAGAACTACATAGAGAAATTGGGAACTCACAAGAATTGGTGCAGTATGATCTAGACATTTGACTACTTCTTGACTAAACCTCCTATAGAAGAGGCATTAAAATTTGTCAAGCACTTAACAATGGAAGATAGAGCAAAGAAGAAGAGCATATTTAGGAATTCTTTAGTGAGATAGAGTTAGGAGCATGTTTTGAAAAGGAAGAAGAAATAGACTCCAAACTACTTGAACGTGTTTGCCTTGAGAAAGAGAAAGGAAAGATGGTCTACATCGTGGATGACGAGGAAGTTGAGAACCTAGATATTGAACATTCACATGGGGTGCACAAGGTCTTGGAAAGTGTAGACAAGGATACACATGCCTACCATGAACCTATGAAGACAAAGAAGGTAAATATAGGTTCGAGAGGCTAAGCCTAAGGAGGCCATAATTGGTGATTACTGGTGAGACTCAAAGGTAGAAAAAATCATCGAATTACTAAGGGATTATCAGGACTTATTCCCTAGAGGATATCATAAACTTAAGGCGTGTATGAATCACTTGGGAAATGAAGATCAAACTTAAGGACAGTGCACATCCAGTTAGAAAGAAGCCTTACAGGATGAATCCTAATTTGTGTGAAAAGGTAAAAGAAGAAATTGATAAAATGTTGAAATCTGGAACTATTAAGCCCCTTGATGAGTCAGAATGGGTTAGCCCAATGGTGATTAGTATCAAGAAGGATAGATGGATTAGGATATGTGTGGACTACAAGGAGATGAATTTTGCATGTGTCATAGATCCATTCCCTACGCCATTCACTAAGGAAATACTAGAAGGAGTTACGGGCGTGAAATATATTATTTCACGAGATGGATTTTCTAGGTATCATCAGGTTAGGATCGCTCAAGAGGATCAAGAAAGCGACAACATTTACTATTGAATGGGGTAGTTTTTCCTATCTTGTGATGGATTTTGGATTGAAAAATGCACCTCGTATTCTTGTGGATAGTTTTTAGGCATTCAAATATTTTATTCACAACTTATTACAGGTCTACCTAGATGATTGGAAAGTATATGAGCTTGTGAAAGACCATTGTGACCATCTACATTTAATGTTTGAATGATGTAAACAATTGAGTATCTCTTTGAACATCAAGAAGTGCATATTTTATATGCCATTTGGGATCTTGTTATGGCATATAATATGTAATGAAGGGTTACTATATGATCCAACCAAGGTTGCAATAATTTTAGGCCTGGAAGCGTCTACAAGTCAAAGTGAGGTGTGCGGATTTTTAGGTCATAAAGGATATTACAAAAAAATTATAAAAGGGTATGCAGAACTGTTACACCCTTGGAAGAATTGCTGAAGGGGAAAGGTACATTTTATTGGGGATAGCTGTGGCTGCACACGTTTGAGCTATTAAAAGAGAAAATTACTACCGCACCCATTCCGCACTTTCCCTCATGGGATAGACCATTTCATGTGCATGTGGAAAATTTTGGTATGGCCATTGGCATAGTGTTAGCTCAACTTGGTGAAGGTATTATTGATCATATAATCTATTTTTCTAGTAGGAAGTTACCTCTGCTGAAAGGAAGTATACAACTACAATGCTCAAATCTTTGTCAATGATCTATGCATTGTACAAGTTTCTATATTACTTTTTAGCAACACCATTTTTGTTTTATATAGATCATATGGCATTAAAGTACTTGGTAAAAAAGTCTATCTTACAAGGGCACATATGTAGGTGGGTGCTCCTATTTCAAGAGTTTGAATTCACAGTTGTGGTGAAGCTAGGGAAAAGCAATTCTGGACCAGACCATTTATCTAGAATCAATTTAGGAGAGAATACATAGACAATTGAAGAAACAATTCCGGATGCACAATTATAATAGTTACAACGTGTGCCCATGGAATTAGAAGACATTGTTGTCTTTCTTCAAATAGGTATGACACCAGAAGGAATGAAATCATTAGAAAATAAGCATCTTGCTATACACGTGGCACCATTTATGTTAATTAGTGGTGACCTTTACAAGCTAGGAAGAGATGAAGTATTACGCCATTGTGTGTTAGAGCATGAGTGCAAGGATATCATGGAAGAAGCTCATGAAGGTATTACAAGAGGCCATTATGCAAGTGATGTGACTTCTGGAAGATCCTAATTGTTGGATTATGGTGGGAGACACTGTATAAAGATTGTAAAGATTATTGTAAGGTGTGTGATCATTGTCAGTGCCTAGGAAAACTAGGGAAAAGAGATGAGATGCCTTTGAGATTGATTACTAGTGCCAAACCATTTGAGAAATGGGCCATTGATTTTGTAGGACCTATTTCACCAGTAGTGTGCGAGAATGGATCATGTTATATCATTACTTACACATATTATCTTACACAGTGGGCAGAAGCAGCACCTACGAAAGACTGTACAACAGCTACAACTACTATATTTCTATGGGAGAATGTTCTTACATGATATGGATTTCCTTTAATCTTGATAAGTGATAGAGGAACACACTTTTGAATAAGACAATCGGGATCCTATTAGAGGAGTTTATGGTTGCATACCATAAAACTACACCTTACCATCCTCGGGAAAATGGAACATCGGAAGGAGGAAAAGGCCGAGGCGAGAAGGCATGACATGAAAGAAACATAAGAGATAAGAAGTTTGAGATTGGACAAATTGTACTTCTTTATGACATAAAGTTCTTGCACCATTCGGAAATCTCAAAGTACATTTTTGGGGCCATATGTTATCACTTCTATACTTGAATCAGTGCATGTCGGTTAGAAGAAGTTGATGGAACACAACTGCGTGGTTACTTTAATGGGAGTAGGCTAAATCCCTACTATAAATAAGTCTTCTTGGTTTTTGTAATAAGGTAGTATTGCCATTTAGTTTAGGTTTTTAATTATGTATTTCCTTAATGTATTTCCTTCATTTTCACTATGCTTTGTAAATTTAGTTCTTGTTTGTGTAATAAGCATGCTTTTGCACATGAAGATAATTACTGTATGAAGAATATTTATGCACAGATGAATGCACATACTTTTAGTGTGGGGTGGTTATAGTGATCCAAGAGAAAGACAAAAAAATACGTGGTAATTGAAAGATGAATGAAATAAGCTACTATGGGTGTGTTTTAAGTCAAAAGAAGATTTCTTTTCAAAAGGTGACCAAGGATGGAGATGGATGAAGTAAAATATAACGTGAGGTAAGCGGAGGCCATGATAGCTATAACGAGAAGGTATAGTGATGAGGTACTTAGGTGCGGGAGTGCACAATGAAGAGAATTCTATGACCGAGTGGGTAGGAAGGTGCACTAGAAGGTTATATTTGAGTGCAAAGATGTACCACATGGAATGAATGGATCCGATCAATGAATGAGAGGATATTTTGTAGGTGGAGGAACAATAAATGCATCAAAATTTGAAAAATTTATATAAGGATGGGATGTGGATTCATTTTTACCATTCTAACTAAGAGTATTCAAGAGAAAAGCCAAGTGTGAAGAGTGAATGATCAAGTGAAGGTTTGAAGGGTGTGAAACCAAGAGTGAAAACCAGATCTATCCTATAAGAAGCTTTTGTCCCTAGTGGTGAAGGGTTTGAGCAAAGCATGAAGATAGGAAAGGGGTAGGTTAAAAAGTTTCCACCTAGGAAAAAATTGAATCAAGCTAGGGTTTGATTTGTGAAGTTACAAAGTTAAAGAGGGGACATTTGCAGGGTGAAAATGGCACCAAAGAAGGCATCGAAAACAACGGTAAAAGGAAAGAATAAGGTAGTCATTGAGGAAGAAGAGATGGCACATGAAAGCATTTTTAAGAGATGCAATACCCAAAAGGATTCATTATCGCCAAGAGTGGGATTCACCCATTAGAAAGAGAAAAGTGAGTGAATATAATCACAGGACTTTAGAGAACAAGAAGGAGCTCGATTCCTTGCTCATGGCTAGAACAAACAAACACACGGTAGATGACATGTCGATATGATGATGTGGGTGAAAATATTTTGAAGAGAATTGGGGTATATCAGTTGTATGAGCTTCCATATTTCAGGAAGTATGAGCCCTTGTACCAGTGGCTCATGAGCAAGGTACATGAAGACTTCTTCTACTTTGCAGGATGTAGAGTTAGGATTTCATCGGCGTTGGTTTCATCGATTACTGAGTTTGAAGGCTACAAGAGAACACATAAGAGGTGATCTTATAGATAAAGCCTCGATTTTATAGACCAAATAGGATTTGGGATACCAGAAGGGTCCACGTGAAATGGACATAGATAAATTGAAGAACTATCCAATTGTACAAGCTGCAACACACTTTGTTACTAAGTTAAATGATGAGGAGCGGTGGTCACAAGTAAATACTATGTGGTTGCATGTGGTGCGTAAGATGTCAAAAGGTACAATCTACAACATTACAGGCTATATTGTGGAGAAAATAGTTGAAGAAGCATGCACAGGAGAGAAGATCAGCTTTGGGGATACTCTACTATCACTGGTCTTCATGGATATTTGAGTACTAGATGGACCAAAGGAGAAAATATGGGAATACCCCATGGAGAAAAAGTCCCCAGATGAAAGAATTAGCAAGTACCTATGCAAGGGGGCCATGAAGAATGAAGTAAAGGGAAGAGAAGTGGTATGATAGGCTTTGCGTGACATTTGGGGAAGAGTGGCACATTCAAAGGACCTTCCAAAGAAGTGGTAGGGAAACAAGTTCAGTTTTCCATATACCAGCATTTATGCATCAAAACTTCCCATAAGGATGGAGTCTAGAGCCCTTAGTGCGGAGTTACTATACACATTCCTTTGTAAGGTATTTTCAAGAATCTGTTCACAAATTTACAAACATGTGGTGATCTTCAATGCGAAAAAAAGGTAGAAGTGCGATTACCATTATCTGAGGAAGAAGTATGTATATCCTGGAAGAAGCACATATATGGAGAGAATTATTTCATAGGTGTTGAATATCAAACCAATAAGTTTGGCTATAGCAGATGTGGGGGAAGAATTGGTATATCTCCCGTTGAAGCAAAAAATGGAGAATAAAAAATATGTGGAAGGTGAGTTCACACTTCCAACACCACTTAAAGGAAAGCATACAATGGAGAATATCACAGCTCCTAATCCCACCGAGAAAATATAAGTGCAGGATGAGGAGGAGCATGAAGATAGTGGTGGTTTGGAGCATAGGGGTAGGAGACATCCTACAAGTCAAAGTGAAGCTGAGCACACTGTTACACCACCTTAGCCACAAGAGGGGCATTATGAGGACCAGAATGTAGTATAAGGGAGCACAGTTTAAAAGGGTATTCAGGAGAATAAGGACCCAAGGTGCTACCCCAACCAGCGTGTGTAAATCACCCCAACTCTCCCCATAAAAGGAGGAAATTGAAGTTGAATGAGGAGGTGGAAGAGTCAGAGGAGAGTGCACCTACATCTCCTACACTTCCAGAGAATTCAAAAGAACAAGGTGAGGCATCAAAGGAGAAGGAAGAGGAAGAGAAAATACCAAAGGAGATAGTTTAGAAGGTGTTTAGGATATGGAGATGAAAGTCCCAAATTAGGAGGATAAAGTTCATAAGAAACAAAGGTCTAGAAGGGTAAGTGGGGAGCACATTCCAATGGACATGAGGTATGCGAGAGGACATAAGAAAAATTATCCATGCACTGCTTCGAGGAGAATGATCACGTAAAAATATTTATTTGGCTGGGAGTTGATGGACGAGGATATGGTGACTGTGTGCACATGAAAACAATTATCGTGGTCAATGCACACCCACATGGATGAGCCTGACTTTGATGTGTGTGAGGAGTCATGTGTTTTGAGGCAACTAAAGAAGGAACCTAAGGCTAGACACATGACAGTAAAGCCTACTGTTATGTCAGATGAGTAGGTCAGCAATCCATTGGTGAAGGTTTACGCTAAGGTGGCTAGGAGAAACATGGCCAAATCGCCATGATCAAAGCGCTGCATAAAGAGTGAAGATAAAGGATGTAGAGATAGTGTGCATAACACGGAAAGGGACTTTGTGAAGAATAAGAATGAAGTGTTCATAAACATCGTGAGAGGAGATTGGGGACAATGTAATCAAAGTAAGGACACACTTAAAACCCAAGGTGCCATAGACATTTCCTTTAGTGATACACTATGTGGGAAATTTGGTGGAATTGGTGCTTGAAAATGAAACTTTGCATGTACAAGCACCGAGCGATTAGAGAAATATTATGAATGGGAGAAATCATTTGTGATGAGGAAAATCACATCTTATGAAGGGCTATTGTAGGCATTACAAGAAGTGTTGAAGAAAGCGAGACCGGGGTTTAAACATATGCACACTGACTCAGAGGCGCTCATCAACATTAAGACCTTGGAGGAGAATTGTAACATCCTCATTTTAGACAATAGAACAAGTCAATTTTTTTGATAAATGCTTCCTGGTTCTAAATACATAATTTAGAACTCACAAATCTAATAACCATTCATATAACAGATAGCCATATGCAGTTGTAATGACTCGGAGTACCTCCGATCTATTCATTCCATGACTTGGTAATCTACCGATCTATTCATGAGTAATAAGAGTTGGAACTTTTATTTAACACATCACTCTTGCGGTTCTCTTCCCTATTCTAGGATTCAGAATGCTCTGTCCAAGGAACCTAACTGAATAACTATTACCATTATTCATCGGCATCTCATCCCTTAGACCAGGTGACTCAGGACAACGCAATCAGCAGCTTGCGATACTTTGGCCAAAGATTTGAAACATACTGCTTATGTCTCGTATTCCTTAACGACATACTCGTCAATCTAGAATACGTCCTTCACCCCATTCTTATGTTATGTAGAATGTCTTATACCGACTTCTGTCAGTCCCTATTATCCCAAGTTAATCACTCGGGAATGGATTAGTAAGGTGACAACGTTATATGGATGCTCCCGAGGACTAGGGATAAGATGACATACTGGGTCAATCCTAATTAAACCAGTGTGTCAAGATACCCCGAGTCTCCTAGGCAGCCATATAACGTGACCACATTCCTAATCGGTCCCTGAGTAACTCGTTCGAGATCAAGATGTAAATCTTAGCGATCAATGCAAAGGGTGTCGTCATAAGTCACCTGCATTGTTGTAACTTCGAGAAGATCCTAATCTTCTCGGAGGTACAACCCCGCAGTTGACTTGTGCCGTCAACCTTTAAATCCGCCTCGAAAAGATCTACTTATTAATAAGTGTTACGCACACTAAGTTTAAATTACATTAAAGACGTTCCCCTAAGGTTAGCCTTTCCGAATCCTGGATTCCTCATCTTAGGATGACCTTTCTCAATAAAACCCATTACACAGAGGAGTTATTAAGGCCAAGGTCTCATCAAGGAGTTCATAGAATATACATAATTCTAAAACAACGGAATTGGACAATATCTCATAAACTTCACATGAGATTGCCATCAGAACCCCATTAGGTTTATATCAGTTCTCATAACTGAATTTATATCATACTTATTAGTATCAAGATATAAATGATTAAGAATCCAATTAAATGTTGTCCTGTCATAATCAGGACTAGGGATTAATAATTTAATTCAGCTTGTTTAGCATTCTGCTTAGGTATATTTTAACCCTATCTTCCAAAAAGACAGTTACCTAAATTTCAATTTAGCTTCTGATAGAACATACTGGAACTGCTAAACAATCATAAGACTTAAGTCTTATATTCTTGCAAAGCTTACATTGATAATCACCAAAGTCTCCAAATTATACAATAATAACAATGCTCTTTAGATCATTTGAACCGAAGAAGGTCAAACTATCAAGATAAGAATACAAACACATAAGTAACAATATCAATTTCCATTCCTTTCAGAACTAATCAAATACATTTTATGCATTCAGCATACTTGATACAATACTCAATGGAAGAAGAACATCTTTCCTCTTATAGTACATTTAAAGAAAATCAAACTGAATTCATCAAAAACCAAGTTAAACAATCTGAACATCCTGTCAGATCTGCATGCTTTTACCACTTACGGCGACCATCTGCAAAATTTGTCAACATGGGTCAGTTTGATGAACTGAGCATGATAAGCACTAACTCTTAAAACAATTGCAATCCACCAACTGTTTTCATTAAACAACCTGTTTAAATGAGATCATTTCACCAAACAAGTATACATGTTTCAGACTATGCTTTTGTAATACAAAAATGACTACAAACGGGTAACTCTATTATCGTTACAGAATAGTCCTAAATACTTCCCAAATATTTCATCACAATATTAGAAATCAAGAAGAACGAAAGTATCCAAATCATTTATCCATCTGAATTCCAAAAACAGCAAACTTCAGACAGATCATTTCATTCAACAGTAAAAGGAATATCATTACAAATCATGATTCCATAAATAGGTTCAAAACAGTTCCAACGGTTAGATAAAAATATCAACATATATTTTCATAACAGAAGAGAAAGAAAACAAGTCATTCATATTTCCCTTCAACAAGTTCATGACTGTACCATCTCCTTAAATGGAAAACATTCACCTTACATGCATACGAATAAGTCAGACGAGCCACAAGAAGAATCACTGTTTTGTTAACATCAAATATAACAAAACTTTTGTACAGTAGCTATCACGCCAACAGTGATGACTATCTACCAAACAGACTCCACATGACCTTCCACATGAAACAGCAAACAAGAAGATATTCCCCACATCGCCTGTCGAGGTGCAGTCGACGGCTCATAGTTCAGTCAAGCTCAAGGTAGGATAGTCATGCTACAGAATACAAACACACGACAACAATCCCTCACATCAACCTACAACCCCCTTCTAGTCCCTAATAAACACTGCAAGGCTTCCGGACCCAAGGTCGAAATCAAAGAGCTTCAATTTATCGCAGTCAACAAAAGACTCTTTGACATTAAGTAAATTGATGTTTCACTAAGACTTATGCAGAGATAATCATACAAAATCCCCTTAACATGCACAGCCTCATCAAACTGGGATAAACAGAAAGGAAACATAACATTCTGTATTCACATCTGAACGTGTTCAGAGTTTGAAGTATGGTATTCACGACCCACTAAATAAAAAGCCAAATTACATGATGTCAAACTGTTTAATGAAGTCCAACAAAGCCAAAAACATTACATGTTCATAATCAGGCTTATACCGAAGCAGTGACACTGATTACTTATCAAAGATTTAAAACTAAATCCGTATATCAGTATTCACGAATAAGCTTCTACAGAAAACGATATACAAGTTAAATACAAGTTAAAGATTCCAACCATGCCAACAATGGTCGATATTCAAAATCAGGTATAAGCAAATCTAAATACTGATTTCAAAACAAGGAATCTGACTGAACCCTTATAACAATATTCACTCCAAGCTTACATAGAGTGGAAACATAATAAGTACCCAACTGAGTCTGAACCACAAATTCCTTGTAAAACAAAGGTATTCGTTACAAAATAACAGAAGTCGCATTACCTGTTACTCCTTCAAGACTCAGACAAATCAAATTACAAAAATTTAAATATATATAGCTTCCACAATGGTCCCAACATATACGAATCATTCAATGGACTCTACATAGTCGTTTAAATACAATAAATACATATATTGATATTGCATACTGCCAACGGGTTGAATCCCATAACCACAATGCAAAGGAAAAACAACTTCACAGTTCAGTGATGAGATTCAGGTTACACAAGTAAGTTATTTATTCACAAATAACTTTAAAAGACAAAATGAAACCCAACAAGAATCAATAACCACCACCAATAGTAACCACGACAGAGCTTACAAAAAGTTCAATAAAACTGAACAATCAAACAACTGTCCATCAGTATTCCCCTCCAACGAGTATCAACAACAAGCATCGACGACAAGTATAAATCAACAAGCATCACAGTAGCCTGTACCCATCACGAGAACAATTCATGGGTTCTCACAGAGCAGGCCTAGCATACATTCATTTCATATATTTCGCAAACTTAAAGCCGGAATGCAAAACACAAGGAAATATAGCAACAGTTCGAAATACAATAAACACCCATCAAGGGTTAAATTGAAAAACCGAACCAGCATGAAGATACAGTGCCAAAAATCACACAAGACTACCATAGAAACCAACCAATTCCAAAAATCATCTGAACAGAGTTGTTCTAATGAAATCACTTGAAAGACAGCAAGATTTTTAAAGGTTAGGGCCTAACATGCCTAGATATTTGCTCAAAATTTCGAAGCAGACCACTGAAAGAGCTCGAACCTTCTCCTTCTTTTCCAAGTTAGAGCCACCAACAAAAATTTGCTATTTCCATGACTTATATATTTTCCTTGCCAGAGGAAAGAGCTAGTTACGCTCATACTTGCCATGCAACACCAAGAAGACTGGTGCAAAGAACCAGTGAACAGACAGAAGGAAAACTGGAGCGCATGCAAAACCAAACAAACAATTAACTTTCCATTTTGCATGTTTCCCCATGAAATCCGAGCTCGAAGCCCGAGTCCATAAATGACATTAACTCCCAATTTCCGCTCATTCTCCACTGCCACCGACCGCCATAGTTGGCGATAGACAAATGAAATTCAAAGACCATTTCCAACTTTGGTGACCTGCCACGTCGGCTCAAGTTAGCCATTTTAAAGCCTCCACCAAATTACCTGTCCTCATGCTTATCCACGCATTTAATAACATAGAAACTGCCACCCATGGTTCGCACCCCTTCCATAGGTCCCCTTATTCTTTGCTCAATAGTTAGGTTAGTAACTTAGGTTAGGATTTAGGATAACACCTAGTCTAACCACTTAGCACATAGATACTAACTTAGAACATTAGCTCTTAGCCTAGGTCTAGGTTAGATTAACACTAATCTAACCCCTAGGTTAAGTTTAGTTTTAGGTTACTAACATTAATAATTCCAGTTAGGTCTAACATTTCATATACTCAGAAAAAGACCTACAACATGCATTCTCGAATAGGGTTCACTCCTGTACTGCCATTAGGCTACTGAGATTATATATGAGAATTATTACAGTGAAATCAAGACCTTCCGGATATATTACGATATCGGGAACCAATTCATTTAACATGATCGGCTTTGAGTTATACTAGGACTAGCTTATTCAATGCATCCGGACCTTGCTGACCTGCTCAAGTGCGTAATTTTTAATTCATCGGGAATAAACTTAAAGCATCACTTGGATCAATACCAGCGATCCAAGGGTAGGTCTTATAGATGGATAACTCCATAATTCATTAGAGATCGGGTTAAACTCGGGCGTAAAATGAAAGAAATAAAAGAGTCCAATCAAATTCGACTCGGTCAAAGATATGCAATCTGCAAAGAAGATACAGTACATATCAAACATGACTTCTCAATCAAAGGAACACATCCCTTTTTCAAAGAAATCACATATCAACACTTGTATGCTCAGGAGGAAGTAACAACAGTTCAGGGTGTTACATGCTTCCTCCTAAAAAGATTCATCGTCCCAATGATTACATATTCAATTAACCTTGGTCAACCAATTTATTAGTTCACAAGTCAATGCGACTATTTTCCAACTTGAATAGTTCCAGAAATCAATGTCACAACACATTTTATTCAACCTGAATAATGTTTGCCTTCATCTGGCTTTCATAAATACTTAAAAAAAAGTTCATAAAAGAATGTTTTGTCAATGATTTCATTACATTGAAAAAGAGAAGGAAAAACAATTTTCATCTCTTCGAGATTTTCCCAAGTTGCACTTTCTTCGTTAAAGCTGGTCCCTTTGGACCTTACATTCTTGTATTTCACGATTTCTTAAATGCAATTGGCGAGTTTCTAGCACTCGTGTGGGTTTAACCACGATTATTCTGGGTCTTGGACTGCAAGGAATTCCAATTTAAAACATGTGGTGATCGAAACATATTTCTTAAGCAAAGAAATATGGAAAACATCATGCATGCGAGATAAAGCGGTGTGGCAATGCTAAGCGATAAGATACGAGGATTGATTATTTCGACAATTTGAAAGGTCCCATGAATCGAGGTGATGACTTGGCAGCCTTGCCAAAAGTTATAGAACTCTTTCTAGGTTTAACACGAAGAAAAACCTTCTCACCAAGCTCAAACCTTCGATCAACCCGGCAAGGTCGGCATAGCTCTTACGCTATCCGCTACTTCCTTTAATCTTTCACGAATTAGCTTAACTTGCTGTTCCATTTAGCGAGAATCTCGGTCTAATTACCACTTTATCCTCAACACTATCCTAGCTAACAGGAGTTCTGCACTTTCTTCCATAAAGTGCTTCAAATGGTGCCATTTTAAGAGATAAGTGATAAGTGTTGTTGTATGCGAACTCAACTAATGGAAGATACTCTTCCCATTTATACTGTTGATCCATGCAATACATTTCGCAACATGTCCTCCAACACTTGATTTACCCTTTCGGTTTGTCCATCTGTTTCCAAATGATATGCGGAATCGAAGTTTAGTTTCGTTCAAGAGCTGTATTAAGTGTTTGCCAAAACCTTGACGTCATTCTTGGATCCCTATCAGATATAATCAATTCTTGTACTCCATGCAATCTGAAAATTTCATGTACGAATCTTTTGGCCAGCACTGGTGAATCATCCTTTAGATTTCCGGTGATGAAACGAGCTACCTTAGTCGGTTTATCTACAACTACCAAGATAACATCATGTTTATTCTGGACATGGGTAATCCTTGTACAAAATCCATGGTTATTACTTGCCATTTGTGCTGCGGTATGATATGAGGATATATGATCTAGCGAGTGCATATGTTCGCCTTAACACGCTCACACTCCAAACAATGGGTCACAAAATTTATGACATCCTTTTTCATACCTTTCCAATGTATTGCTTTGTTTCAGATCAGCAAGCATCTTTGTGATACCCGGGTGTCCAGAGAAAGGTGAATTATGAAATTCCACTAACAACTTCTTCCTCAAGTCGTTCAACATAGGTACATATACCCTATTTTCATAACGCAAGATTCCTTCATTATCAAAATGAAAACCTTTATACCTTTCATCATTAGGTTCTGCTTGCAAAAGTTTGCTTTTACTTGCGAGAAAGTAATTATCAGATTCTGAGGCACTCTTTACCTCCTCCTTGAACTGAGTTCTTAATGTTATAAGAGCAGAAATGTGCCTCCTACGACTTAGAGCATCAGCTACTCTATTCTCCTTCCCTTTGATATAACTAATATCAAAGTCATATTGTGATAAAAATTCTAACCACCTTCTCTGCGGCATAAGATTAAATTTGAGTAAAAATATATTTCAGCCCCAAGTGATCGAGTTTTCAACTCAAAAGGTTTCCCAAGCAAATAGTATCTACGAGACTTGAAGTGCATGAACAATGGCAAAGCAAGCTCCAAATCATGATGGGCATAATTCAGCTCATGTAACTTGAGTTTTCTACTTTCATATGCAATGACTTGATCATTTTGTAGCAAAACACCTCAAGGCCTTCCCTAAAAGCATCCGTTACAACAGTAAAATTCCCATTAGGGTCGAAGTCATGACTAATATAGGTGCAAAAAGAAGTCAGCTGGTCTTTCAGGACTTTTGAAAGCCGCCCGCACTTGTCGTTCCATATGAATTTCTTATCCTTCTTTTTGCAATGAAGTTATTGGTGCAGCTACCTTAGAAAAACCCTTTACAAATTTTCTATAGTAACTTGAGCCAGAAGACCCATGAAGCTTCTTACTTCATGCACATTCTTTAGCGTGAGCCACTCGGTTATTGCCACTATTTTTGAAGGATCTACAGCAATTCCTTCTTCAAAGGGCACTGATTTACGTAGTGGTCTTTGCCACAATTGTAGTAGCCTCCTACAGGTCCCTTTTTAGGCTCAGAATTGCCTCCAACCTTGTAATTGTCACGTTGTCCTCCATAGGGCTTCTGCCCATTGTTATAATTTTTAGCAAAATTATCCCTTACATTTCCAGCAGGCTTATTTACTACTGCTTTCTTACTGTTATCTCCTGGAAACTTACTCTTGTTTCCAAACTTTTTCCATGGTCCTTTTCTGGGTGCAAGAGAGGTTGAAGAAGGATTTGCAGTCTTCTTCCGCACTTCCTCTTTATGAGCAGAAATAGCCTTTAATTTCTGTTCTTGCCTTATGGCCTTTTCAACAACTCCTTCCATAGTGGTTGGGTGTAAACATCGACCTCTCCCCTATCACGGGATTCAATCCCATGATGAATTTCCGTATTCGAACTTCTCGTCGAGTTTGATCTTGCGGTACATACTTGAGGAGTTTTATAAGCTGCTCCCAGAATCGATTACCGTTAGCTTCCCTTGAGCTAAGTTCTGAAATTCTATCATTTTCTGATCATAGAAAAGTTGTGGCAGCCAACGTTGCCTAAAATAGCCTTTAAATTGATCCCAAGTAATATTGGTCTCATCAATATTTAGTTCAGACTTACTGGCTATCCCACCACGAAGATGCTTCATGGGAAAGGCGATAGGCTCCCAAATAGCTTTGGTTTCCTCCGAGAAGTTCCTTATTACAAATTACTTCTCCATTTTGTTGAGCGAGTTCTCGGCTCCATCCCCTAATGTGGTGCCATCATACTTAGGTGGGCTTATCCTTTTTATATCATTAGTGAGTTACTGCTTTGACTTTGGCCTTTTTGTTTTCGGTTGGGACGGTGCATTTACAACATTAACATCAACACCCATATTGGGGTTGTCCTTAGGAGGTGGTGATTGTCATTTCTAGCTTCTTCATCCTCCTCATTCCCCATCGCTTTCTTTGTTCAAGCACGACCAAGCGATCTCTTGTGTCAGCAGGGGAAGCAAGGATCTCATCAAGTTTATGGGTTGTTGCCGCCCTCCCTCGGGTGGAGCATTATTATGCAACGTTCCCCTTGTTCTAACCATTTTTGTTATAAGAAAATTCAGGTTTTTATCAGATTATGGACACAATAGGTCCAATTTGCAACCTTCACTCACGATACCAAAATGTAACATCCTCATTTTAGACAATAGAACAAGTCAATTTTTTTTTGATAAATGCTTCTGGTTCTAAATACATAATTTAGAAATCACAAATCTAATAACCATTCATATATGAGATAGCCATATGCAGCTTTAATGACTCAGTACCTCCAATCTATTCATTCCATGACTCGGTAATCTCTTGATTTATTCATGAGTAATAAGAGTTGGCACTTTTATTTAACACATCACTCTTGCGGTTCTCTTCCCTATTGCAGGATTCGAGAATGCTCTGTCAGAGGAACCTAAGCGAATAAACCGTTACCATTATTCATCGGCATCTCATCCCTTAGACCGGGTGACTCGGGACAACGCAATCAAAGCGACTTGTGATACTTTGGCCAAAGATTTGAAACATACGCTTATGTCTCGTATTCCTTAACTGGCATACTCGTCAACGGAATACGTCCTTCACCCCATTCTTATGTTATGTAGAATGTCTTATACCGACTCACATCGGTCCTATTATCCCCAAGTTAATCACTCGGGAACGGATTAGTAAGGTGACAACGTTATATGGATGCTCAAGGACTAGGGATAAGATGACATACTGGGTCAATCCTAATTAAACCAGTGTGTCAAGATACCCCGAGTCTCCTAGGCAGCCATATAACGTGACCACATTCCTAATCGGTCCCTGAGTAACTCATTCGAGATCAAGATGTAAATCTTAGCGATCAATGCAAAGGGTGTCGTCATAAGTCACCTGCATTGTTGTAACTTCGAGAAGATCCTAATCTTCTCGGAGGTACAACCCCACAGTTGACTTGTGCCGTCAACCTTTAAATCCGCCTCGAAAAGATCTACTTATTAATAAGTGTTACGCACACTAAGTTTAAATTACATTAAAGACGTTCCCCTAAGGTTAGCCTTTCCCGATCCCTAGATTCCTCATCTTAGGATGACCTTTCTCAATAAAACCCATTACACAGAGGAGTTATTAAGGCCAAGGTCTCATCAAGGAGTTCATAGAATATACATAATTCTAAAACAACGGAATTGGACAATATCTCATAAACTTCACATGAGATTGCCATCTGAACCCCATTAGGTTTATATCAGTTCTCATAACTGAATTTATATCATACTTATTAGTATCAAGATATAAATGATTAAGAATCCAATTAAATGTTGTCCTATCATAATCAGGACTAGGGATTAATAATTTAATTCAGCTTGTTTAGCGTTCTGCTTAGGTATATTTTAACCCTATCTTCCAAAAAGACAGTTACCTAAATTTCAATTTAGCTTCTGATAGAACATACTGGAACTGCTAAACAATCATAAGAATTCAATCACATATTCTTGTAAAGCTTACATTGATAATCACCAAAGTCTCCAAATTATATAATAATAACAATGCTCTTTAGATCATTTGAACCGAAGAAGGTCAAACTATCAAGATAAGAATACAAACACATAAGTAACAATATCAATTTCCATTCCTTTCAGAACTAATCAAATACATTTTATGCATTCAGCATACTTGATACAATACTCAACGGAAGAAGAACATCTTTCCTCTTATAGTACATTTAAAGAAAATCAAACTGAATTCATCAAAAACCAAGTTAAACAATCTGAACATCCTGTCAGATCTGCATGCTTTACCACTTACGGCGACCATCTGCAAAATTTGTCAACATGGGTCGGATTCGATGAAGCCGAGCATGATAAGCACTAACTCTTAAAACAATTGCAATCCACCAACTGTTTTCATTAAACAACCTGTTTAAATGAGATCATTTCACCAAACAAGTATACATATTTCAGACTATGCTGATGTAATACAAAAATGACTACAAACGTGTAACTCTATTATCGTTACAGAATAGTCCTAAATACTTCCCAAATATTTCATCACAATATTAGAAATCAAGAAGAACGAAAGTATCCAAATCATTTATCCATCTGAATTCCAAAAACAACAAACTTCAGACAGATCATTTCATTCAACAGTAAAAGGAATATCATTACAAATCATGATTCCATAAATAGGTTCAAAACAGTTCCAACGGTTAGATAAAAATATCAACATATATTTTCATAACAGAAGAGAAAGAAAACAAGTCATTCATATTTCCCTTCATCAAGTTCATGACTGTACCATCTCCTTAAATGGAAAACATTCACCTTACATGCATACGAATAAGTCAGACGAGCCACAAGAAGAATCACTGTTTTGTTAACATCAAATATAACAAAACTTCTGTACAGTAGCTATCACGCCAACAGTGATGACTATCTACCAAACAGACTCCACATGACCTTCCACATGAAACAGCAAACAAGAAGATATTCCCCACATCGCTGTCGAGTGCGATCAGCGGCTCTTAGTTCAGTCAAGCTCAAGGTAGGACAATCATGCTACAGAATACAACACACGATAACAATCCCTCACATCAACCTACTGACCCCCTTCTAGTCCCTAATAACTTTGCGCAAGGCTTAGGACCCAAGGTCGAAATCAAGGAGCTTCAATTTTATCGCGATCAACAAAAGACTCTTTGACATTAAGTAAATTGATGTTTCACTAAGACTTATGCGAGAGATAATCATACAAAATCCCCTTAACATGCTGACCTCATCAAGCTGGGATAAACAAAGGAAACATAATATTATGTATTCACATCTGAACGTGTTCAGAGTTTGAAGTAAGGTATTCACGACTCACTAAATAAAAAGCCAAATTACATAATGTCAAACTGTTTAAAGAAGTCCAACCAAGCCAAAAACATTACATGTTCAAAATCAGGCTTATACAGAAGCAGTGACACTGATTACTTATCAAAGATTTAAAACTAAATCCGTATATCAGTATTCACGAATAAGCTTCTACAGAAAACGATATACAAGTTAAATACAAGTTAAAGATTCCAACCATGCCAACAATGGTCGATATTCAAAATCAGGTATAAGCAAATCTAAATACTGATTTCAAAACAAGGAATCCGACTGAACCCTTATAACAATATTCGCTCCAAGCTTACATAGAGTGGAAACATAATAAGTACCCAACTGAGTCTGAACCACAAATTCCTTGAAAAACAAAGGTATTCGTTACAAAATAACAGAAGTCGCATTACCTGTTACTTCTTCAAGACTCAGACAAATCAAATTACCAAAATTCAAATATATATAGCTTCCACAGTGGTCCCAAAATATATGAATCATTCAATGGACTCTACAGAGTCGTTTAAATACAATAAAAACATATATCCTTATTGCATACTACCAACGGGTTGAATCCCATAACCACAACGCAAAGGAAAAACAACTTCAACAGGATCGCAATGAGATTTAGCAAGTTATTTATTCACAAATAACCTTAAAAGACAAAACGAAACCCAACAAGAATCAATAACCACCACCAATAGTAACCATGACAGAGCTTACAAAAAGTTCAATAAAACCGAACAATCAAACAACTGTCCATCAGTATTCCCTCCGACGAGTATCAACAACAAGCATCGACGACAAGTATAAATCAACAAGCATCACAATGGCTTGTACCCATCACGAGAACAATTCATGGGTTCTCAGCAGCAGAGCCTAGCATACATTCATTTCATATATTTCGCAAACTTAAAGCCGGAATGCAAAACACAAGGAAATATAGCAACAGTTCGAAATACAATAAACACCCATCAAGGGTTAAATTGAAAAACCGAACCAGCATGAAGATACAGTGCCAAAAATCACACAAGACTACCATAGAAACCAACCAATTCCAAAAATCATCTGAACAGAGTTGTTCTAATGAAATCACTTGAAAGACAGCAAGATTTTTAAAGGTTAGGGCCTAACATGCCTGGATATTTGCTCAAAATTTCGAAGCAGACCACTGAAAGAGCTCGAACCTTCTCCTTCTTTTCCAAGTTAGAGCCACCAACAAAAATTTGCTATTTCCATGACTTATATATTTTCCTTGCCAGAGGAAAGAGCTAGTTATGCTCATACTTGCCATGCAACACCAAGAAGACTGGTGTGAAGAACCAGTGAACAGACAGAAGGAAAACCGGAGTGCATGCAAAACCAAACAAACAATTAACTTTCCATTTTGCATGCTTCCCCAAGAAATCCGAGCTCGAAGCCCGAGTCCATAAATGACATTAACTCCCAATTTCCGCTCATTCTCCACTTTGCCATGAGCCAGCCATAGTTGGCGATAGACAAATGAAATTCAAAGACCATTTCAACTTTGGCGACCTGCCACGTCGGCTCAAGTTAGCCGTTTTAAAACCTCCACCAAATTACCTGTCTCTCATGCTTATCCACGCATTTAATAACATAGAAACTGCCGCCCATGGTTCGCACCCCTTCCATAGGTCCCCTTATTCTTTGCTCAATAGATAGGTTAGTAACTTAGGTTAGGATTTAGGATAACACCTAGTCTAACCACTTTGCACATAGATACTAACTTAGAACATTAGCTCTTAGCCTAGGTCTAGGTTAGATTAACACTAATCTAACCCCTAGGTTAAGTTTAGTTTTAGGTTACTAACATTAATAATTCCAGTTAGGTCTAACATTTCATATGCTCAGAAAAAGAACCTACAACATACATTCTCGAACAGGGTTCACTCCTGTACTGCCATTAGGCTACAAAATTATATGTAACAGAATTATTACCTGGTCTGAAATCAAGACCTTCCAGATATATTACGATATCGGGAACCAATTCATTTAACATGATCAGCCTGAGTTATACTCCGGACTAGCTTATTCAATGCATCCAGACCTTGCAACCTGGCTTAAGTGCGTAATTTTTAATTCATCGGGAATAAACTTAAAGCATCACTTGGATCAATACCACTGATCGAGGCTAGGTCTTATAGATGGATAACTCCATAATTCATTCGAGATCGGAGTTAAACTCGGGCGTAAAATGAAAGAAATAAAAGAGTCCGATCAAATTCGACTCAGTCAAAGATCATGTCTGCAAAGAAGATACAGTACATATCAAGCATGACTTCTCAATCAAAGGAACACATCCCTTTTCAAAGAAATCACATATCAACACTTATATGCTCGTGGGAGGAAGTAACACGAGTTCGGGGTGTTACATGAAGGGCTATTGTAGGCATTACGAAGTGTTGAAAAGCGGAACCAGGGTTTAAACATATGCACGGCTCTAGAGGTGCTCATCAACATTAAGACCTTGGAGGAGAATAATGAGGTGAAAGTAATGAAAGATGAAACATTGGGCAATGTAGAAAGGTTTTCAATGGTTAAGCGAGCGAGAGGCCACGACAACAACATAAGAACCACACAAGATGAGGCTAGAAGAGCTTGGAAAGCTAATTATGCACAAGATGGACCTTTTAAAAACAAGAATGACATCCATGTCCAATGTTGTGTTGGTTTTATAAAATGAGAAAGGGACAATTATGTGGGATGAGTTGGAATCCATTTTTGTGGACATCCCGAGAAAGCGAGAATAGACACTCATTGAATGGTAGGTTTTGAGGCCCTGATAAAGAGGAGTATCCAGAGTGATACTACAAACCGATACGAGAGGAGGTTTGTATCATAACTACATAATCAATTCTTTATTTATCCCCATTCTTTCATTCTTATTCTTTCCTTAAATTTTTTAAGATACCCATTATCAAGATGATAATGAGATTAGTGTGGGGTAATGTTGATCAAGGAATACTTGTCTAAAATCACATAAGGAGTCTGCAAGCGAGGATAGCGAGGCCAAGATCAAAAGCGTGGAAGGATAGGAAGGACCCGGGCATGGAAGGAATATTCATATTTCAGGACTTAGATGATTTTGAGCATAAGGATCTATTTTTGGAAGATGGCATGTGGAACACATCAATGATGCGAGATATGTGTGCACCATGCATTGTCTATATTTGGAGATGTGGTTCATCAACACTAAAATTTTCCTCCGTAATTTCTATTTCATTAATGTGTGTATTAGGAATAGGATTTTGTTAAGTATAATTAGTAGTAGTATCGTCTAAGATAACGGCCTTTGTCGGTATGTGTTGCCAATAATGTATGGTAGGAGTAAATGATCAAAGTACAATAGGAATGTTGTGGTAAAAAGTAAATATTTTTTAAGTAAGTGGTTCGGTAATGTTAAAATGTCAAAGTTAGGGTAAGTAGAGAAGTAGGGTCTACATGATTAGGAATTAGAAATATTATATTGGTAATAAGGACAAGGAGTGAGGTCATAAATATTTTATGTATTTTATTTGTAAAAAGTCTAAAAATGTGGAACCCATGTGAAATGATAAGGTTTATCTTATCTTAAAAGATAAGATTACATGTAAAGATAAGAGTTAAGGTATGGAATATGATTCATCAGAGTAGATTTCTTATCCTATCTTAGAGATAAGGTGGATAATCCTGAAAGTTCTATAAATAGAGAGGCCACCCCCTCATTTAGCATAGAAGGAAGTAGTGAGAAATATTGTATGAGTAAGTGTGTGAAGGAAGCCATCATTTAGAAGGTGTATTAAAAAATCCATTAAGAGGTGTAATTGTGAAGTTTCTCCCATAGTTATTGTTGGAAGGCAAGTGGAGTTGGTAACACTTGAAGTACCTCATGGGTGAGATTGTAACAATTTCATGTTGATAATATAATTTACACTTATATTTCAGATTTGTCATCATTCCTTTGTATCATAGTCTATGGTATTCTTGTGTTATGTTTGTTATTGTGTTTCTAGATTACTTCCACCAAACTAAAAGTTGTGCATTAGTAAATAATCATAGCATGAGGAGTTCCGGTGGAGAATTATCATAGTGCCGGATTGGTGATGACATTTTGGTTCCATTGCGAGACCATTCCTCGTTGGTGGATTTTTGGAGAGATATTCCCACTTAGTCAGAAATCATTTGGAGGGTAACCTTATTTTTACTGTGCATAGTAGTTACCATGGTAAATTCACTTTTTACCATGAATATTATTTACCACAGTAACTTTACTTTTTATTGTGAATAGTATTTACCACAGTAACTTCACTTTTACTATGAATAGTGTTTACCACAGTAAAGTCAATTTTTACCGCTTGATAAGTCAAGTTTTACAATAGTTTACCGTGGCCATTCCTATTTTACTATAGAAGGTGTAAAGTCACTTTCTATTATAGTGATTCTAATTATTTGTGCACATAAGTCTTGTTGATTGTACTTGTGGGTTGGTATTTCCTTTGTGGTTACTTTTGAAAATGGGGAAGATTCCTATTTTTTAGCCCAATCTAATGAAGATGCTTCCTCTTCCATACAAGACTTTAAACAATCTTGTATTTGTAATGGCATCATAAGAGGAACAATGGACTGAATTTTTCTTACCTTTTTGGATGGTTCGGCCTTTAGGTGGTTTGAAACACTAGGTGATAATTTGAAAAACTCATGGGATTTATTAACTAAAAGTTTTCTTGAAGAATTTGGTGAAGCAGAAATATGCGAGATCTCATGATCGATATCACAAAGCTATCCCAAGGAGAGAAGTAGATAAGGGATTATTATGCTCGTGTTCTAGAGCTAAGGAGGAAGCTTGATGCCCAGATCTGGAAAGAAGGATTAGCGGATGGGTTGATGAATGGCATGGATAATCTCCTATGTAAGCACTTCATTCTTGGGATGAAGCCAGAGATCAGACAATGAGTGAAGTATGACCACCCAGCGAACCTCGAATAAGCAAAGGAGATTACAAGATGGCAAGAAGAAATCATGGAAGAAGAGCCCAAAGAAATTATTGCTAAGGTAGAGCCTACACCAACACCTTTGGTCCATAATCCATAACCACTCTTGGTGAGCACAAATATTTCTCCTAGTACATCTACTGAGTATGAAGATCTACTCAGGAAGATGGGCCAGTTAACTATTAATCTTCTTCAAGGAAAAGAATTTAGTTCTCAGGGAGGAGATAGAGGTCTAAAAATAAATATTTATGAAGTTATATGTTATGGTTGTCATAAAAAGGGTCATTATAAGTATAATTGTCTAGATAGAGCTTATACATTTGGTACAAGAGATAATGATAAAGGAATAACACCTGTGAATTCTTTTGATGTAGTAGATAGGAGCATAAATTATGAAGCAGATGTATTTGTAACAAAAAGAAAGAAATAAAAAGATAACCAAGATGGAAATGATCCTAAGAAGATGAAAGGAGAAACTAGTAAGAAACATAGGAGAAGAAAGTTGGGTGTGCGGGATTTTTGATTTCATGAGGATAAGGACCATACTCCATCTTAGAAGATCTGTCCAAAAGGATTGCAATTATTACATATGGTCAAATTTTGGCTGTCTTTTGAGAAGAGGCGGGAGCTGCGAAGTGGACTCAATGCTCGACGAAGGAAGGAGGTTGAGGTCCCTATTTTGGAGGCTAGAGGCAGATCCCTATGCTCCACAAGCTGAGGTATTATGTAATGGTATTTCAATTCATGATGTCTTAGTTGATGGAGTGCTATAGGTAATGTAATGATCGAGTCTGTAATGAATATGTTGGGTTTAAAAATTGATCGCCCCTCAAAAGTTATGTTAAGGTCATTAAATAAGGGAAAAACTAAACTAGAATGTGTTTTTCAAATGTGGCAATATCTCATTATGGGTATTATATGTGTGGTAGACTTTCGGGTGATGAAAAATAATGCATTGTTGCATACCCAATGTTGTTGGGAAGGCCATGGCTAAGGAGAGTTCATGCAAGAAACTACTGGAATGAATGCTTCATGACACTTGGATGTGGTAGAGAGAGGGTGAAGATAAACATGATCCCTCAACATCACAAGGAAAAACCTATGGATTCAAGTGATGAAACTAATGATTAGACATCCTCTGATTACTCTAGTACCAGTGAAGTGGACACAAAAGATGAAGAAAGTGAGGTTGATGTTTCAGTCATGGATATCCTTCCAGTCACACTGACTCATAAACCCATAAAATTATCGAAGAAGAAATTAATGATCATCTCTAACAAATAAATATTGGTGATCTTGTGATGGAGAGTGAGAAGGAATCCTACCTCCGGCTCTTTCGAAGGTACATATACCTATTCACTTTTGATTAAAGGAAATCTTTCAAGTAAGTTGGGTAGAACATTCTATTGAGCTAGTAGATGGTGCTAAGCCCATAAAGCAAATGCCATATAGAATGAATCCTAATTTTCCAAGCTGTAAAATAAGAAATAGATAAGTTGCTTAATGCGGGATTCATATTTCTTTGTGGAGAATTAGAATGGGAAGCTACACATTTTATTATTATTATAGGAATCTCAACAAAGGAAGCTCACAAAGAAGGATCATTACCCTCTTCCATTCTTAGATCAGATCTTGAGCGAAGTAGCTGGCAAGGAGTGCTATAGTTTTCCGATGGATATAGCGGATCTGACCAAGTTCGTATAGAAGTAGAGAAAGATTAGTTTAAGACCATGTTCACCACTCCTTGGGGAACATTTTCTTATAGAGTTATGCCTTTTGGGTTGTGTAATGCTTTGGCAACATTCCAATGTTTGATGAATAGGGTGTTTGAACCCTACATTGGAAACTTCATCAGAGTATTTACGGATTATTTTACACTATGGGAGTAAGATGGACCACCTGCACCAGATGGAGACAACATTTCAAAGGTTAGATGAAGCACAAGCCTCACTAAACCCTACAAAGTGTGTCTTTGGATGTTCTAAAGGCATTTTGTTAGGGCATGTTGTATCCAGAGATGGTATTGGTACTGATCCTGATAAAGTTTCAAAAATCAAAGAGTTACCATTTCCTATGAATAGAAGTAAGTTGAGATCATTTTTAGGCCATGTGGGTTACTATAGAAGGTTCATCAAGAATTTCTCAAAGATTGCACAGCCACTAACTTGAGTTCTTGAAGAAGGATGTTACTTATGAACAGGAAAGAAAGAAGGCGCATGAAGCTTTTGAACAAGCAAGGATGCTTTGGTCTCTTCACCTATTTTAAAGAATCCAGACTGGAGCAAGCCATTCATTGTGTATACTGATGCTTTAGATGCAGCACTAGGAAGTAATTTGAGATAAAATGATGAAAATAGGAATGATCATCTAGTTTACTTTGGGAGCAGACAAATGAGCGATCTTGAGGTAAATTATACATCAGAATGAAAAAGAGGCTCTAGCTATCATTTTTTCTGTAAAAAAGTTTAGAAATTACTTTCTAGGGTAGAATTTTATAGTTGTAACAGATCATTAGGCTCTAAAATATATTGTAAATAAGCCTAACCCATCAAGGAGGATAGCAAGATGGATAATTTTTCTACAAGAATTTGAATTTGATATTATAGATAGGCCGGGAAAGAAGTATGTCAATGCAGATGCACTCTCTTAAGCCTATGATGGTTTAGGTTCATCTTGTGATGATGATGATTTCCTAGATGTAGCATTGTTATCCCTTGACACAATCCCTAGTGAATACATAGATATTTGGAATTATCTGAATGAATTCAAGTTTCCTAATGGTGCCAATGCAAAGACTAAGAGGAATATTACTCAAGCCAGTCGTCCATATTCTATTCTGCATGGAGTATTATTTAGAATAGGACCTAATGGATAGTACAGAGAGGCGAGTTGGACATGATCAATGGAAAGAGGTAATAGAAGAATTTTACAATGGTACATGTGGAGGACACTTCTCTGGACAACTTACATCAAGAAGGATCTTGGATGCAGGTTATCACTAGCCCACTCTTTTTAGATATTGTTATAATTATTGTAAGACATGTGATATTTTTCAAACACATGGTAAGCTGTAAGACTTCATCATCTTTATTATGCCCTATTCTTCCACTTTGTCCCTTTAAAAAGTAGGGAATAGATATTGTAGGTCCACTTCCAACTACCCCACACCAAAATAAGTATATTGTAGTTGCCACAGATTATTTAACCAAGTGGGTTGAAGCTATGCCATTGAAAACAACTTCCATGGATGAAGTGGCAAGGTTCATTTATGAACACATTATGACTAGATTTGGTTGTCTATTATAAATTGTAATGCAGATCAAGGAATCCACTTCATTAATGAGGTGGTATAAGCCTTAGTCAACAAGTTTTCTATTAAGCATAGGAAGGCAACAACATACAAGCCAAGCACAAATGGACAAGTGGAATGAATTTTTTTTGTGTTGTGTCAAATTCTAGCAAAAGATGCATCCTTACAAGTACATACATGGGATACAAGGATTCATGCAACATTGTGGGCATATAGGGAAACATCAAAGTCAGCAACATGATACTCCTCATTTCAATTGGCTTATGCCATTGATCCGATTCTTCCTATTGAGTTTGATATTCCCACTGTGAGAGTTATGAAAAATGAAAGGATGGATGAAAGTGATTCAGTAAAAGAAAGGTTGGTACATCTTCATTTGCTAGAGGAAATGAGAGAAATAGTGAAGGATACAAGCTATAAGAAGAAAATGAAGCAGAAGGAATACTTTGATCAAAAGATCTATTGGTCTCCATTTCATGTGAATGACTTGGTTCTAGTATATGATTCCAGATACAAAAAAAGAAGGCAAGAGAAAATTTCTTCCCAAATGGATGGGGCCCTACAAAATAGCAGTTGTGTATGAAAATGGTACATATCGACTGGAGGAATTAGATGGCACTCCCATTACGAAATGGGTCAACCACAGACAAGTTAAAGAATTTTAAGCACTAGAATAGTCTACTCGAGGATGGAGTAGAATCTAAGAAGGGGAATATGTCGAAACTATAATTTTCCTCTGTAATTTCTATTTCATTAATGTGTGTATTAGGAATAGGATATTATTAAGTATAATTAGTAGTAGCTTCGATAGAAGATAACGGCCCGATCGGTCACGATGCCGCCAACAATGTATAGTACAATAATAGTCAAAGTACAATAGGAATGTTGTGGTAAAAAGTAAATATTTGTCGTAAGTGGTTTGATAATGTTAAAATGTTAAAGTTAGGGTAAGAAGAGAAGTAGGGTCTACATGATTAGGAATTAGAAATATTATATTGGTAATAAGGACAAGGAGTGAGGTCATAAATATTTTGTGTATTTTATTTGTAAAAAGTCCAATAATGTGGAACCCATGTAAAATGATAAGGTTTATCTTATCTTAAAAGATAAGATTACATGTAAAGATAAGAGTTAAGGTATGGAATATGATTTGTTAGAGTAGATTTCTTATCCTATCTTAGAGATAAGGTGGATAAGCTTGAAAGTTCTATAAATAGAGAGGCCACTCCCCTCATTTACCATAGAAGGAAGTAGTGAGAGATATTGTATGAGTAAGTGTGTGAAGGAAGCCATCATTTAGAAGGTGTGTTAAAGAAGACATTAAGAGGTGTGATTGTGAAGTTTCTCCCATAGTTATTGTTGGAAGGCAAGTGGAGTTGGTAACACTTAAAGTACTTCATGGGTGAGATTGTAAAAATTTCATGTTGATAATATAATTTACACTTATATTTCAGATTTGTCATCATTCCTTTGTATCATAGTCTATGGTATTCTTGTGTTATATTTTTATTGTGTTTCTAGATTACTACCACCAAACTAAAAGTTGTGCATTAGTAAATAATCATAGCATGAGGAGTTCTCGGTGGAGAATTATCATAGTGCTGGATTGGTGATGATAGTTGAAGCATCTATGCATGGAGAAAAGCTAAGAATAGAATTGACACTTGATTAACTATAAGAGAAATATAGATAGCACACTTGTATGTGTGGCTATGATTGTAAATGGCATGTGGCTAATAATAGCATGCGACCTATTTTTGGAGTAGTTAAGTGGTGAAGGGAAAGTCCCCACCCTATATATATGAGGTTAGGTGCATAGTAGATAGAGGATTTGGTATGTATCATAGATAGCAGTATATGTATGATTCTGGATGTATGAATGTGTGTATCAGATCCATACACGCCTTGATATAGATTGAAAATACTGTAAGGAGCTTATGTATTTACTAATAGATGGAAGATATTGACTAAATTTGAGTGTTATTCTACACAATTGAGTAGTGCACATTAATGGTTGAATCACGATTCTTTGTTTAAGTTTGTTCTTTCATAGATCTCGTGGGTAGCATGCACTTTGTAGAATGATGGATTAGTATGAATCTATATCTTTCTTCCTTCATCATGTTACATCTTGTTACAACATCCCTAAAGAGGACCTAGTACCTTTTCGTGCTTTGAGTGAGTGCTCAATTTAGGGTGAGTGATGTGCAAATTCTAGGCTACATCATATGTTCCATTGCGGGACCTCTTTTTTAGCTTTTTTAAGGATGGTTAGCGATGAAGGCGTACCCGTTAAGTCTAGAAAGTATTGACAAATGGATACATGATTTAGAGGAAGAATATTCATGACAATTCAATAGTGGATCCAAGTTTAACGCACACACTTGGGTAGAACAAAACTTGTACGACAACTTATATGAGAGATTTTTCACTATATTTCCAATAGAACTATATGAGTGGCTTCTTCGCTTATGTATCTCAATAGAATTGGAGATATTGCACACTTGTCTAGACACGGGGAAGAATTTCAGGCCCTTTATGATGCTGATCTGATCTGGACTCGCATGGTGGATACGTGGTTTCATGGCATTCTAAATAGTTATATTCTAGAATATTTAATTTCGATGTACTCTTTTCTGGAGATAGCTGAATTTCATTTTTTGAGGTATCCAAGAGGAACATATTTGCAAGGTATTCTTTTGGCGATCAAGATATTAATGGTAAATTTGAACCTAGAAAGTAAACCAATGGCTAACTAAACTTCACCATGTGTGAGGGTAGGAATAGGTTTGGTATTAAGATGGCGAGACCTAGCGGCAGAAAAGCGAGAGAGGAAAGGTGGCTTAAGTATAATGAGGCACATGAGAGGGAAATAGAGAAGTAGTGTTCCGTTGTAGAAAGTATGGTGTTGAGGAGAGAGATAGCTCATGAAGGATTTACGGATCACGTAGAATACGTGGAGCCAGAGCATCAGGAACTTCCCATCTTGGAAAGCATGATAGAGATCCCTTCTTGGCCTCACACATAAGTGTGCCAATAGAGACTACTTGGGCTGTAGGCACACATCTTAATCCACGTGGTGACCTAGCCTTTACACTTGGTTTTTCAAGTACCTAATATGACAAGTAATCAACACACTAACTTGGGAAGTAGGAGAGAAGGAGTAAGTTAGGGATAAAGTACATCAATAACATGACATGAACAACTTCAATGTTATATAGAGGAGCATTATTAGGTGCTTCATCCACATAGAATGTGAGCACACATAATTTTGGATTCACCTTTGGAAGTGGAGCTACCTCAAAGACTGTAGGGGTTCAATATAGTACTGCGTCCAGAGCACACAGGAGTACATCTACAAGTCCACTCTAGCTATGGGGGTGGATCGTGAGGTATAGGTGGTTCTACTTACTGGTGGATCTGGTGGTTCTAGAGGTAGAGGGAACCAAGGAGCTTTTGGATTAGGTGGTCAAGGTCCCATGATAACAACATAATATCTATATGGAGATTTCTATTCATCTCTCAAAGTATAGAGGTATAGAGGATGCTTCCGAACATGTGCATATGTGTGAAATCTTGTTGCATGCTAAAGGGATTATAGCTCGAGCGAAAGGTGAGTCAATCCACTACTACATGATATGGGCATGTGCATAGCTGGTATAGGAAATTTGACCCTGATCAAACTTGCATGGATTATGCAACACTAAGGGATGTTTTCTTAAAAGAGTTCCATATCCCTGAGTTTGAGTAGAAGAGTATAAGTGCACTTAAAGATATCAAGCAAGGCATTTACCGAGAGTGTATGTGAGTATGATGCTCATTTTAAAACACTTTTATCTAAGTTATCTTATGATATCCACACTAGACAACATGCCTAATAGTTCATTGGATGGTTGATTACACCTTTTAGAGAGGCACTTTATCACATGAGACATACACGGATCCACACAAAGCAATGGAAGCACTTTGCGTGATGAGGTTGTTGGGAGCATTGACACTAGCATTAGTCCATTTCTAGAGGCACATATTGCAGCTATGGAAAAGCGGATTAGAGAATCTATCAATGAATTCAGCCCATGAAACACACTCGAGAATTTGGTGTATAGATTGTGAAGTGGAAGGTCATACGAGGATAGTTGCCCTCGTAGATCTATACACTCATTACTCTTTGGACTATGAGATTTTTCATTTGAATCATGATGCGAGTCACTATCCTTTGTTACAACATGCAATAAGGAAGAATGTATCTTTCTTTTACAAGATTTCTGAGTCCACGACCCATGATCACGAGGATTTTTAGTTGATTGGTTAGATCCAAGATGCCATAGACATTAGAGTATGACATACAATTATAAAAGATAATTCTAAAGGTAGGATTGAGGACAAAGATTGGGATCATAATCAACCACGCTATGATAGGAATGAGGGCATTTTGAAGGAGGTCGTGGAAAGGGAAGTGGATATCATGGTGGATATGGAGGAAAGAGGTGAGGTGGATGAAGAGGAGAGTTACCTCGTGGAACATGTTATACTTGTGGATCTCCTTACCACTTTAGGTGTGAATGTCCTCGAGAATAATGCATGTTTTTACGTAGGAAGAACCATAGCTATGAAGAGTACCCAGACTTATATGAGCATCCGAGTAAGCAACACAAGAAAGAAAACAAGGGCTTTGGGATGGTTAGAATCTAGTGCATGGTAGGAGATCAATGGATTCCTAAGATAACAAAAGGACTGAGGTATTGATAAGTGAAGATTACTACACGCACCTTGAAGGTGTGCACATGCAAGAGGAATTGGACCAAAATTCTACAATTACAAAGGAGGAGTTTTCCATGCGGTACTCAAATCCTACTCATTAGAAGGAAGTTTACCATGATACCATGAAAGTGCTAAGGAATATTGGGGTGAGCTAAAGTACGTAAAGGAGAAGAGGAAGGCATTAGAGATAGTCTAAATTGATATTGATGATCGTGGGAGGTATGCAAGATGTTTGCGAGGAGAACATCATTCCATTATTAGGAGTTGGTTAAAAGGAACACCCCACACGTAAGTCTTGAGACTAGAAAACAGATCCTACATGCAAATCTTCCCCGATAGCATTAGTATGACAAAGAAATTAATCAATTTGTTGTGGATGGGTGGCTTTTGAGCAACATATTGATAGATGCAGTGTGGAAGTAAATGTGATGACATTAGATGCATAGGTACAAATAGGGAGGTATCCATTACTGACCATCATCTAGTATGTTATTTATGGAAAACCGGACTAAGGCCTCACCCATAGGAGTTTTGAAAGATGCATCTATCACTATACAAGAGGGCCAAGTTCACTTGGGGATTTTGAGATATTAGCACTTGTAGAAGTAGACAATTTTCTAGCCTTGTTTGGACACCCTTGGTGTTATTCGAATAACGCTAAATTGAGATTCAATAAGGGGTATGTCAGCTTTGAAAACAAGGAGGAGAGGGTTGTGATACCTTTGACAAATTGAAATTCTATGCAATATGTTGAGCCTATAAGCAAGGAGGATTTAAACGAGTTTATGTACATGGTATCCAGGACCCAGAGGTCAATGAACCATCAAAGGAAGGCATCCTACAGTGGGAGGATTATCATTCTATTAGTGATACTATGAGTGTTGCTTGTGATAATTGGGCTCATGGTACATATGAATTATTAGGATGTGAGGTGAAAAGTGTGGTTTTGTGCAAGAGTCGACTTCGTTCGGTTCGATGAATAGGCAACACAATACCTTGGTATACAAGGGTAGAAGATCTCCCTGCATTTTTAAAGGCCATGGAAACATAGTGGACAGATCAAGTTAAGAGAAGGGATATGTTAGCATACACACTATGTGGGACAACAATGCGCCGGTGGGTAGTCCATAGAGATAGCTGTTGTTGCGAGATCACAAGCACCCACTGGACACACATCGGCTTCTAGGTTGATGTTTAGGCACCGGTGTGATTGCACAACATGGAAACCTCTCTCAAGTGTGGGACTTGTGAAAATGAGAGAGGAATCTCGATTAGAGGTTTGGTTCCTCAAACTCCTCATTTTAGATCTATATTTGCACAACTACGAGAGGTTCTAATCCTAATTCTACTCTAAATTGCAAGGAGACAGGGATAGAAGTGCAAAAATTGAAACTAACTAAAGATGGTGATGCACCAAAAGGAGTGGTGAATATTTTTGTCATGCAAATAGACACAAACCAAAGATTGCAACATAAAACATACAGCCGATAAGATATAATTTAGGATCTGAATTATGAAGAAAATAATACAAACAAAAGGACTCGAAATCCATTCACAAAGCTTGCATTATCATTTCCAATGTCAAAAACATTGCATTACAACCTCAAAGAGGTAGAAAAGCTATTACAATCCTTGAAGAGGTCTGATTCTTCAACAACCACTTCTTTGGAGGTGAAAGAAGAAGTGTATGCCAAAATATGTTCCACCCTTAGAAATGAGCCAAATCGGCTTTTTACATTACATGGGTCGAGCCCGGAGAGAGAAAACATACAAAATGTGGGAACCCATTCCTCATTGATTGCAAATGCATTAAAACAGCATGGGGGACCTTATAAACCCATACCACTGTCAGGTTTGACCGAATTGGAGAGAATGCGACCCATTCTGCATTAAATTTGGTCGCTAAAATGTCACTTCTGGCCATGAACATGCGTCAGAGCCGTTTCTTAACTTTCTCTCTCCAGAGTAAACCAAAATTCAAGGTTGACCCTGGAATCATGTAGAGAATTTCATAAGCTTTCCAATGATATAAAGAACATGCAAATCCGAGCTCTGAATCGAAAGATATGGCGTCCCCGAAGATTTAGGGCATAAAACGAGCAAAAATGGGTTTTGAAATTTTTTCCCGCGCTCTGCCACCTGGACGACATGTGTCGGGCACTGATTGGATGAGAAATTCTCTCTCCTTCCCTTACCCATGGGTTTTCCTTGAAATTTTTGACCTTTTATGATTTTGGAACATTTTCCATTTTTCCCCCACGCCCTGCCGCTTGGGACACATGGCATGATTTGGTTGGAGGACAGGGGTGGGTCATCCTTCACCTTTTCATTTTGGCCAAAACTTTTGCCAAATTCTCAATTCCTCTTCAAGCTCTGCACTCCCTTCTCCTTAGGACACATGTCCTAATCTTATTGCTTCGGGCCAATGCTTCAAACCTTGCCCTTTGAAATTTTGGACGTTTTCCCTTGTGACACGTGACATTTCTGATTCATCCGCGGGCCTGCCAGCTTTTCGCATCCCTCACGTCCCTTTGGTCTCGGTTGTCCCGAATTATGCAGGACAAATTCTCCGATCCGCCCGATTTGGGCTTCTTTATCCCTCTTTCAGACGATGCACGTGGCATAATTTGATTGGCTCTCGGCTCCTTCAGCTCCTCGTGTCCACCGCGTACTTGTGTCCCAACTATCCTAGACTATCTGGGACGAACTCTTTCGAACCACCCGAAATGGGCTTCCTTGTCTCTCTTTTGGCGATGACACGTGGTGTAATTTTATTATCTCTCGCTCCTTGGCTCCACAGTATGCACACTGCCGCATACTTGTGTCCCAACCGCTCCCGGGTATGCAGGGACGAACTCTTCGAACCGCCCGAAATGGGCTTCCTTGTCTCTCTTTGTGGCTGCTTCACCTTTTCGCATCCTTCGCATCCTTTCAGCCCGATGTCGCAACTTTACGCACTAGCAGATTAGTCAATTTTGCTTTTACCTTCGGCAGGTTTGCCCTTTCGCGTCCCGCACTTCGTCCCCACGGCCCAACCGTCCCAAGTCTTGCTGACGGGCTGCTGGAGGCTTTTCGGCGATTTGCGCCGACGTCCCAACTGTCCCAGCTGCTACGAGGACTAGGACTTAGCCGATTTTCATGATTTTTCCTGCCCCAAGCTTGTTTTTTGCAGCTTTTTCACCCTTTCTTAGAACTTTCTCCTTTCTTCTTGGACAGGAGAGTTAGAAAAAATCCGAGGGGACCCTAGAAACATGATTTTTTGCCTTGAATCAATCTATTTGCCTGGGACTTGAGTATTCTGATGCATGTTATCAATTTTACCCTGGGGGTGAAAATTGGATAACAATTTGGCGACTCAGCGGGGTACCTACTGCTAGGTAGAAGATACCCGAGTGCTGAAGCAGTCCATTGGGCATGGAGTCATCAAATATTCTGTTTAGAACCCCAGGTGACTTAGAATGTGTAAGGAGGAAGATGGAATATCACCTGATGGGAGCAAGGAATGCAAAACATCTCCATGGACAACAAGTTGTGCCAAAGCACTTAGGGAAAAAAACTAACCTACAATGAAAACAATGTGCACAAGCGCTTGGAGGAATGAAAATATAATCTAATATTTACAAGGTAGTGAATTTCCCTCTAGAAGCAATGCTTGAGATAGATTCCATTCTTGGAATATGCGGTTCTTCTCCATCCGATGGGGCCAATTGGAAAGCATTGCTGTCCTTGCACTTCATGACCATGTATGGGCCACTCTAAATGGCATCAAATTTTGAATGCCTTCCTGGTTTTGCTCTATCCACATCCCATTTCAACACTAGATCTCAACTTGAAAAGATCTATCCACGGCCTTCCTATCAAAGGTCTTCTTGATCAAAGCTTAATCCTTTTCCATTGCTTGGGATGCACGATTTCGATCTCTTGCAGCTCCATCAACTCTGCATACCTCACCTCCATGGGCTCAAACTCTAGCAACTCTAGGCTGCTTCATGAGTTCTAATGTTGGCAACTCAAGTGACATGGGCAAGATTGCCTCTCTTCCATAGACAAGTTTGAATGGAGAGTTACTGTGGATCTTTTGGGAGTTATCCTATCGGCCCATAAAGCTGATTTCAGTTTGGTATGCCAAGACCTCGATTCTCATCAAGAGTCCTCCTAATGATCCTCAACAAGTTCTTGTTTGTAGACTCGGCACAGCCATTACCTTTCGGGTAATAGTTTGATGAAGTGCTTAGGTAGATACCGTTCTTGACAGCCCACTCGATCACCTTAGATCCAATGAATGCCAATGCATTATCGGAGATTATTGTAGTGTGGTACACCAAATTTGGTTGTGATCCCCTCATAAAAGTCTAAGATGCTAGACTCATTTGTCTCTTTGAGTGCTACTTTGCTTTTGTCCAATGAAGTCCAAACCCCATTGCATGAATGGCTGGTCAACTGATATTGGATGTAATGGAAGGGCAGCAAGTCTCTCTTTTCCTGTGAAGAATGCACAATTCTTACACCTCTTGATCCATGCATAGCAATCACTGAAGATTTTAGGCCAATAATAACCAGCCTTCATGATTTTTAGAGCTGTCACTCTTGGTGCAAAATGACCACCACCGGCTGTTCACCATGGAACTCTTCCAACACCCTTTAAATCTGATTTGTGCTAATGCACCTCAGTAGCACTCCATTCACATCTTTCTTGAACAAAACTCCATCAACAATGGCATATGGGACAGCCTGCAATCTGAAGTGTCTCCTTTGGGTCTTGTTCATCTCCGAGAGGGCATAGGCCTGTGCCTAGGAAGTGTATAATGCCTTGGGTCCAGAAAGGAGTGGGGGTAGCATTGTCTTCTTCTTGATTTCCACTTGGCTCATGGCTGTCCTGGACTATCAAAACAACCTCTTCTTTATTGCATACTTCTTTTTGCTTCCCCAAAACCAGCTTCTCACACAATCCTTTCCCTCTTACTAGCTTGGTGATCTTGATCTCAATGTCATACTCCATGACACGGGTGATCCAACCTGCCCTTTTCTCATTCAAATCCTTGTTGAGGAGGAAGTCCTTAACCCCAACGTGTGAGACCAGCAAGCTGGACCTTGTTGTTTGAGACTAAATGCTTGAATTTCTTCAAGCTTCTGATTACTGCAAGTACATGCTTCTCAATAAAAGAGTACCTCACCTCATAGTCATCTAGGCTCTAGCTGAAGAAGGCAATTGGCTGCTCATCATTATCCTTTTTTTCTTGTACAAAATGGCAGAAATAGTGTCATTACCTCCAAATGCATAGAGGATGAAATCCTTGGAGAAATGGGTTGATGAGAGTTGGTGCTTGATGGGAGTTAGATCCAAAAACTCAAATAAATCACATCAAGAAGGGGCACCTTTTTATTCTTCTTGGGAGTCTAGCGATATAACCATTTGGGTATTGTAGAAGAGGACGAAGATGACGTGGCCATAGTTAGAACTTGGGATACTAGATACTACAATGGCACTAGTGACATAAATATAAAGTAAAAGGAACATAGTGATGATAGAGGGCGTAGTGGTTAAAATGGCATCAAGAGAAGATGAAATGGAAATATAAATGAAAGCAAAAGAAAGATGGAGTTATTGAGGAAGTGGAGTGGAAATTGGAGATCCCATCATTTTTGTTGCTGAAATTGTTGGAAGAGATGATAATACATGGGCCATGGAAGAAGAAGGAAAGGAAGAAATGAGAAGAGAAGAAATGGAATATGATAATGGAGGAAGTGGGTTTGAAGTTGGCGAGGATAGTAGTAAAGGAGGGAGAGAAAGTGAAAAAACTTGAGACAAAGCTGGAGAAGCTCTTAAATCAACTACTTCAAAATCCTATACCTTTGGAGACTCAACCTTGGTGGTGGAAGCCTTTGCGAGAAGATGAACCTCTTACCACAAATGAAATCTTATGTGGATTTATAACAGCCTTTTGGGTTGACATTTTACTCCTTCAAGATGTAGGGTGACCTATTGTTGACTAGGCTTGAATCATTCCTATAGGTTGATCTGACACTTTGGGTAAAATTCCCAAAGTTGCAAGCCAATCACATATCCTCCTTAAAATAGTCCCCACCTTTTCCTTCATATTGCTACAATCTTCACGATACCAATCAATCCAAGGAAGAGGTAGGTTGGCAATGTTATCTCTTTTGTAAACAGGATCGAGCACTTCCTCATCATATTTGATTCCTTCTAGAACATTTATAATACCAAATTTTTTTACTTCAATAAGGTTCAGCATTTTAAACTCTCATTGCCTTATGATAATTTTGTCTCGAAAATGGATCCAAATATAATCTAATTGAGGAACATGAGTGTTTGATATATCGGTTTCACTCGAATTTACCCCAATAATCAAAATTAATTCTTGGATGAAATGTCTTCAGAGTGACTTGAGACATTTCTCCATCTAAATTCTTGGCTTTGTAAATACTAGCACAAGTATATCTTCCTATTGAAATAGGAAATTGTATCTCTACCTTATGTCATTTGTTTTGAATCTTGTGATAATATAGCAATTGGTAAACTAGTTCTAATAAGACCCACTTATCACTTGGGAATCTTGGCATTTTATGCAGAGCACCGAGAAACACTGGAACCCTAATATAACTGAATGTTGAGAATTGAAGATAAATACCTCCCCACTCTCACACCTCCCTACAAGATTAATTGAAAACTCTTTTATTATACAATTTTTGTGGAAAAAATACAAGAGGACAACAAAGACAGTGTCATTCACTCTTCGGAAATTGTTGCTTCATCCATAGTAAGTTGAGGATAGAACTCATAAATCTAAGAAGTTTTCCTAACACCCTTTGTATTCAAACCAAGTGTAATCTCCCATTACGGTTGATGTGTAGATGAGGAAAGAAGTCATGAAAAAGTTCTTTGAGGTAAATACATCTCCTAATTGGAAACATATTGAACTACTAATATGTTCTCGCCTCTGGATAAACTCATTTTCTTCTTAATAGTAGCAATATAAAGGAACATCCATTCTTGGAATTCTCTTGCTGAAGTGAGACTGGAAACCCTACTCAAAAGCACAATGATATCATTGAATTCCTGAATGAAGTCCAAGAGGGGAAACGTCTTAGGAATTTTGGTAGTACCTTTATCCAAGTAGCTTAATCATTATCTTCATGTAAAATTCATAATATTTCTCCCGATAATGCTCAATTTCAAACTTTCAAGAAATTATTGCATATCATTCTACATCAAGAATCTGAATAATTCCTTGAAAAATTCACTATCAATCTAGTCACAACATTACCGTCATCATCCCTTATGGTCTTGGTGGATTTATAAAAGTGTGCAAGTTGATTAAGACAAACTCTAGACATTTCATGGACATGGGAAAAGCATTGGCTATAGGAAGCCCCTTTATCAATATGGCTTGCATCCAAGGCTTCTTATTAGGATATTTTATTCATTCCTAGAATCAGGCCATATCTACATGCCCCAGATCAATATCCCCAATATTTTTAACATTTGAAGATAGACATGTATGAGGGGAAACTCCCAAATAGGTATACTTCATTTCTCTTTTCCTTTTGAGGAAGAAGCAGACATTGATTTGCAAACCAAATGAAACCCAAAGAATAATGTGAAACCCTATCATACCTCACGAAATGCCAAATTTTGAAGGTCCAAAAGTAAAACTCCGAAATACTCAAACACCAAAGTTACCGAGTGTCTGAAACCTGAAAGACTTCTAAAATCCAAAATTATTTGATGTCCTAAACCCAAAAGTTCTTTCCTCCAAATTTTAAAAGATGGTAAGGTCGAAAGAAGAAAATCCTAAAAATAGTAGTCTTCTAATCCTTGAACCCCAAAAGATCAAAATTCTGAAACCTGAACTCTTATATTCCACAAACCTAAAGAGAACACACACCGAAATGCTTATCTCTGAAACTTTGAAACTAAGTATTTCTAAATGAAAAAGATAAAAAATCTAAGTTTAGAGATCTATAGGATGAACTTCAAAATCCTTTGACCTCTGTAAAGCAGTGATCTCTTCAAAGTTTTGAATTTGAAAGAAATTGATTCTGATGATGTGAAACTTGGGATATTGAGTACGAATCTCATTGTCATATTTGAAGAGGGTTGATATTCAGAAATATATAATAGCAAAATCCATGATTGAATCAACAAGATGAAATAGTTAACAAAGAAGATAAGGAAAAAAACACCTCGATGTTCAATCTTAAACCAAAGATGAAGAAAAATACAAAAATTACCTTAAAAATGATGCCTTGGAAGTACAACTAGGGCTCAGTAAAATTTCAATCACTAGGTGAAAATTATGGGTGAAAAATCTAGGTTTAAATAGATAAACCAAGAATTTAATGCCCACAGGCTGACACGTGTGAGGTTGTTGAGCCATAAATGCATTTAAAAGTATGAAACCACATTTTTTCATGCAAGCTATTTTCTTGGATAGTATACCCCAAATCGAAACTGAAAGTTTGAAGTTATGAAATTTTAGAAATTTACTATTTTAGACTTTCGAACCCGTGAATATAAAAAAACTTAAAAATGCATATGAAACTCCAACACTGAAAGCCCGAAATTCCAAAATTTTTGAACTTCGGTATTTCATAATTTGTAGTTCTGTGAAATATATTCACACTCGAAGCAATATAGCCCCAAAATTTTGAATATAAGAACCTCCAAAATCTAAAGTCTAAAATTTCAACTTCGTGGTTCATAAAACTTCTAAACTCTAAAAAAATTTGAAATTTAATTTACATGATAGGTTAAATTCCTAAGGAAAAATTTTTAACACGGAAGGGAAGGGTGAAAATTTGAAAAATTTAAAACAACCTTCTTAACAAGGGTAACTTGGAAAGTTAACATTTTTGGTGACATCAGGGAAATGCCTTTCTGCTAAGCATTATGCCCAGTAGCCTTATGAAATCCATTGGGCAAAAAGAGTCCTAAAACTAGAAATATTCTAAGCAAACACAAAGAACAAAATGGAAAATTAAACAAACAACAAGAAAATGTGCAAAGCACTTGGAGGAAACAAACCTAGACTAAACTATATAGGTGGACACCTCTTAAAAGCATACTTTGAGATGTATCCCATTCACATGAATGGGCAATTCTTCTCCATTGAGTCTAGATAATAAAAATGAATTTGCTTCCTTGCAACTTGTGATAATATATGGTCCACTCCAGAGGGCATCAAACTTAGCATCCCATTTGGGGACTAAATATCCTTCTTGAAAATTTCTATTGGATGCCTTCTTGTCAAAGGATTTATTTACTTGAGCTTGATGTTGCTCCAAAGTCTTCATTTCCTTATCTGAAATTTCTTCTAACTCCATCAATTCAATGAAATTGACTGTCATAGGACCATTCTCCATAACTTCTAGTTGATGTGCCAACTCTAAAGAAGGTAGTTCAGAGATAGTGGGAGCTTTTCTTCTCTCCCATACACCAAAATAAAAGGATAATTTCAATATCTCTCTTAGGTGTGATCCGATCCACCCACAAAGCGAGTTAGGTGTGTGTGTGCCAAGTCCTATTTTTTTCCATTGTAGACGCTTGATGATCCATATGAGGTTATTGTTACTAGACTCGGCTAACCCATTTCCTTATGGATAGTAATTAGATGAAGTCTTGAGATAAACTCCATTGTTGATGGCCCATTCACTCAATTTCAGGACCAAGAAATTCCATGGCATTGTCTGAAATCACTGTAAATAGGACACCAAACACTTATCATTATTCCCTTCCAAAAAAATAAAGAATGACCTTTTCATTTCCTTCCTTTAATGCCACATATTTCATCTAATCAAGTGAAGTAATATTTCACGGTAAACACCCACTTATGTCCATCACTAGATGGAGGATTAATAATTCTAATGAAATCTAATCCCCATTGGACAAAAGGTTGATCAACCTGAATTGGCTGAAGAGGAAGGGTCTCTAATCTTTGATTTCCCAATGAAAAAAGCACACTCCTTGCATTTCTTCACCCAAAGATGCATATCTTTGAATAAATTTGGCATATAGTATAGAGCCATCTCATGATTTTTACAACAATTGTTGTGCATAGTAGTTCCCTCTGATAAACCATTGTGAAACTCTTCCAATATCTTATTTACTTGTTTTGGCCCTATGCATCGAAGGAGAACACCATTTAAGTCCCTACGAAAGAGAACATTATCTACTAGAACATAAGGGAATGGATGAAGATGAAATTTCATATGTTTGTTCTATCGATGTCATTAAAGGTATACCCCAAATGAGGAAAGAAAATTCATTTTGATAACTAGTCCACTTGAACATCTCTACATCATTATTCCAAAGCATGCACCTCTTCATTTTTGATTCCAAATCTATAGCAAGTTATTGAAACAAACCTTTACCTCTAAATAGCTTGGTAACTTTGATGTGTACATCATAATCCATCACTTTGGTAATCCATCCGGCACTTTTCTCATTCATATCTTTATTTAGAAAAAAATCCTTAACGCCTGGATGAGACACCATCAAGTGAATTCTATTATTGGACAACATGTGCCTAAATTTTTCAAGGCTCGAATGAAAACAAACCTAATTCTTTTTTAAAAAATGAGTATTTGAGCTCATAGTATTTTAGAGACTAGCTAAAGAAAACAATTGGTTATTATATTGATCCATCATTTTGTTGAGTGAGGATCCTAGAAATACTCTCCTAACTTGCAAAATCATAGAGGATAAAATCCTTATCAAACCTTGGATTTACTAATGTAGGCACTTGAGAAATGGCTATCTTAATGGCTTCAAAGCTTTCCTTTCCTTCCTTTGTCCATGAAAAGGCATATTTTTCTTCAACATGGTTGTTAATGGTTTGGCCAAGGATGCGAATTGAGGAATGAATCTTCATACAAAATTAATTGTTCCAAGAAAAATATGAAGGCCTTTCTTGTGACTTGGAAGAGATAGAGAAAAATTGAAGTATCCTAGTCTGGATCAATGGAAATTCCTTCTACTGAAACCACATGTCCCAACAACTTTCCTTCCATGCATAATGAAAATACATTTCTTGGGATTTAAAGAAACCCCAAACTCCTTGCATATCTTAAAAACTTTCCTCAAATGAGAAATGTGATCCTCAACATCCTTGGAGTATATCTATTATATCATAATATATACTAAAATAATATCATTGATTAGACCTTTGAAATCCATATCCATAGCTTGTTGAAAGTAGCACTTGACATTGGATAATTCGAATGACATTTTCTTTATAGTGTATGTACCCCATTTGGTAGTGAATGCTGTTTGAATTGATTAGATTCCTTAATCAAAATTTGATTATACCTTAAATATTCATCAAGCAATGAAAACCTTTGTCCTACTACTGTTTGGAGGATTTTTCCATAGATGGAAGAGGATAATGATCTTTCAGTGAAGCCCGGTTTAAATCTGAAGTCACACATAATTGGATTTCTTCATTCTTTTTCCTAATGAGAACTAAATTATCTACCCAAGAAGAATGTTTATTGGAAAAATAATACAAGCTTCAATAATTTTGAAAGTTCCTTCCTCATTAGTGGCTCAATCTTAGGATTCACTAGTCTTTGTTTTCGACTATTTTAGCATTTGAATCAAGTTCAATAGTATGTTGCTGCAAATATGGATCAAAACCACGTAAATCCTTATAACTCCATGTGAAGACATCATTAAACTCTTGAAAAGTTCAAAAAATCATTTTTATTTCCTTTGGTGTACACACTTTGCCAATATTTAAAACTTTTCCTTTGCCACTTCAACTTCTTCAAAATCATCTTCTTTGACCACCATGTTGGCACTTTGTCTTCTAGCCTAATCATCTGAGTTGAAGATTGACTCAAGAGTAACCAAACCTTTTGGGAGCTTGTTATTTTTAATTGTATATTTGGTCACCATATGCCTCCGTAGCTTAGCCTGATTTTTTAGCAACAAATCTATGCCTCCTCTTGTAGGAAAAGAATGATTTGTTTATCACTATCAAAAACCTGCCAACTACATGCATTATTAGGAACTATGGAATGGATAACTTATTTTAATAGTTGCAACTCTTTTTCATTATATCAGTAGGGACGTCATATTGTGAGACAATAGTTGCAAGTCGATCAACATCTTGGTTCTGATTTCTAGGAACCACGTAAATTCCAAATGCTTCAAAATCTTCGATCAAACTCTAGACTCTATTTTTATAAGACCTTAATAAATCATTTTTGATGCACTATGGGCTCTCACCTGATGCACTACCAATTCATTGTCCCCAAAACAATCAAGGATTTTATCCCTTCTTAAGAGATAACTGAATTCTTTATACAAGGGCTTCGTACTAAGCAACATTATTAGTGCAGCTAAATTCAGAAATGAAAGATGAGAAATACTTATTTCCTTCTGGAGAAACTAACATAACACCAACACCTACCCCATTTTTACTCCTTGAACCATCAAAGAAAAGATTTCAAATTCCTTTTGGTTTATTTTGAGTTTTGATGAGCTGTGGTATAATGGCACCTTATTCATGAATGCAATAATACATACCTAACCATGTTTCTTCCAAAAGAGGTAAACCAAATTCTTCCTCATCCAATTATCTAGAATATGGGTCAAATTGATGATCTATACTTACCTGTCCAACACCTGTTGGGAACCTCCTCTATTAGAGTAGTTGATTCATGATAGTAAGTTCTCCTCTTGATCACAAATGGTATAATTTCCATTTATAGGAATGGCAATATAAGGTTCCACATGGTTATGACAAATTGGATTCTACCCTTATAGTGACTTTAGTTCCATACCGAGTCTTAGAATCATGTGTGACCAATCCGATGACAGATAACCTCCCATTTTGGTAGTGAAATCTGTGACAAACATATAGTGAAGAGGGGAGGTAGATCAATGAATGATATATCTTGTGTGAATGACAAGCTAGGTTATGCATGGATAGTGACTTGAACCCTTTGATAACCCCAATAGTTAGAACTATTGCTATACCATCTAATTGGAAAACTCCTCTGGAGACTAGTGTGTATGGTATTCCTAGTACATCCGTAATTTTCTTGGGCATAACTAAACTACTCGCACCAGAGTCAATCATATAGTTATGTGTATCAAACAATCACCAATAATTAGAGAGATATAAAATGGAGGAGACTTATTATTTTAGGAACATCCTTTCCTTTTGGTTGGATTCTTGCAAGTAATTGATGATCCACATTGTGTAACTTAACTAGATGCCCCAAAACTCTTTAAAGCTTCTTGCAACAAATTCCTCTGAGAAGGAATTGTGAGTGCTTCCCACATGGTAACATTTAGTTGGTTTTTCATTTGTTCAACAATATTGAAAGGAGACCACTCACTTTTCCTACATTCTTCTTGCATGTTGGAATCATCTTTTGGAAAGTGCTTATTGGGTACTGTGATGCCAGAAGGACCTTCTTTTCTTGTGGTCTTAGTAGTCTATGTTTTAGAAAACTTCTTTCATGCATCTTTATCAATCACCACTTGCAACCGAGGATGAGAAGTGGATGCTTGGTCAATTTGGGAGTGAGGATTCCATTGCCCTCTTTTTGGAACAAGTATTTTCTACCATTGATGAAGAATTTGTATTCAACCCAAAAATATTCCTCCTACCAATTCAACAAGGTGGTTACTGGATATACTATGGCTGATTTGCTTCTCCTTATGTAGACATTTATTATATCACCAAGTAGGAAAAATATAATTTGGACCATAAGAGCTTGGTTAAGAACCCCATTAGGAGGTAGATTTTGATTATGGGGTAAGGAACAAGGATAACACCATTCATAATCTTGGACTAATTATTTTTTGTACGGGTATAAGGGCTCTAGAAGAGCTTGTAGTAAGAGGATTCCTAAAGTTCAAAGGCTTGACATTTGCAACCTGGTTTTGTGGTTGATTTTTCCTTAAGGAGATTGATGATTGGGTTGATACTGCTGATTTTGGGGCTGATAGGGATGAGCATACTGAGATTGTTTCTCTTAAGAGCTACAAAGTTCATTCCCAAAGGTTTATAGTAATGAATTAACTTCAAAAATATCATTTGAAGGAGTTGGTGCAGACTGAGTTGGTTGTTTAGAGGCTGCTGGAAGAGGAGAAATGGTAGGTTGGTTGTTTGGGAGCTCTAGATATAAAACATTAGAGGTCTTTGAGCTATCTTTCAAGCCTAAATCAAAGAAATTTCTTCTCTTATAGCAATTTCATAAGCATTGGGCAATGTAGCCCCTCCCATAGACTAGATCATAACTACTACATCACTATTTAAATTCTTAAGTAATACAAGAATGCATTATTGGGAGAAGGCTTTATAAGTGCTAGAATCCTATTCCAAGTCTTCTAGAATCAAAAGTTGAAATCACTCATATATTCCTAAGGAGATCTCTTTATAGTAGTGATGTTGTTCCATGAGTGACAAGTGGATCACTCTTATATTTGAATTTATTTGATATTTTCTCTCCCAATTTGTCCCAAGTGGTTATAGTAATAGGCATAACCCACAAAACCACTGAAGTGATTTTCCTTTAAAGGAAGTAGCAAGGAGTCTGACTATAACATTGTCTTCAGTGATATTATGTATGGTGCAGATACTCACCACATCAAGGATATGTTCCACATGTGTAATATGACATTTCCCTTGTATAAAATGGTAAAATTTGAGGATCGTGATAGGTATAGGATCAAGTTGAGCCAATTGGAGAGGACTACTTGCATTGAAATGAGGAAAACTTGATTCATTGTAGGATTACCATACCAATGAAAGGTTGATTGTTCTCTGATGGAGGAAACCTTCCATAAGGGGGAGTTGAATGACCCCTATAAGGTGATGTTGCAATTGGTGATGTTGAAATGCCTCTTCTCCTTTTCCTTGGAGGAGACAAGGATAACTCAATATGTTGATAATTTCCTTACTTTGAAGAATCTCTTGTCTAAATTCTTCACATAAGTTAACACATTGAGATTCAAATTCCATAAATATATAGTCACCGGATAATTTGATTCATGCAAGTGTGAAGATAAGTACCAACTCTATGTCCCACCGGGTGTGCCAATTTTTTTTTCACACGGATGCACAAATTGAAATTTTTGAGTGATCCCATGTAACGTTGGAACATCCCAAGGTGTGGGACCTTTTCACCTTGGGATGAACCTCAAAGAAGGCCGATTCCTTTGAAACTTGGCACACTTGATTTAGGATCAATGTGTAAGGCTATAACACTTGAAAATAAACTAATCTACTATGTTCTTGGGATAAAGGTGAGAGATAAACAAATAATAACTTGAAAGGGGTGATGCACCAAGTATAAATGAATAGAAAGATCCACTTAATTACACAATTAACATCTCAGAACAACATATGGCATGCACATTTCCTATAACCTTTTTAATCAATGATTGGATGAATACCACACTTTAATAACAGAAAGGAAACAAATTTTCCACAACTGAAATATAAAGAGTTTATATCATTTCCCACAAAGACTAAAACAAGATAACTGATCTAAAGGTAGATTAATCAATCAAATCCAAGGAACTAAACATTCACAAGTGATAGATAGATTAATGAATAACATGATATATCAGATATTCAAAGGAAAATATTGTTCTGAATATTATTAAAAGGCTCAAAGTAGTTTTAAAACTCTTCCAAGATTGAAGAGTGATTCACCAAAGATCTAAAAGTCATCCATAAAACATAATGCATCTAACTATTTATAGATCCAAGAGGTTGAGCCATTACAACTCCACCTTTAACTAACTAATTACTAAAAATAGAGTGCATTAAAGTTCTAAAAAGGAAAAACTCCCATAAAAATAGAAAAAATGTTACACATGTTTGACCAAGTCAACCCTACGTAACTTTGATTGATCCAAAGCTTGGGAGTTATCCATCAATGGCTATCAAGCTTAGCTTGGGCCTGCAACATCCTTTCCTTGTTCAGGTTCTTCTTCATCCTTTTCCCACATAGCCATTATGTGTTTGTATTCAATGAAATGCTTGATAATCCCTTGTACTTCCTCCTCCTCTGGTCTCGCATGCATAATGGTTCACCACATTTGTTGTCTCAACCTCTCTAGAAACCTTGGTTGGTAATCATTCAAATTTCTCACAACCTTCTTTAGATGACTTATAAAATTTTGACATGAAACTAATCTATAAATAGAATCAATTGAAGGTCTTTGTCACATCATCATCCTCTTTAATCAAACTTTTGAAACTTTCTATAATTTGATCAATGGGAAGGGCATCAATAGTTTCATTAATGAATTTATAGTGAATATTATCAAATTCTTCTGAAATTTCATTTAACCCATCCATTATTTCAACTCATTTCTCATCCAATTTCTTGATTAGATCCTATAACATGTGCTCTGAACTCCATGGAATTTTGAAACTTGAATAACTTGGAGGCATCATCAATCACACCCTCTGAAGAAGAAGATCTGAATTAACATTTCTAATTTCTCCCCAAGTATTCAAATTAAGATTCAAATTATTATTATCCTTAGAGAGGATTTCATCCATCTTCATAAGAGAAGTTCTTCTCAAGCATAAATCATTATACAATTCTACATTACTATTTTGATTAATGGATTAGCTTCCTAAAGCATGCATTCCATCCATCCATCAACCAATATTCCTTTTTGACCTATTTTCTCCACTATGTGATATGAAATATCATCAAAGTTCAAGGAAACAACAAGAGTAGTTGTAGTTTGAGTGGTTATGGCTTGAGTTGGTTGTGTAACCTTTAGTAAAAGAGTAGTGAGCTACTCAACCTTTTCTTTCAACTCATCTTTTTTTTCCTTGTCTTTATCATATTTTTCCAAAAAATTACCAAGATCCACTTGTACATACTTTTCTTAGCTCCTTCATGTGTAGATTTTCCCAATGCAAATTTAGAGATTTGGTAATCCACTACGTGATGGTTTCTTTTGTCTTTCCTTGGAGGGTAGCTATCTCCATGAATCTTTCTCTGATTGGTCTATTGATAGATTAGAGACAACTCTTGGCCACTTGGCTTGTCTCTTGGGAGTTAGATCCAAAACACTCAAATCAATCACATCAACAAGGGGCACCTTTTTCTTATTTACTTGGGAGTCTGGTGATATAACCATTCATGTATAGTAGAAGAGGAAGAAGATGGCATGGCCATAAATAAAACTTGGGATACTAGATACTACAATGGCATTGGTGACATCGATGGAAAGTGGAAGGGATGTAGTGATAATAGAGGGTGTAGTGGTCAAAATGGCCTCAAGAGTAGATGAAATGGAAATAAAGTGGAAGCGTAAGAGGAGGGTTTACTGAGGAAGTGGAGTGGAAAATGGAGATCTTATCATCATCTCTCCTGTTGAAAGTGTAGGAAGAGATGAGAATACTTGGGCCATGGAAGGAGAAGGAAAAGAATAAATGGGAAGAAGAAATGGAAGATGATAATGGAGGGAGTGGGTTTGAAGGTGGTGAGGATGGTAGTGAAGGAGGGAGATAAAGTGACAAAACCTGAGACACAATTGGAGAAGCACTTAAATCAACTACTTTAGAAACTTGTACCTTTGGAGACACAACCTTGGTAGTGGAAGCCTTTGTAGAAGATGAACCTCCTACAACAAATGAAATCTTTCATGGATTTATAATAGCCTTGTGGGTCAACTTTTACTCCTTGAAGATGTAGGGTGACCTATTGTTGACTGGGCTTGAACCATCCTATAGGTTGATCTGACACTTTGGGTGAAATTCCCAAAGTTTCCAACCAATCATATGTCCTCCTTAAAATGGGCCTCACCCTTTCCTTTGTATTACTACATTCTTCTTGATACCAATCAATCCAAGGTAAGAGGCTAGCAAAGAAATGTTATCTCTTTTATAAACAAGATTGAGCACTTCCTCATCATCTTTGATTCCTTTTGGAACATCCACAATACAAATTTTTTACTTCACTAGGGTTAACCTTTCAATTTCTCGTTGCCTTATGATAATTTCATCCCAAAATGGATCCAAATATCCTCTAATTGAGGAACATGAGTGTTGGCTAGCCCTATTTCATTGAATTTACCCCAATAATCAAAATTAGTTCTTGGATGAAATGTCTTCAGGGTGACTTGAGACATTTCTCCATCTACATTCTTGCTTTGTAAATAATGGCACAAGTATATCTTCCTATTGAAATGGGAAATTGGACCCCTTCCTTGTGTTGTTTTTTTGAATCTTGTGATAATCTAGAAATTGGCGAACCAGTTCTAATAAGACCCACTTATCACTTGGGCATCTTGGAAATTTATGTGGAGCACTGAGAAACTTGGAACCCTGATATAAGTGAATGTCGGGAATTGAAGATAAATGCCTCCCCATTCTCATACCTCCCTAAAAGATTCATCGAAACTCTTCGATTATACATTTTTTGTCAAAAAAGTACAAGAGGATAGAAAATAAAGCATCATTCACTCTTTGAAAATGTTTTCTTCCTTCATCCATAGTAAGTTGAGGATAGAACTCATAAATATAGGAAGTACTCCTAACACCTTTGTATTCAAACCAGTATAATCTCCCATTGCAATGCTTGCTGCATAGATGAGAAAATAAGTCATGAAAAATTTCTTCGAGGTCAATACATCTCCTAATTGGAAACATATTAAACTACTGATATGTTCTCCCCACCGGATAAACTCCTTATTCTTATTAATAGTAGCAATATAAAGGAACATCCATTCTTGGAATTCTCTCACTGAAGCAGTGAGACCTGAAACCCTATCAAAATCAAAATGATGTCATTAAATTCTGAATGAAGTCCAAGAAGGGAAACATATTAGGAAGTTTGGTAGTACCTTTAGCCAAGTAGCTCTTAATCATGATATTCATGCAAACTTCATATTATTTCTCCCAATGTTCAATTGTAGACTTTGGAGAAATTTTTGCATATCCTTCTACATCAGGAAGCTTGAACAGATCCTCAAAAAATTCACTATCCAATCTAATCATGACATTACCATCATCATCCCTTATGGCTATAGTGGATTTATCAAAGTGTGAGCTGTAGTTAAGACAAATTATGGACATTGCATGGACATAGGAAAAACAAATGGTAGAGGAAGCCCACTATCGAATATGGATTGCATCTAAGGCTTCTTATTAAGATTTTTTATTCATTCCTAGAATTCAGCCATATCTACACGCCCTATATCAATATCCCCAATATTTTTGAAGTTTCTAAAGATAGACAAGTGTGAGGGGAAACTACCAAACAGGTATACTTCATTTTTTCCTTTTCTTTCGAGGAAGAAGTAGACATCGATTCAAAACAAAATGAAACCTGAAGAATCTTGTGAAACCGTACCATACCACCTTTGAAAATCTGAAGTGAAAGGTTTGAAAAGAAAAAATCTGAAATACTTGGGTTACCGAGTATCCAAAACCATGAAAGACTTCGAAATCTAAAACTCGATGTCTAAAACCCGATAAGTTATTTCCTACCTCTAACTCCAAAATATGGTAAGGTCCGAAAGTGGAAAATCCCGAAACTCAAATTCTTGATCCTTAAACCTTGAAATCTCAAAAGTTTGAAAGCCAAACTCTTATATTCCACAAACCCTAAGAGAAACCACCTGAAATACTTATCTTCGAAACAATCTCTAAAACTCGAAGTAGCTTTCCAAAAAAAGATAAAAATGCCAAGTTTTGAGATCCACAATATGAACTTCAAAAGCCTTTTAACTTCACAAAATAGATTATCTCTTCAAAGTTCCTTGGATTTGAAAGAACTTGATTCCTACATGATGTGAAATTTGTGATATTGAGTACAATATTCATCACCATAGTTGAAGAGGTTAAGACCAAGCAATATATAATGGTAGAAGACCATGATTTGAAAAAAAATATGAAAAGTGAACAAAGAAGAAAATGGCGAAAAAATAAAACCCCAATGATCAATATTAAACCAAAAATGAAGAAAAATACAAAAATGTACCTTGAAAACAACACCTTGGAAGTACAACTAGGGCTTAGTAAAAAATTAGGATGTCAGAGTAAATCACCAGGTGAAAATGACGGGTGAAAAATGGGTCTAAATATGTAAACCAAGAATTTAATGCCCACAAGAAAATAGAGAGGTTTTTTGAGCCATAAATTCTTTTAAAAGTTTGAAACTACATTTTAAGCGCCAAAATGTTTTACTAGATGAAATACCCCCAAAATCCTAAAACGAAAGTCTAAAGTTCCAAATTTGGAGAACTTTGGTATTTCAGAATTCGGAACCCGTGAATGTAAAAATCATGAAAATGCATACGCAACTTTGACGCCTAAAAACCCAAAGTTCCGAAATGTCATAAATTCCATATTTTGGACTTCAGAGTTTTGTCAAATATTTTCACACTAGAAGAAATATAGCCCCAAACTTCCGAATGTAAGAACTTCCAAAATTTGAAGTCCGAAATTAAGACTTGAAGTTTAGAAAACTTCTTAACTCTGAATTTTTTTGAAATTTAATTTTCATAATAGGAAAAATTCCTAAGGAAAAATTTTAAATACGAAGGGTGAAAATTTGAAAAATTTAAAATGGCCTTCTTAGCAAGGGTAACTTAAAAAGTTAACAAGATGTTTTTGGATTAAGAACTTTTAAATTTTTTTACTAAAGGATTTTTAGTTAATTATTTTTGTTTGTTTTTGAAAGGGACCCCCTACATGTTTCCCCATGCCACCGGTAAGAGATAAGGGATAAAAATGAAGATAAAATGTAGGTGAGTAAATAAATATTCCTATGTTCCTAGTCTCATACTACTAGTGAGAAATATGGGCTTATCACCAAATATTGTGAAGGAAGAAAGGTGTAATGATTTTATATTTTTTTGTATTTTTAATTTATTTTTCCTTATTGGTCGATGATGTGCTTATTGGGGAAAAAAAAAAATCCCCCTAAGTCTCAACCTCATGTGACTAGTAAGATACAAGGCTTTAACACCATATACCTTGAGATAGGTAGTCATACGGTACAAGTAAAGAAGTTTGAGATTTCTTTAAAAGAGGTCTTATTTGAAAGGATTTTTGATCAATAATATTTGAGATAAAAACCATAGGTAAAAAGATCTAAAATGGTAGAAATCATAATAGGGATGAGACACACAATGCCCAATAGGAACAAGGTTAACATGTGTCCTGATAGGTGAATAATGTGAGATATTATAATGGTATGATTAAGATATCTGCAAATAGATGAAATTATTATAGTAATTCTTCTCACCTTTCCACTTTTGATTTGAAAATAGTGATTGAAGGAATGGTTTAATACAAAGTTTTATTTTCTTTTTATGCTTTTTAAATATTTTGAATATTTGAGGATGAGGATTTTAAGTGGAATCATCAAGAGAGAGGTCCATGTTTATCAAATTTGAATTGTCATGATTTACAAGACACGGGAAGATGAGATACAAGTCAAGAGGGGGAATCAAAAGATTTGATAAGTCCTTATATACGATACTTTAGTAGACAAGGTCTAATTCAAGAGAGGTAATTTGAAGATTAGGTAAGTCTCGATATATGAGACTTTAGTTGACATGGTCTAATTCAAAAGATAGAATAAAAATAATCTATAGGTCTTGAAGTATGAGAATTGGGTGGATAGGTTCTAAGTAAAAGGATGTGTGATTAGATGAGTCTTCGATGAGTTCGAAAGACCTATGTGATTTTAGAGGAGGATTGTCAATGTGGAGATTCATATTAATCTATGAGTAGAAGAGTATGAGGAAAGAAGGATTTATCTCTAGATGTATATCCAAGGTTCCTTATAGGTTGTAGAGGGAAAATATTCAATGTTTATCCTTTGAGGTTGTGGTTTAATTGATTTAATGATAGATGTGTAATTAAAGCGTAAAAAGGTTGTATAAGGATATTCCTAGGTATACATACCTCGGAGAGTTCATGCATGTAGATGTCTTGGAGATAAGAATCATCATTAATGAGATGCATGCAAGAGTAATTATTTTAGGTATAATGGACATAGAAGGCTAGGTTGTTACAAGTGTCCAAGCTTGTTGTGATTGTGATTTTACAACAAGGCTAGACACGTTAGGCATAGTAGCTAGAATGGAAAGAATAGAATCAAGCTCAATGGTGCTTGATGATGGACCCTCTTCTGTAGTGTCTACAATTATATCAAGGGTTGAAAGGAGTCTTGAAGCAAGGTCAAGATCTCATTTGGTGTTAGAAGGTTGTTGTCGAAATAGGTTCAATGTTTGTTTGGAAGAACAAAATAAAATTTGTAAAAGAGAAATATTGGTTTACTTGACCTTCATCCTGATCTCGTTGAGTGTTAGTATGTACTGAAGTAGGGACAATAGTCAACTCTTTGTTGAAATTTGTAGAAGTTGACGTGTCGTTGGTTACAAAAGCTTCATCATCAAGCTCTATGGAAATGGATTTGTTGTCAATTAAGTATTGAATATAATGATAGAGAGGTGAAAATTATCAGTGGAATGGCCTTCCACATGGTGGTATTCACAATATTCAGATGCATTATACCATGTAGGCTTGGGTTCCCCATTAGAAAAGGGTCTCGTAGTTAGATATTCAATCATGTTATCCTTTTCTAATTGATGAAAGACATTGGATAGAATCTCTCCGAGGGGTGTAAATTGACATTCAATTGTGCATGGAGTAGTGTCTACGATACATGATATGATGGATTTATAATCAACATTGTTCAAGGATTCACCATGTTTGTGAGATTTTCTCTTTGTACCATGGTTAGGAAATGGATTAGAAAACACCTTTAGATTATCATTGGGTGTTTTGGTAGATGGTAGATCTTCGGCCACTATGTCTCGTTGTCAATGAGATCTTGGATGTAATTGTGAAGTTGTTTACACATCCATTTGATGACCATTAATGTGAAAAAAATCAAAATATGTGTTAGGTATATACCAATTTGACTTAGGTTCTTCTTAAGGGAAGGGTTTCATGATAGGGTAAGTGACCATATTGGAACTTTCAAGTTGTTATAAGGAACTTGAAAGAGATTCCCCCAAAGATGCATAATGTCTTCATTTGTATTCACAAGGAGGAGGAGTATCTTTTTGATGGTTTAGACTTAATCTATTTTGATTGATTATTTTTTTATGTTGTGCAAGTTGCAACTATCTATGACACCATCATGGACAATGTTATGGTTGCGATTGACATAACTAGATTTATCACAATAAGTACTAGGGTTTTTATTTTTCTTATGGTTGTGCCCATTATATTTGTAATGAGGCTTGATCAAGTGCTTAGAAATGAGTGCTTTTTCATTTTGAGTTCCCTTTTTGATAAATTCCTCAAATTTGTTTAGGAAATGTATTTGCATGTGAAAGGACAACTTAATGTTAATGTTTGGGATGAATATACTAACCATCTATTTTTTAGGTATTGAACATGGGAACCGACTTGTAATTCCTCGCCATCATTATAGAAATTGTGCAAAGCTCTCATTTGGTCATTGTTTGGTGTTGAAAAAATCCATCATTGTGACCTCAGAGTCAAGGTTGAAAGATAATTGTTTGAAAAACTTCTCTGAGAGGTCCACGAAGGTAGTGATAGATCCCTTTGGAAGGTGTAAGAACTATTCCAAATCTTGTCCTCCTAGACTTTTAGGAAAGAGGCACAAGAGAAAGATATCATTATAAGCCACTTCTTGGCATGCCATGAATAATTCTTTGACATGCTCTCTAGGATCAATTTTTCCTTGTATTTATCAAATTCGGGTGTCTTGAAAGATCATGGGAATGGTATGTATAATATTTCCATGCCAAAAGGGTATGGACACAATTCATCAAAATTTAATTTTTGCGTTGTTTTGCATACATGAAAGAATGTCCTTTGTTATTTTCCACTCTTGAGAAAATGGTGAATTATTTTGTAGGATGAAGGATGAACTATAATTCTTATGCTTCTTGTTATTTTTATCACTCTCAATATGAATTTTGAAGGTTTCGTCACTTTTCTTTGTGTTTTCGGTACCTTTGGTACAGGTTGTTAGGGACCGTAGAGGATAGGAGAGCCAATTATTTTTCCATTGCATCTATTTAATTGAGCGAGGCTTGGTTAGGATTATGGGATGAAACATTAGATTTTCCTTTATTATTAGTGTTTGTTTTACTTGGTCCTATGTCATCATTTTTATTTGACTCGAGTGGTGGAACCTTAGGGTATTTAGGTTGTCCTTATAAGGTTTTCAAACCATCCTCATCAAATTATGAGGTAAATGTTTCTCCTATTGCAATAATATGAAGAAGGAATTGGTATTTATTTTTCTAAAGTGGCATCTATGGAAATATTTTCAATTTGGTCTGTGTCCTCTTCATCTGAACTAAAGAGGAAAGGATTTATTTCCTTTCATCGAAAGGCACTATAATCGTGATGTCATATTCCCACCATTTTTGAAAGAGGGGAGGAACAAGAAGAGGCATGGTTTAAAATTCAACCCTTAGCAAAGTGAATTCTAAGGTGGAAGAGGGGAAAATCAAAATTAAAAAAATCAACCCTTAGTAAATCTAATACCAAGATAGAAGAGAAGAAAAAGGTTTGAAAGATTGAACCTTAGAAAAGTGAATGATAAGATGGAAGAGGTGAAAATGTTTGAAATATTGAAGCTTAGAAAAGTGAATGCTAAGATGGAAGAGGAAAGAAAGTTAGTTGATTTCCGACTCTTAACCAAAATGAAAGTTTAAGAGAAAAATGGACTAAAAGGGTTAGATGTGCTCTACTCTTTAAAACAAATGGATGTTAAGGGAATATAGACTTAATAAGGTGAATTCAATCAAATATTAACAAAATGAGTGATAAGAGTGATGAAAAGAGGTTTGGAAAGGTTAACTCTTAACAAGATAAGTTTTCAGAGAAATGAAGGAGGGAGTAAAAGGGTAAATATTAAAAATATGAGTGTTAAGAGAAATGAAAAAGGGTGTGAATTGTAAACACTTAAAAAAGCAAGTGATGTTAAGGTCGATGAGGGATTGAAATTTTAGTTTATAGGGATCTTATAAAAATGAGTGCTAAGAAATTTGAAGAGGTTTGAAAGGCTTTGAGACTATTGTTGCAAATCAGCAGCACCCTCGGATGCAAATCGGAGTTTGTTGATGTTTTAGGCATCCAGCAGTGTGACAACATTGAAACCTCTCTCCAAGTGTGGGACTTGTAAAATGAGAGAGGAATCTCCATATTAGAGGTTGGTTCCTCAAACTCCTCGGATCAGATATGTTATTTACACAATTGCAGAGGTTTGAATCCTAATCCTACTCTAAATTCCAAGGAGACAGAGATAGAGAATGCAAAAAAAAAAACTAATGCTAATAGGTGATGCACCAAAGGAGTGGTGAGCATTTTTTACTTCTGAAAATTGACACAGTTCATAAAATGCAACAAAAACAACATGCACAAACTGATAGCTATAATGAAGTGTTAGAAATTAGGCAAACAACACCAGCAGAGGATAAAAACTAATCACAGGGCCTGTATTGTTATTTTAACATCAAAATCACTTGCATTCAAACACCTGAAAGGCAAAAATACAGTTGTAGTTTCTAGAAAAGGTCTGTTATTCCACTAAATCACTTCCAAGGTGAAAAAGGGAGCTTTCCATACACAAAAAATGTTCAACCCTTTGAAAAATGAGCCAAATCTGGCTTTTACAATGCATGGGTCAAGCACATGGAGAGAGAAAACATGTAAAAAACATGGAAGCCATCCCCATTGAATGAATATGCATTAAAACAACATGGGAATCCTTACAAACCAATGCCCCGACATTTTTAACCATGCTTTGGGAGAGAATGCGAGCCATTCTTCATTAAAATCGGTGGTTGAAATGTCATTTCGTTTCATAACCACGTGCCAGAAGTGTTTTTGATTTCTCTCTCCAAACTCCACCAAAATACAATATTGACCCTGGAATCTTGTAGATAATTTCACCAGCTTTCCATTGATATAAATAACGTGAAAACCGAGCTCTAGATCAAAAGCTATGGCGATTTGAAGTTTTAGGGCAAAACAGAGGCCAAATCGGGTCACTTTGATATTTTTGCCTGGACACGTGGCGAGTAGTTCCGATTGGTCGGGCCTTCTAGGGGAAATTTTCCCACAAAAACTCCGCTGAGTCATAACTTGAAAAATACATGGAGTTAGGAGGAAAACTTTACCTTTTTGGAAAGTTGAGAAAGAGCTCTATCAAATGGTGCCATTTCCAGAAGGTTTTGAGTGCCTGAAAAGAAAATTTTTGTGACTGAGGCACAAGAGAGGGAAGAATGAGAGGAGTTAGCCACAAAATGAGCAGGGGGCACATTTTGGATAACAATTTTGGTGACTTAGAGGGGTCATCTACCTGCTGGATGAAGTTACCAGTTGCCTGAAGCATCCATTGGGCATGGAGTCATGAGTTGTAGCCTACAAACTGATCTGAACTTTGAAAACCTCCTCTCTGAGCCACTTGGAAACCCACTGAAATGGACTATGCAAGAGCAAAACCAGCACCACAAAAACTATGTACAAAACTAAAGGGTCATACATGCTCCAAAATGGAACATGCAGAGTGTGCACAAGCACTTCTTTTACTGAAAGCAAAACTACCTATCCTACTCTAACTGGAAGCAAAAGTGGGCTAAACAAACCCTGCAACTGGTTGTGTAAAATAGCTTCCTTTCTTCAAAATTGGCAACCATGCAACTGATTTGGCATTGAACATGGCTGATTGGATGAATGGAAAATCAACAAGAAGATAGTCTTCCACCCAAATCATCAAGGTATCAGGTGAAGGCAAATTCAATACCTCTTTTAGTTGTTCTGCATTTGGATTGGAGAGGTATGACAGTTGATCCTTGGTTCTTTGTAGCTCATCCTCATGCTTAGGAGCAAGCATGACTGATTGTGACTTCTCCTTTGGTTCCAATGAAGCTAGATACCTGATTGGGCAAGGTATGGTCCTTTGAGTATACCCATTGCCCTGATTTTCAACTCCAAGAATGGAGTTCTCTTGTAAACCCTTTTGAATGGATGGTGCAGAAGCAAAGGTAGAACCTTTTTGCCCTTTCTCTTCCTCCAATGAAGGACATGAAAGATTAAAATCTTCCAATCTTGGTTCCAAAGAGCTGCTATAAGATGCAGGCTGCTGCAAATGGGTGCTCTCCTTCATGACAGTAGGCTCAAGTGTTTGGAACGTGGATGATGAAAGAGAGAATGGTAGGAACTCAACCGGTTCTTCTTCATCAAAACAGTCCTCCAAATCTGACAGATAAACTACCTCATTGTTGTCCTGCTGCAAATGCTCAACTTCCTCCACGGTATCCTCTTGATCTGTAACTTGATCATCATGGTTTCTTTCATCCTCCAACATTGAGTTTGAGGGATCAAAATCTTCTTTAGCACTAGAACTCGAGAGAGATGAAGTAAAAAGAAGAATTGAAGGTTCTCTCAGTAGCTTTGATTTGTGCTCAAAGCCCTTGGATCTGTAATTTTCTCCTCCACAACTAGAATGTGCTCCTTTTATTTTGGATTTGGAGCAGCTTCTCCTCTTCTACTACTTGAAGGCAATCTTGTTCTTGATAGAACTCTTCCTCTAGCACGAAGTTCGTTAAGTCAAACTCTTGATCTGCTGCTCTAGAGGACAAGTTGGGACTGTAGGATCTTCTTCAGAGCTTTCTTCCTCCATGGCTGATTGTGTAACTTGAATTGAATCAGCATTCTCTTCGAATAGAATGCTAACATGGACACTACTTTCTGAGAAAACTGATTGCTGATCTACTTCTTCTTTTTGCTCTTCTCCTGCTGCAGCAAATTCAGTCCTAACCACCACTTGTTTTCCAACTCCAACCTCTTCTAAAGGCTTAACCATCAAGGGGATATTTTTCATCCCAAATTTAAGAGCCCAACTCTTGAGACTTCAAATTTCTTCATCCTTGTTTGGCTTTTCTTTTTGCTGTTGTTTTCCTTGACTAGAATTCTGATTTTTATCCTCCCAACATGGATTTGGGAATGCAAGAGGAGAAGTGGATTGTAACTCAATTGATTTTACAAATTTTCATGGTGGTGGAGGAGGTAGAAACTCTTGTTTCTTTGGAGGAGAGGGTATTTCTATTAGCTTTTGTGGAGGGGATGACTGTTTGGAAGGAAAGGGGAAGGAAGAATTGAGATGTGGTGGAAGACTAGGGAATGGAGAAATGGAATTAACTCCTGGGGCAGCATTGACTGGATTTAGAATTTGAAATTCCAAATGAGATGATGTTGCTTGAGTAATGGGAAGAGAAAAACCAGATGATGGTGTAGAACTTACCCATTGACAAGGTTGTTCAACACCAAGTGTATAGGCCTCTATTTTTCATCTTATCCATTGTGCAAGTTGGGGCAGCATATTCATCATGAAGTCTAGCTTCTCCGAGGGTTGAAGTGTATTGGAAAAGGGCCTCCCATGGACAAGGAGTTGTGCAACCAATTCTGAAATCTTTCATTTGAGTTGTTGCTCTTGATTGCACCATCTTCGCCTCCATCTTTTGGATTTGTTCCAGCAGATCTGCATTTTCTTCTTGACTACCCTCACAACCAACATACCCTTGTGCTTGACATGCTTCATATCCAAACTGACTTTGGCACTACTGCTCATATGGGTAGACATGCTGATTTTGAATTTGATCAAAATGCTGATTTGGAGGATTTGTAAAACATGTTGGAGGTGTGATAAAATGCTGTTGTAAATGTGAATTCCATGATGGAAATGAATTCATGATTTCACAACTTCATGGAATGGAAAAGAATGAAAATGATGGAAAGAAGAATGGATGGAAATGAATGGAAAATAGGTCTACAACTTAGAGAATGAGTTGTTTACCAAATGGAGTCGCCATATGTGCTTTTGAAAGTGCCTCCAAAAGGCTGAATCTTTAACAGGAACACACCAACCTGTCAAAGATAAAGTGGAAGACCTCTAAGGTCCCACCGGGCGTGCCAAAACTGTTGTTGCAAATCAGCAAAGACCCTGGATGAAATCAGGTTTCTAAGTTGATGTTTCGAGGCATCCAGTGTGATTACACAACATTGAAACCTCTCTCCAAGTGTGGGACTTGTAAAATGAGAGAGGAATCTCCAGATTAGAGGTTGGTTCCTCAAACTCCTCTGATCAGATCTGTTATTTACACAATTTTAGAGGTTTGAATCCTAATCCTACTCTAAATTCCAAGGAGACAGAGATAGAGAATGCAAAAAAAGGAACTAATGCTAATAGGTGATGCACCGAAGGAGTGGTGAGCATTTTTTACTTCTGCAAATTGACATGTTCATAAAATGTAACAAAAACAACATGCACAAACTGATAGTTGTAATGAAGTGTTAGAAATTAGGAAAACAACACCAGTGAGAGGATAAAAACTAATCACAGGGTCTATATTGTTATTTTAACATCAAAATCACTTGCATTCAAACACCTGAAAGGCAAAAATATAGTTGCAGTTTCTAGAAAAGGTCTGTTATTCCACTAAATCACTTCCAAGGTGAAAAAGGGAGCTTTCCATACACAAAAAATGTTCAACCCTTTGAAAAATGAGCCAAATCTGGCTTTTACAATGCATGGATCAATCCCGGAGAGAAAACATGTAAAAACATGGAAGCCATTCCCCATTGAATGAAGATGCATTAAAATAGCATGGGCATCCTTACAGACCCATGCCCTAACATTTTTAACCATGCTGGGAGAGAATGCGAGCCATTCTTCATTAAAATCGGTGGTTGAAACGTCATTTTTGTTCATGACCACATGCCAGAAGGTTTTTTGATTTTCTCTCTCCAAACTCCACCAAAATACAAAATTGACCCCGAGAATCTTGTAGATAATTTCACCAGCTTTCCATTGATATAAAGAACGTGAAAAACCGAGCTCTGGATCGAAAGATATGGTGATTTGAAGTTTTAGGGAAAAACAAGGCCAAATCGGGTCGCTTTGATATTTTTGGCTTTGGACACGTGGCGAGTTCTGATTGGTTGTGGGCCTTCTAGGGAAAATTTCCCACAAAAACTCCGTCGAGCCATAACTTGAAAAATACATGGAGTTAGGAGGAAAACTTTACCTTTCTGGAAAGCTGAGAAAGAGCTCTATCCAATGGTGCCATTTCCAGAAGGTTTTGAGTGCCTGAAAAGAAAATTTTGTGACTGAGGCACAAGAGAGGGAAGAATGAGAGGAGTTAGCCAAAAAATGAGCAAGGGGCACATTTTGGATAAAAATTTTGGTGACTCAGAGGGGTCATTTGCCTGCTGGATGAAGTTACCAGTTTCCTAAAGCATCCATTGGGCATGGAGTCATGAGTTGTAGCCTACAAACTGATCTGAACTTTGAAAACCTCCTCTCTGAGCCACTTGGAAACCCACTGAAATGGACTGTGCAAGAGCAAAACCAGCACCAAAAAACTATGTACAAAAATAAAGGGTCATACATGCTCCAAAATGGAACATGCAGAGTGTGCACAAGCACTTCTTTTACTGAAAGCAAAACTACCTATCCTACTCTAACTGGAAGCAAAAGTGGGCTAAACAAACCCTGCAACTGGTTGTGCAAAATAGCTTCCTTTCTTCAAAATTGGCAACCATGCAACTGATTTGGCATTGAACATGGCTGATTGGATGAATGGAAAATCAACAAGAAGCTGGTCTTCCACCCAAATCATCAAGGTATTAGGTGAAGGCAAATTCAATACCTCTTTTAGTTGTTCTGCATTTGGATTGGAGAGGTATGACAACTGATCCTTGGTTCTTTGTAGCTCATCCTCATGCTTAGGAGCAAGCATGACTGATTGTGACTTCTCCTTTGGTTCCAATGAAGCTAGATACCTGATTGGGCAAGGTATGGTCCTTTGAGTATACCCATTGCCCTGATTTTCAACTCCAAGAATGGAGTTCTCTTGTAAACCCTTTTGAATGGATGGTGCGAAAAAGGTAGAACATTTTTGCCCTTTCTCTTCCTCTAATGAAGGACATGAAAGATTAAAATCTTCCAATCTTGGTTCCAAAGAGATGCTATAAGATGCAGGCTGCTGCAAATGGGTGCTCTCCTTCATGACAGTAGGCTCAGGTGTTTGGAACGTGGATGATGAAAGAGAGAATGGTAGGAACTCAACCGGTTCTTCTTCATCAAAACAGTCCTCCAAATCTGACAGATAAACTACCTCATTGTTGTCCTGCTGCAAATGCTCAACTTCCTCCACGGTATCCTCTTGATCTGTAACTTGATCATCATGGTTTCTTTCATCCTCCAACATTGAGTTTGAGGGATCAAACTCTTCTTTAGCACTAGAACTCGAGAGAGATGAAGTAGAAAGAAGAATTGAAGGTTCTCTTGTAGCCTGCTTTGCACTCAAAGCCCTTGGATCTGCAATTTTCTCCTCCACAACTAGAATGTGCTCCTCTTCTTTTGGATTTGGAGCAGCTTCTCCCTCTTCTACTACTTGAAGACAATCTTGTTCTTGATAGAACTCTTCCTCTAGCACGAAGTTCGTTAAGTCAAACTCTTCGATCTGCTGCTCTAGAGGACAAGTTGGGACTGTAGGATCTTCTTCAGAGCTTTCTTCCTCCATGGCTGATTGTGTAACTTGAATTGAATCAGCATTCTCTTCAAATAGAATGCTAACATGGACACTACTTTCTGAGCAAACTGATTGCTGATCTGCTTCTTCTTTTTGCTCTTTCTCTCGCTGCAAGCAAATTCTAGTCCCTAACCACCACTTGTTTTCCAACTCCAACCTCTTCTAAAGGCTTAACCATCAAGGGGATCTTTTTCATCCCAAATTTAAGAGCCCAACTCTTGAGACTTCAAATTTCTTCATCCTTGTTTGGATTTTCTTTTTGTTGTTGTTTTCCTTGACTAGAATTCTGATTTTTATCCTCCCAACATGGATTTGGGAATGCAAGAGGAGAAGTGGATTGTAACTCAATTGATTTTACAATTTTTCGTGGTGGTGGAGGAGGTAGAAACTCTTGTTTCTTTGGAGGAGAGGGTATTTCTATTAGCTTTTGTGGAGGGGATGACTGTTTGGAAGGAAAGGGGAAGGAAGAATTGAGATGTGGTGGAAGACTAGGGAATGGAGAAATGGAATTAACTCCTAGGGCAGCATTGACTGGATTTAGAATTTGAAATTCCAAATGAGATGATGCTTGCTTGAGTAATGGGAAGAGAAAAACCAGATGATGGTGTAGAACTTACCCATTGACAAGGTTGTTCAACACCAAGTGTATAGGCCTCTATTTCTGTTGTCCATTGTGCAAGTTGGGGAAACATCTTCATCATGAAGTCCAGCTTCTCCTGAGGGTTGAAGTGTCTTGGAAAAGGGCCTCCCCATGGACAAGGAGTCCTGCAACCAATTCTGAAAGCTTTCATTTGAGTTTTTGCTCTTGATTGCACCATCTTCACCTCCATCTTTTGGATTTGTTCCAGCAGATCTGCATTTTCTTCTTGACTTCCCTCACAACCAGCATACCCTTGTGCTTGACATGCTTCATATCCAAACTGACTTTGGCACTGCTGCTCATATGGGTAGACATGCTGATTTTGAATTTGATCTGATTTGGAGGATTTGTAAAACATGTTGGAGGTGTGATAAACTACTGTTGTAAATGTGAATTCCATGATGGAAATGAAGTCATGATTGCACAACTTCATGGAATGGAAAAGAATGAAAATGATGGAAAGAAGAATGGATGGAAATGAATGGAAAACAGGTCTGCAACTTAGAGAATGAGTTGTTTACTAGATGGAGTCGCCAGATGTGCTTTTGAAAGTGCCTCCAAAAGGTTGAATCTTTAACAGGAACACACCAACCTGTCAAAGATAAAGTGGAAGACCTCTAAGGTCCCACCGGGTGTGCCAAAATTGTTGTTGCAAATCAGCAGCACCCCTGGATGCAAATCAGGTTTCTAAGTTGATGTTTCAGGCATCCAGTGTGATTGCACAACATTGAAACCTCTCTCCAAGTGTGGGACTTGTAAAATGAGAGAGGAATCTCTAGATTAGAGGCTGGTTCCTCAAACTCCTCTGATCAGATCTATTATTTGCACAATTGCAGAGGTTTGAATCCTAATCCTACTCTAAATTCCAAGGAGACAGAGATAGAGAATGCAAAAAAAAAACTAATGCTAATAGGTGATGCACCAAAGGAGTGGTGAGCATTTTTTACTTCTACAAATTGACACAGTTCATAAAATGCAACAAAAACAACATGCACAAACTGATAGTTGTAATGAAGTGTTAGAAATTAGGCAAACAACACCAACAAAGGATAAAAACTAATCACAGGGCCTGTATTGTTATTTTAACATCAAAATCACTTGCATTCAAACACCTGAAAGGCAAAAATATAGTTGCAGTTTCTAGAAAAGGTCTGTTATTCCACTAAATCACTTCCAAGGTGAAAAAGGGAGCTTGCCATACACAAAAAATGTTCAACCCTTTGAAAAATGAGCCAAATCTGGCTTTTACAGTGCAAGGGACGAGCCCAGGAGAGAGAAAACATGTAAAAATGTGGAAGCCATTCCCATTGAATGAAGATGCATTAAAACAAGCATGGGAATCCTTATAGACCCATTCCCTGACATTTTTAACCATGCTGGGAGAGAATGCGAGCCATTCTTCATTAAAATCGGTGGTTGAAATGTCATTTCTATTCATGACCACGTGCCAGAAGCATTTTTGATTTTCTCTCTCAAACTCCACCAAAATGCAAAATTGACCCTAGAATCTTGTAGATAATTTCACCAACTTTCCATTGATATAAAGAACGTGAAAAACCAAGCTCTGGATCGAAAGATATGGCGATTTGAAGTTTTAGGGCAAAACAGGGCCAAATCGGGTCGCTTTGATATTTTGGCTTTGGACACGTGGCGAGTTTTGATTGGCTGTGGGCCTTCTAGGGAAAATTTCCCATAAAAACTCTACCGAGCCATAACTTGAAAAATACATGGAGTTAGGAGGAAAACTTTACCTTTTTGGAAAGCCGAGAAAGAGCTCTATCCAATGGTGCCATTTCAGAAAGGTTTTGAGTGCCGAAAAGAAAAATTTGTGACCGAGGCATAAGAGAGGGAAGAATGAGAGGAGTTAGCCACAAAATGAGTAGGGGGCACATTTTTGATAACAAGACCCTTTACAAGGTGAATGTAAAAATGGAAGAGGTTAAAGAATTTAGTTTTCTCAACTTACGACAAAATGAAAACTATAAGAGGAGACTTAGGTACACGATGAAAGATACTCAATGCTTATAAAATTTATTTTTAAGGGAAGATACTTAGGAAATGTAATGAAAAATGATCAACTCTTAATAAAAGTGTGTTAAAAAAGGATACACAAAAAAGAAATGGGAGCACTTAAAAAACAAAAGGTGAGTGTCATCATAAAAAGTGAAGAAATGATGATGAGAATGTCTGAATCTCACAAAAGTGGAGATAAGAGACAAAGGGAATGTGATTTATTAAGGTCCTCAAGTTAGATAAAAGTGAATGCTTTAAAAGAGAGGAATGGAGGAATAGGAAGATGTAAACAATTCAAAAAAATGAATGTGAAATATGCCAATGTAAGAGGGATGAAATGATTAAAGTTCAACAAGGGTAAATGTCAAACTTAAGAATTATGAAGATGAAAGATCAAGGTGATCACAAGGGTGCTTGACCGTGATAAATTGAGTATCATGATGTCAAGCCTTAGATGAAAAGCATGAAATTTATCAAGTTTAGATATGGATGTATGCAACCTAAGAGTTAGACTTGTTTATAAAGTAACAAGGTGGATGATAGAGAACATGTGATTGAGAATAATGAAACCAAAGTATGTAACACGTAATAAAAATGAAAAGTTATGTAGTGAAAGTTGTTATCTACCTTAGACTGGTTTGGTCAAGGTTTGGCTTCTGGGTGGTTCTCTCAATTAAGTGTTAGCAAAGATATCCAAGAGAGCATGGTTCTATTAGTACCTTCGACTTTACTTTACCCCATTTGAAACAATGCGTAAATATCTTGCTCAAATGAATTTCAATGGGGTCACCATTATGGATATCCATGAATCTAATCTCAATGGGTGTACTAGTCGGCTAGGATGGGGGTACCCATCTTGTCATCCGGTTCCCTTAATGTGTTGAATACTTTGGGGTTCCTGCGCTAATCCTTGAATGAGTTTTATGGTTAAGTTAGAGCACTTCCCATAGTAATAGCAGTTAGGAAATATCCTTGTCAACCGCACCTACAAATATAGTGTAAATGGTTAATTTTATCTTGATTAAGTGGTTTCTTGCACATAAAGTATTATTAGTTTTCTTATCTCATGATCGAGGAAACATGTAGGTAATATGTTGAGAAATAGGTCTTCAAAATATGGGTCTAAAAACAAGTGTTAGTACTTTACCCAAGGTATAAAAAGATAAAATAATAAAAAGCAACACAATCACGTTTATGACTCTCAAGATCACTTGTAAAAAGTGCAAGAGATGAGTATACACATGAATTTTTGTGAAAAACCTCACAAAATGGAAAATGAAAACAAAATGGAAGTGAAAAACCACCACAAAACATTAGCTACATTGCAAAAAACAAGTAAACATTAAGAAAAAGTCACTAAAAAGTGAGTTTATGGGACGGAAATTTTGTAACCCTATAAATGCAAGTTTGACAGATTAGTTCGATGAAGTAAAGTGATGAGAAAAAATTAAGTATGAGGGTCCTAAGCAAGTAAACATTGATAAAATAGTCTAAAAAGAGAAAATAAATTGGAAAGAAATGTCCAATATCCCTAGAAAATTAAGTTGCACGATTAGTCCATTTATCAAAAAAGATGAAAAAATTAAACGAAAGGTCCTAACTTAGTTTAAAACCCTAATGTAAATTATTATGAACATATATAAGAAATTTGCTAATATGCGAGATATTGGAGAAAAATATTGACAGAGTAAGTGTGTTGTAAATCCTGGAGGATTTGTAAAGGGACAAGCACACTCTTTTATAGAGGCTAAGTAGTGGTCTGAGTTGGTTGAAAAGTGGTTGAATGCACATGTTAAAAATATAATTTGAGGTAAGTTAAATAGTTTCAGGAAGATAAATTCCATTAAGGGATAATAAATGGATTTAGCTTATAGAAGTTACATCCAGGAAGGTGGTTGTGCATGCAATTTAATTCCCCCCTTTCTAATATTCTAAAACCCGAGTTGAATTAATGGTGAAGTGGAGTCCAAGTGGTAGTTGACTAGGAAAATAAGTGTACTTTCCTAATTAGATAACTAATTTAATTAGCTATAATGTGCAAACTAACTAATTAATCATTTATTTAATAAATGATAGCTAAAGGTGTACTAAATATTAATTTAATTAATTCAAAGGGTTATAATGTGCATGATTAATCAATTTAATCAATCAATCATAAGAGGATGAAAAACAAGATGTATTGGGAATGAGTGAGTGATTATGGGGTGTTTACAACCAAAGTGAAGCGTGAAGATTTATTGGGTATACAAGATATTACAAGAAATTTATCAAGGGCTATGCCAAGATAACTATGCCCCATGGAGGAATTATTGAAGGCTAAAACAAAATTTTATTAGAAGGATGTGCGACACTAAGATTTTGAAACAATAAAAGACATGTTTACTACCAAACCTATCCTTTGCTTCCAAACATGGATTTTTCCTTTTCATGTCCATGTGGATGCATCAGGCACTATTTAATGAGATATGTCTTAGCCTAGCCTTAAGAAGGAAACATTTACCATCCAATTTTCTTTTCAATCCGAAGTTAATACATGCAAAATAAAATTAGACAACTACTAAGCACAAGGATTTTTCTATGGTGTACGCGCTTCATAAATCCAAGCAAAGATCTTCTTGAAAATCCTTTCATATTTTATACGACCATATATATCTCCAATTAATTGGTCAATAAGGAAGTATTGAAGGTCACATATGTAGATGGTTTCTCTTATTCCAAGAATTTGAATTTTCAATAATAGTGAAGCTAGGAAAGAGTAATCGGGACCTAAATATCTTTCCCACATTAATTTAGGTGAGGAAAAACATAATATAGAAGACACAATGTTTATTAATCAATTATTTATGTTATAGTGGACACGATGGATGTAGATGATATAGAGTATTTTTATGCACACATGCATTGCACTTGAATAGATGAAAACTATGGAGAAGAAAAAGTTATCTATATGTAATGCATCTTACCAATTGGTTGATAAAGATCTCTTTAAAATGGGAAGATATGAGATACTATGCATATATGTTTTGGAACATGAGGGCTAGGTAATTATGGAATTATCACATGGTGGCATTACTAGAGGAAATTATGTTGGAGAAGCCACCACATGTAAGATACTCCTTGCATGAATATGGTGGGAAAACATTTACAAAGATACAAAGGAGTTTGTCAATTTGTGTGACCATTTCGGGGATTGGAAAGATAGGACAAAGGGATGAGATTCTTTTATGCCCAATAACATCTGCAGAACAAGTCAAAAAGTGGGCTATATAATTTTTGTCTACTTGCACTAAGAACGTGACTAACATACCCAAGGTACATTATTACTTACACTAATTATTTAACAAGGTGGGCGAAGCTATACCTACCAAGGATTGTATTGTTGTAATAACCTGCACACCTCCTATGGGATAATATTATTAATAGGTATGTTGTAGATTGATCCTTACAAGTGATAGTGGAACTGATTTTCTTAATCCATAAGATAACTACCTATCACCCACACGTTAATGGAATGACATAAGCATTTAATAAAATATTGGGCTAGACCTTGACCAATATTTGTGATGTTATAAGGAAATATTGGGATGATAAAGTTTCAGCTATACTTTGGGCATACACAACTACCTATAAGAGATCTGAAAAAAAGCCACACCGCGTTTTAGTTGGTGTTTGGTGTAGAAGTAATATTTCCTATTGAGTTCATGTTACCATCCTTGCGTATTGCACACAAAGGAGAAATTTCAGATGAAAAATAGTAGAATATCGCATTAACAAGTTAATGTAATGTCATTGGATGAAAAATGCACAATTACTTGATGGAGATAGAGGATAGAGAAAGAGAGACAAAAGGATTGACATGATATGCATATCAAGAAAAATTATTTTATAGTTGGGGGATTGGTGTTTCTATACTATTCTAAATAGTTTGTGCACTACCCGGGAAGTTAAAAGTGTATTGATTGGATCCATTCAAAGTAACCTTGATTCTATAGATAGACACATGTTAGTTACAAGTTATTAATGGCACTATGTTACCTTGTTACTTCAATGGGAGTAGTCTAAATACCTACAATAAATAAGCTTCTTTTCAATTATTATTTTAATAAGGAAGTATTTCCATTTATATTAAAATTTCCTTTTAGTTTTGTTATGTTGTTTTTAATAAGTGCATCCATGTAGGAGCTGAGGTATTTGTTGAATCATGATGCATAAAGAACCACACATAATTTTAGTGTGGGGTTGTAGGAAAATAAATGATAGACCCTTTGTGATGGTGAATGGAAGTATGGTGCTAAATTGAAATACTCAATGGTGTATAAGAAATCTTAGTGATGATATAATAGATATTAAAGTATCACATATGATAACGTGAGGTAGGAAATGTAGAAATAAAACTAATTATATTGTGGCATAGGGGAAGGAAAGGTGAGGCATGGGAAGGTGCACACATAAGGATATTTATCATGGGAAAGTAGTTACACCGGTGTAGGAAGGTGTGTGTAAGAGGTTTTCCAACCGAGGAGAGTAGTTACATTACTAAAAGGTTATGCATCTAAAAATGGAAGGAGGAATTGAAAGGCCCGAAATTGGTGGAAAAATATGGGAAAACCACATTAAAAGTTAAAATATTGTGGTAGATAAAATCTTTAAATGCACCCAAAAATAAAAAATCTATAAAAGGGGGAAGTGTTGGGTGTAATCCTCACTTGCGAATTAAGAGAGGATTGAAAACTTAGGTGATTTGGAGTGATTTATGAATAGAGAATTGAAAATGACCTAGGGAAACCAATTAACCAAAAACTAGTAGACATGTGCTCATTGTGCTTTGTAGAGTTAGAGTTCAAGTATCGAGTAGAAGCATAAGTAAAATTTGGGTGTTGGGTTAGAGTAGTTTGAAGGAACCATAAGTTAGGGTTGTACGATTAGTCATCAAAAGGAGTTATAGAGCTATGACATGAGGGGTACAAAAAAACACCAAACATAGAGTTGAGTGATTGAAAGTGAAAACACCAGGGAGAATTGTGAATATTTAAGGCCAAAATAGATAAGGTTATAGAGTTAGTGCACATGTTTTCAAAGTACATGATTTTTAGGGTTTTGAATTTTGTGACTTGCGAGTTTCAATATTAGGTTATAAATGATGATACTAGTGAAGAAAACTCATAAGGGAAAAGGATACAATGGAGGATTTCCCGGATGATTGGCTATCGAGATGCAATATCCCCATGAGGTTATTGTTAGGAAGGCATGGGCATCACATATATGGGGGTGAAGTATTAGTGAGTATAACCACCGTGTTGAAGGCCATGAGAATGATATAAGGGATGACACGTTGGTGGAAATGGTTAGACACACAACGAAGAAGGCTAGATTGTGTTGGATGATCAGATGTTGAAGACCTTAGAGAGTGGAAGTATACTACAATTATATGAATTTTAATTTTTGGAAAGCTTGCACAACTATTTCAATGGATAATGTCACATGTACACGAAGATTATTTCTATTTTACGCTCAAACTTCAAAAGAATGTGTATCACCACACAACCAATTGGAAATGTGATAGGTTTGAGAAAATAGGGTGAAGAGATCACGTTAGATATGTGCAATGAGGTGAGTGGAAGAAAAACCATCAATATAGATTATCAAAAGGTGTCCATTATTTTAATGTCACACACATAATTTACCCCGACACCATAGCGGACATGTGCTTGGTAAGTTATAATTTGGGCACATCAAAAAGGTGGAAAAAGGTAAACAAAAAGTTTTTGCACATTACACATAAGATGGCACATAACAAAAAATACAATATTTATCTGTAAATTGTAGAGAGTATTGTAGAATAGTCCAAGACCTAACACGAGAAGGGTGAGAAGTGTTGGAAGCACAATGACTGAGATGGGGGTGAATCAATATTTAAATTTTTTTACTTTAGTTTTCTTAATTTGTATACAGTATTCAAATCATCCATTCATCATACATTATTCAATGCGAACATATTAAGCATGCGAAACCATTTTAATCACTAAATCACACACTTTGAGTCAATATTAAGTCCGGTCTCATACTACTATTCATATGGTTCTTGAGTGAAAAGAGTAATAATTAACCCATGTCTTTGGCCATTTTTACATTACTTGTTGTCGTATTTCTGATCTTACACTACACTTTCCTAGTCTATATTGTTATTTTTCATCTTTCCTATCTCTAACCCGGGATGCCCAATGCTCCCTCATCCCCTTTAGGGCACCCTAATCCTCTTTGCACTTTACTCTCATCTTTTGGGAAATTTCTAGTTGTTTGAGATTTCTATATTTTTGGTGGTTAGCCTTTTCGAGGTTAATTATGAAATTAAAACAAGAGAACCATATAAATATAAAGTTATGTGACCATAATGAGGGACCAAGCACTAAGCATCTACTATCACCATCTAGAGTTACATCCATTAAAGGCATCTAAAGCTACATTTGCATCGATCTAGTTCCATCATAAGCCCCACAAGGTTGGCTCATCTACATCAAACTTCATAGGAGGTGTGTTTATTATTTCCATGCAGACATTTACTACATTATACATCTAGTTATGGTGTCCCCAAGATTTCATCATGAAATCTGGGACTACCACTTTTTAATTTTTTTGTTCTTTTTAAGTAATGGGTTGTTTTTGTGTTTTTTTTGTTTGTGGTTTCTTGCATTGCTCAAAGGTATACCCTAAGGAGTTATTAAGCCAAGTTTTTCAAATACCCACATGCAAAAGCTCACTCAATTCCTTCACCAGAATTTGTCTAAAAGCATTTTATTTATTTTATATTAAATAAATAAAGTTCTTTTAAAAATAGGTTGAGCTAAAACTAAGAAATTTGGGTTATATAAAGAACTTCACTCCATCATTATTAGCGAAGAAAATTCACACAAGGGGAAATTTTTTGCAAACTAGCTAATTAGAGAAATGTTTCAAGCAATTACTCGCAACTTCTTATGGGTTTTTTTAATTTCTTTTATGTTCTTATTTTGGTCTTTCTCTGTTTTCCCATCTGACAATCCTCGTAGGCTATTCTTTCTTCCTGCCATACCTTTTCTCGGGCCTAGGGTTTTGAAAAGCTATCCAATATTTTTTAAATTTGAATTAATTTTTCTTATTTCACCAAATTCTTAGAAAATTAATGAAACAAATAAGGGTAGTAATCTAAGGAGAAATACCATTTGTAATGTTAGTTAAAGGTTAAGCGTGCATTCGATTTTCGATCTAAATTGATTGTGAGAAATCACTTTTGGCTAGGAGGAGATACCTATAAATGTAATACAATACCACCAGATCGAATTAAACAAAACAACGAGTGGACTACCTAGTGGAAGCTAGATCCGAGAAGCGTGATGCTTCCTGAATAGGATGTAAATCCACTTTTATATAACAATATTAATGCTAGTTAAATCATACACTAAGTAAAGATTATATTAAATTGAAATTATTTAGGTATCTCGTACAAAAAAAAAAGAAATGTCAGGTAAAAGGTGATTGAGGTCAAAATGGGTTAGGTGATTGGCTGGTGTTGAGTTGTAGGTCTTTATGTGCTATAGGTAAGGTCTGGTAAAGATTAAGAATGGTTTTGGGTTATTGGGAAGTGGGTATTTGGCTCGTTAGTCTCAACTATATTGCTAGACACGAATCGATGTCAATTGTATGACTAATGCTGGTTAGGAAGAATGACTTATGTTAATTGTATGACACAAGTAAGGTTAATTGTATCTTTGGTAAGGAATAATGACTTATGTCAATTGTATGCCAATTGTTAGGTGATTGGTTAGTGTTGAGTTGTAGGTCCAGTACAAGGCTATGGGTAAGGTCCGGTAAAGATTAAGAATGGTTATAGGATATTGGGAAGTGGATATTTGGCTCACCGGTCTATCTTAAAGAATCATGAATCACATGATAAACATAGAGAAATCATTTATGCATTAATAAACTATAACCATGATTAACACCTTGATTCAGCCAATAACCTCCATTATATTAAATGTAATAATACACAAAAGCTTCCTTACAATAATAATAATATATATATGCTATATGCGTGTAATAAAACTGACATGACAACATAACTTCACACTAACTCTCTCTCTCACACTCTCATACTTATATCTATTTCTCTATATATCTCATCATACACATAGACCATTACATATTTATAAGGGTGGGGAATTTCCCTTCACCACTTATCTAATCCCAAAATAGGTCACATGCTATTATTAGCCACACACCATTACAATAATAGCCACACATGCAAGTGTGCTAACAATAGACTTCTTCTAGTTAACTGTTAGTAGTAAATCTATTCTCAGCTTGTACCCATGCAAAGTGCTTTGTATAGCCGATCCTCCAAAAATAGCCAATGTGTGTTGCGCAAGTCTTTAACTAGTTTGTGTGTTCGACATGCTATCTCCAAAAATAGCTCATACACGTGAAAATGGCTAAGTCCCAAATCTATCTCTTCTTCACGTGTGATTCTTTCCTGACCCTTCCGTGCCTTTGAATGTGCTCTTATTCTTCCACGTGAAACCTTTGTATGTTTTTTCGCTAAGTGCCATATTTGACTGACCAACATTACCCCACACTAATTGCATTTCCACCCCAGCAATGGTTGTCTCCAAAATGAATCAAAGAATATGAATAGAAGAATAGAAAGAATTTTTATGAATAAAAGAATTACTTTACTCTACAACATCTTCTGCTTCAACCGAGAAGAATCAATTCTAGATATTCTTCTTTTATTTCCACCTCTAAAGTCTGCCAATCATTGAGTGTGGCCTCTTGCCTTTTTGGGATATCTACTGCAATTGACTCTAGCTCATCTTTTGTAATTTCTCCTTTCTCATTTTGCAAGACCAAAACAATGTTGGACATTGCAGTCATTCTTCCTTCTAATAAGTCCATCTTTTTGTGATGAGTTTCCCAAGCTCATCTAGCCTTTCCTTGTGTGGTTCTTGTGTTGTTGTAAGGGCCTCATGCTTCTTCTTGACAAGTGCTAATCATTCTACATGGCCCAAGGTCTCATCCTTCATGGCTTTTAGGACTTCATTGTCTTCCATAATGGTCTGGTTCTTATAATGGCTTTTGGGGCTGTATAAATATTCAATGCTTGATCTACTTTCTTCAGTTCCTCCTGCAAGCTTTAGAGCAATGCCTCATATGATGCAATCTTCCTCATCACCGAAGCCTTTTCTCTCTCTTCTTCTTCTTGGATTCTTTGGTTGGCATGCAGAGGTCCATCTTCAAGCACCAAGTCCACCAAGGTATGTACATAATGCATCACTGAAGGAAATTTTTTAGTACCTTGGATTCTAGGTGTGGTCTCACCTTCAAGACAAGGTCTCCAATTTCCTCTGCCATGCTTATAAATGCACTATTCTTCTTTTTCTCCAAGTCCTTTTCTTGCTTTAGGCACATTTATTTCTACATCCTTAGTTTTGAGTTCTTCTCTTAGCACCCTAATTGTTGCAGCCTTATCCACATTTCATCATGCCACCTCTATCGAGACTTTTACCAAAGCATTACTCACTTGTTCATCTGACATAACAAGTAGGCTTTATTGTTATGTGTCTGGCCTGAGGTGTCTTCTTCAACCTCCTTGATACACATGACTCTTCACATACATCAAAGTTTGGTTCATCCATGTGTGTGTGCATAGACCATGACAGTTGCTTCCTTGTGCGCATGGTTTGCCATATCTTCATCCATCATCTCCCACCCATACAACTCCTTTGGTGTCACTTGTGCTTTGAAAAATGGGCATGGAAAATTTTACTGTGTCCTCAGCATAGCCCATGACTATGCAACATATTCTCCACTTTTCTTTTGATCTTGGCCCCTTAGGAACTTGAGCATCAAGATTTGGAGCTTGTTTCTGCTATGCCCTGAGTAGTCTCTTGCGTTGTCTCATCTACCTCCTTTTCTCCTTCTTCTCCATCCTTCATTTCTTCATCCTTTGGCTCTTCCATGTTCTCTAGAGGTGTAGGAGATTTAGGTGCATGCTCTCCTCAGACTCTTCCACCTCCTCATTCAACTTCAACTTCCTTCTTCTCTTCTCAGTTGTCTCCTTCTATGGAGAGAGTCATGGTGATCTCTGCACACTGATTGTGGAGTAGCACCTTGGGTCTTGTTCTTCTGAATACCCTTTTGAAAATGGCACTCTCCTTGTACTGCATCCAAGTCCTCATCACCTTCCTCTTGTGGCTGGGGTGGAGTAGTCACATGCTCAACTTCTACCCTATCTGTAGGCTGCCTCCTACCTCTGTGCTCCAAACCACCACTATCTTCATGCTCCTCTTCTTCATCATCTACTTCTATTGTCTCTGTGGGCTTAGGTGCTGGAACATTTTCCATTGTATGCTTACCTTTTGGTGGCCCTGGGAGTGTGAACTCATTCTCCACATACTTATTGTTCTCAGCTTGGGCTTGAGTTGAAGGTACACAAGCATTTCTCTGGTGTCCCCAACTACCAAGCTTACAAGATTCATGCTTATAACATCTGAGACTAGCCTCTCAATGTAGGTAGTCCATCCTGGATATACATATGTCTTTCTTAGTGTATGGTAGTCACAATCTACCTTGTCTGCATTGAAGCTTAGGTGGCATGCATCCAAAAACGGTGAACTGATGCCTAGAAATATCATGTTGTGAAGGCATATGGTAATTTTCACCATGGGCTCCAAGCCCCATCTTTCATGGTGAAACCACGTGATGTAAAAAGTGTTGGTATACCACGAAACTACACTACCTTCCCTACTACCGAAGGTAACTCCTTGGGTATGTGCCATTCTTCTTGAAAATGTTACATGGAGCCTATCATACCACTTCTCTACCCTCTTCTTGAATGGTCCACTCATTGATCCTTCACACAAGTACTTGCCAAATATTTCCGCAAGTGACTTGTTCTCCATAGGGTATTCCCAAATTTTCTCCTTTGGCCCATCGGGCACCCGATTTCCATAAACACCAGAGACAATAGATAACAACCCAAAACTAATTTTCTCTCTGTGTGCATGCTTCTTCAATGATAGTTTCCATGATGTAACTGGAGATGTTGTAAGTCACTCCCTGTGACATCTTCTTCATGAATGTAGCCACATTGTGTTTACTTGTGACCATCTTTCTTGGTCATTCAACTTTGTCACTAAGTGTGCAAGCTGCTTGTATGATTGGGTACTTCTTTAGTTTATCAATGTCCATGCCATGTGGACCCTTGGTATACCCCAACTCCTTCCTTGTCTCAGGATTGTGGCCTTATTAGTTAAATCACCATCTAGATCTACCCTGTGCCTTTCAACCCTATTTATTGAGATCAATGTGGTTGTGATCCTTACCCTGCATCCTGCAAAGTAGAAGAAATATTCATGTACCCTGCTCATCAACCACTGGTACAAGGGTTCATATTTACCAAAGTAGGGGAGCTCATACAACTGGTAAACTCCAATCTACTTCAACAACTTCTCCCCAGTCATCATCATACACTGACATGTCTTCTATTGTGTGCTTATTTGTCTTTGTGTTTAATAACGCATCCAACTCCTTATTTTTGTGTGTGTATGATGGTTGTAATCACTGATCTTTCTCTTCGGATGTGGGAATCCCATTCTTGACCCACAATCACACCCTCGGATACTACATTTATGAGAAATTACTCTCAGGAGTCATTTCAACCTCTACTTCCACTTTCTTCTTCCCCTTAGCTCCTGTGGTAGGTGCTTTCTTTGGTGCCATCTATAACCTACAATCTTCTAACTTCAAATACTCACTTCTATCTCTGTAATGTGCAAACCCAAACCCTAGCTCGATTCAACATGCCCTAGTTGAAATTATGTGCCCTAGCTCTTTTGTAATGCCTTGCTTCACTCAAACCCTTCACAACTGGGGATGCAAGCTTCCTCACATGCACAAATCTTCTCATCACATCTCGATTCACACTCTTCACACTGAATACTCTTCTCGCAGCTCGGTCACACTTGGATCTTTCAAATTATCATGATTGCAATGGTAAGAATGAACTCACATCCCCTCCTTTTATAGATTTTCAAAAATTTAGTGTATTTATTACTCCTTCACCTACCAACAATCCTCATTAATTGATCCTTTTTTTCCATTTTTCCACATGGTACATCTTCACACCCCAGTCATAACCTTCTAGCATGCCCTCCTACCTTTTGGCTGTAGACTTCTCTTCAGTGCGTGCTTCCATGCACCCAAGTACCTCATCACTGTGCCTTCCACTGGTAGTCTTCATGGCCTCCACTTACCTCACGTTATATTGTTCCATCATTTATCTCCATCTATGGTCATCTTGTCTAGAAGAAATCTCTTTTCTAACAATTCTCCAACTTTGAATAACACCCATAGTAGTTTGTTCCTTTCATGTGTACTTATTTTCAAATAATCATATACTGGATATCAATAACCACCCCACACTAAGGGTATGTGTAGTCCTCTGTGCATATAAATTCTTCAAATAGTAATTAGCTTCTGTGTGCAAAATGCTTATTACACAAAAACACCAACTAAATTGACAAAAGCATAGTGAAAAATAAGGAAATACATTAAGGAAAATATAGAATTGAAAACCTAATCTAAATGGAAACATTGCCTTATTACAAACACCAAGAAGACTTATTTATAGTAGGGCTTCACCTACTCCCATTGAAGTACCGGGTAACAGTGTTCCATCAAGTGCCTCTAATTGGAAAGCACATGTTTCAAGTATGTGAGTGATAACATATGGCCCCAACCAATGTACTTTGAGTTTTCCTGGATGGCGCAAAAACTTAGAATCATAAAGGAGCACCATCTATCCAATTGTGAACTTTTTATCCTGATGTGCCTATCATGCCATGCTTTCTACCTAGCCTTTTCTTGTTTTTGACTCCAACATGCTATTTCTCATCACTCATCCATCTTGATTAAACTTTTCAATCCATTCTTCTAATGCTTTCTCATCAGCTAGACCTCCAACGTGCAATACGCAAAGATGGTAACATGAATTCCATAGGAAGAACTGCTTCACTCCAAACACTAACTGAAATGGTGTGGCTTTGTTCAACCTTTTATATGTTGTGTGATATGCCCAAAGCACTACAGATACTTTATCATCCCAATCCTTTCTTCCAACATCACAAATTTTTTTGTCAATGTTTGGCTCAAAATTTTGTTGAAAGCCTCAACAGTCCCATTTTCCGAGGATGATATGGTGTAGTCTTATGGTGTGCAATCATGAATTCATCAATAAAATTCTGATTGTCTCATTCAAGAAAGTGTGTGCCCCTATCACTGGTCAAACTTAAAGGGCATCCATACCTTGTAATAATATTTTCCCATAGAAACCTAGTTGTTGTAGCCATTATACAATCCTTTGTAGGGGCTTTTCTACCCACCTTGTTAGATAATCTATGTGCAAGTTATGATATAGCATGATCTAGTCCTACGTGGCTGGTGAAATAGGACCAACAAAATCTATAGCCCATTTTTCAAATGGTTTTTGCACTAGTAATAGGTCTTAGAGGCATTTCATCTCATTGTCCTGGTTTCCCAAGCATTGACAGTGATCACAAGCCTTACAATATGCCTTTACAATCTTTATACAAGGTCTCCCACCATAATCCAGTGAGTAAAATCTTTGCAGTGCAAGTGGCATCACCTACATAGTGGCCACCTGCAATACCACCATGAGCTTCTTCCATAATATTGTGTGCTCATGCTCCAAGTACACAATGACACAATACTTCATCCCGACCTAATTTGTATAGGTCACCACTAATCAACATATAGGGTGCCGCATGTATAGCAAGTTGTTTCTTCTCCAAGGATTTCATTCCTTCTGGTGTCATACCTGTTCGTAGAAAGACAAAAATGTCCTCTAATTTCGATGGTGTGCATTGTAACCTATATAATATGTGCATCGGGCATGGTATCTTCAATGGCTTGTGCTTCTTCTCCTAACTATATTCTGGATAAATGGTCTGGTCAGAATTACTTTTCCTAGTTTTACCACAATTGTGAAATCAAATTCTTGAAATAAGAGTACCCATCTGCATATGCCCCTATAAAATGGGCTTATTTACCAAATACTTCAATGCCATGTGATCTGTATAAAAGACAAATGGTGTAGCTAGTAGGTACTATTTGAATTTATGTAGTGCATAGATCATTGACAAAGCTTCACGCTCTGTAGTTGTGTAATTTTTCTCTAGAGAGTCAACTTTCTACTAGCAAAACATATAGGATGATCTATAATACCTTCTCTAGATGAGCCAATACCATGCCAATGGCCATGCCAGAGGCATCCACATGTACATGAAATGGTTGGTCCCATGAAGGAAAAAAATAGAATAGGTGTGGTAGTAAGTTTCTCCTTTAATGTCTCGAATGTGTTGTTTGGTTCTCCCAATAGAACATACCTTTTCCTTTCAGTAACTCCTCCAAAGGTGTGAAACCTTGGCATATCCTTTAATAAACTTCCTATAATATCCTGTATGACCCAAAAATCCATGCACCTCACTCTGACTGGTAGGCTCTTTTAGGCCGATAATGACTGCAACCTTAGTTGGATCAACCAACAAACCTTCCTTATAGATTATGTGTCCTAACAAGTATTCCAAATGGTGTAGAAAATATGCACTTCTTGATGTTCAAAGAGATACTCAACTATCTACATCTTTCAAACATTAAGTGTAGATTGTCACAATGGTCTTTGACTAGTCCATACACCATCCAATCATCTAAATAAACTGTAAGAAGTTGTGAATAAACTCTTTAAACTCTGAACAACTATGCATGAAAATATACAACAGCACATTTTTTCAGACCAAAAGGCATCACAGTATAGGTGAAGCTACCCCATTCAGTAGTAAAAGTAGTCTTTTCTGATCCTCTGGGAAATCCTAACCTGATGATACCCAGAGAACCCATCTATAAATGAATAGATTTCACACCCTGCAATGCCTTCTAGTATTTCCTCAGTGAATGGTGTAGGAAAGGGATCAATCACACATGCAACATTCAGCTCCCTGTAGTCCACATAGATCCTAATCTGACCATCCTTCTTGATATTGATCACCATTGGACTAACCCATTTTGACTCATCAGGGGCTTGATGATTCCAGACTTCAACATTTTTCAATCTCTTCTTTGACCTTTTCACACAAGTTGGGGTTCATCTGTAGGGTCTCTTTCTAACTAGGTGTGCACCCTCTTTAAGCTTTATCCTCATCTCCCTAATGATTCATGCATGCCTTTAAGCTCATGGTACCCCCGAGGGAATAAATCTTGATAATCCCATAGTAACTCTATGATTTTTGCCACTTCAAGAGTCTGACCAATAGTCCCCAATTATGGCCTCCTTAGGCTCAACATCTGATCCAATATTCACTTTCTTTGTCTTCATAGGTTCATGATAGGTGTGTGTGGTCTTATCTACACTTTCCAACACCTCATGCCTACCTGTTGAATGGTTTACATCAGATTTTCTACTTCTTCATCATCCACTAAGTAGACCATTTTTCCTTTTTCTTTCTCAAGGAAAGCAACTGAAGTAGTGTGGCATCGACCTCTGTTTCTTCAACAAAATGTGCTCTTAAGTTTCCTTCATCCAATAACTCTGAATGAGTTCTTTAGCCTTGGCACTATCTCCCATAGTTAAGTGCTTTATGAATTTTAATGCTTCTTCCACTAGAGGCTTGGTAGAGAAGAAGTCAAACATCTGGGTCATTCTGTAATTAAATCCTACCAATTTTCTCTCTCTATGGAGTTTCTACATATACATACCAAGCACACACATGTAACCTTGTAAAGTGGAATAAAACTTGTGCACCCAGAGTGAAGGTGGTAAAGCTTCTTCCCCTCTCTGTCTAGAGTCTCTCACACTTTGAAATGTTGTGTTGAAATAGGTTGATTACCATGATAAGTGCATATTTGAGTAGGTGCATTTCTCTGAAGAACCTAGTGGAAAGAAATCCTAATTTCATTCCATCCTACAAGATTATCCTTGTGGACCACCCACCATGCTGTTGTTTCCCACGTAGGGTATATGCTAGCATATTCCTTCTCTCCAGTGGGTCTATCCACTATTCTTCCATGGCACGCAAGAACACCATAGGGTCTCCTTCTCCGGTGTAACAAGGTATCGAGTTGTTACCTATTCTCTTGATATAACGTGGTTTTTGACCCTAGGAAATATGCTCTTTACTTCACGCCCTACCAACTCATAAGTGTTATGAGCCCAATTATCACAAGCAACACTTGTAGTATCGCTAATAGACTATGCATCCTCCCATTGAAGGATTCCTTCTTTACATGGCTCAAAACACCTCTGGATCCCGGATGGCGTACATAAATCCTATTCAGGTCTTCTTCACTCAAGGGCTCAACATAGGGTGCATATTTTCCATCTGTTAAAGGGATAATAACTCTTTCCTCCTTGTTTTCAAAGCTGATATAACCCTTGTTGAACCAAAGATCAACATTATTTGCATAGCACCAAGGATGCCCCAATAGAGCTGGGAAGCTATCTGACTCTTCAATGCTAAAACCTCAAAATCTCCAGTGAACTTGGCTCCTTGTATGGTAATGGATGCATCTTTTAAAACTCGATGGGAGTGGCCTTAGTCCAGTTAGCCATGAACAATACATTAGAGGATGGCTGCAATGGAGGTCTCCCCATTTGTACCCATGCATCTAAGGTAAGAACATTGACTTTGTGCACTTGTATCAATCAATATATTACTCAATAGCCACCCATCCACAACAACATTAGAGTTATTTCCTTGTCATAATCTAGGCTATGAGGGGGAAGATTTGCATGTAGGATCTATGTCATCCAGTCTCAAGTACTTGTGCATGGAGTGTTTCCTTTTAACCAATTCCCCAATAGTGGAATGATATTCTCCTATGCAACAATTTTGCACACTTCTCTCAAGTCATCCATATCAGTTTGGATCATCTCTGATGCTTTCTTTTGCTCCATCTTTCATGATTGCTCCTTTAAATATTGTATTTCACCCTGAAGATTCCTGAGTACCTCCATGGTTTCTAGTAAACCTCCTTCTGATGGGTAGGATCTAGGTACCATGCATGTAGAACCTCCTCCTTAGTGATGGTAGGATTCTTCTATGCAATGCTTCTTTTGCATGTGCTTTGCTTCAAGTGGGTCGTGATCTTTACCTGTAATGCCTCAGATTTTGGTTCCAACTTGGGCATCCATTGATTTTCCACAATGTGTTGTATCCTAACCATCCCTGCACCTTTGTTTTCTTGTTTTATGTTGCTTACTAAGATGCTCATACAAGTTTGGGCATTCCTCATAACTATGATTCTTTCCATGAAAGAACATGTAATATTTTGAGGACATTCACACTGTAGTGGTTAGGAGATCCACATGTGTAACATGTTCCATGAGGGAACTCACTTCTTCCACCACCATGGCCTCATCCCTCCTCCATATCCTCCATGGTATCCTCTGACCTCTACCATGACCTCCTTCAAAAATCCCTTCATTCGATCATAGCATGCTTGATTGTGATCCCGATCTGATGCTCATTCTTTCCTTTAGAGTTATCTGAAACTCTATCTTATCATACACCAATATCTATGGCATCATGGATCTGACCAATCAACCTGTAGTCTTTCGTATCATGAGTCATGGACCTATAAATTTTTACAATAGCAAGAAACGTTCTTCCTTATCATGCGTGTTGTAGTAATGGGCAAAGTGATTTAACATCATGGTTTAAATGACATATCTCATAGTCCAACAACAATGAGTGCAGCACTGATCTGTGGGGAAAACTATCCTTTGTGTGACCTTCCACTTCACAATCTATGCACCAAATCCTTGTGTGTGTCTCATGTGCTGAATTTTTGATAGTTTCTCCAACTACTTGCCATAGTTGTGATATGTGCTTCTAAAAATGGGCTCACCCCAGTGTCTATACTTCCAACTACCTCAGCATGTAAAGCTGCTTGAGTGCTTCACATGGATCAATGTATGTCTTATGTGATAGTGCCCTTCTAAAAGGTGTTATTAGGCCCCCAACAAACCATTGTGCATGTTGGCTTGCATGAATATCATAAGAAAGCTTGGATAACAAGTGTTTTGAAATGAGCATCATACTCTCTGACACTTTAGTAGTGCCTTGCTTAATATCCTTGAGCGCACTTATACTCTTTTTCTGCTCAAACTCAGGGATATGAAACTCTTTAAGGAAAGCATCTTTTAAAGTTGCATAGTCTACGCAAGTCTGATCAAGGGTCAAACTTTTTTGTACCAATCTGTGTGTGTGCCCTTGTAATAGTAGTAGAAAATTGACTTTCCCTACACTCAAAAGCCATGATTCCTTTTGTGTGCCATAATATTTCACACATGTGCATGTGTTCAACAACATCTTCTATGCCCCTATACTCTGGGAGATGAAGAGACATCTCCATGTAAATATTCTGGGGTTGGTGTGGACCTTGCCCACCTGATCCAGAACCTCATGTTTCCTCTACCTCCAGAACCACTAGATCCAAGAACTAGAGCCACCTATACCTCCTGATCCTGAACCCGTATAGCTAGAGTCGGACTAGAAGATGTACTTCCCTATGTCCCAATAGTAGTACTTGAACTACACCCCGATAGTCTGTGAAGTATTACTACTCCCTAGAAGAGAGTCCAAAAATCTATGTGCCTAAATTTTGTGTGGATGATACACCAAAAAGGTACTCCCATATAACAACAAAGCCATTTTTGCTTTGCCATCATTGTGATTTTTATATGACTCACTCTTTCTCTCCCACTACCTAAATTATTAGCTTGTTGACTATTTTTGTACTAGATACTTGGAAAACCAAGCAAGGGAAAGGTTTCTAGGTGGATTCAGATGCATGCCCATGGCCCAGGTCATCTCTTCTTTGCATGCTTCTACGTGAGGCCGAGGAGGGTTCCCTATCATGCTTTCCCAAATGGGGGAGTTCTGATGCTCGGGTTCCATGTCTTCTGCGTGAACTTCAAACCCTTCCCAAACTATCTCTCTCCACAATGCCATTCACTCTACAACATCCCTGTTGCTTCTCTATCTCCCTCTCACATGTGCCTCATTATACTTAAGCCACCTTTCCTCTCTTTTCCTTTCTATCACTAGGTCTCCATCTTTCACCAAACCTACTCCCCCCCATGCATGGTGGGGTTTAGTTTGCCATCGGTTTGTTCTCCAAGTTTAGGGTTACCATCAAAATTTTGATCACCAAGTGGAATGCCTTGCAGGTAAGTTCCCTGGGATATCGTAAAAATTGGAATTCAGCTACCTCTGGGCATGAATAAGTGGAAATTGAGTACTCCAAGATATAGTTGTTCAAAACACCATGGAACCACGTATCCACAACGTGAGTCCAAATTAGATCAACATCATAAAGGGTCTAAAATTCTTCCTGCATCAGAAAGTGTGTGATACCTCCAATTCCATTTAGATGCATAAGCAACCAGCCACTCGTATAGTTTATTGGAAAGATATGAAGAAGCTCTCATATAAATAGTCATATAGATTCTGCTCCACCCATGTGCATGCATCAAACTCAGATCCAGTGTTAAACCTCCATGTGTATTCTTCTTCTAGGTCATGTATCCACTCCTCAACACTTTGCTAGGTCAACCGGTATGTCTTCATCGTGAACCATCCTGAAAACAACTGAAAAAGAGGTCCTAGAAAATGGAACCAATGATGTAGCCTAGAATTCACCAGTAAAAGCCCAAGTGCGTGCATTGGCACATCACTCAGCCTAGACTGAGCACTCACCCAAAGTGCAAAGGTACCAAGCCCCTCTTTAGGGTTGTTTTGTAGGATGTTAGCATGATGAAGACTTAATACATTCAGATCCATAATTAATATAACATTCTATAGAGCATATTCAGATCTAGATCTTAAAGAATCATGAATCACATGATAAACATAGTGAAATCATTTATGCAGTAATAAACTATAACCATGATTAACACCTTGATTCAGCCAATAACCTCCATTATATTAAATGCAGATAAATACAAAAGCTTCCTTACAATAACAGTAGTATACGCTTATGTGCATAATAGAACTTGACAACATAACTTCACACTAACTCTACTCTCACACTCTCATACTTATATCTATCTGTATATCTCATACTACATAGACCATTACATATTTATAAGGGTGGGGACTTTCCCTTCACCACTTATCTAATCCCAAAATAGGTCGCATGCTATTATTAGCCATGCACATTACAATAATAGCCACACATGCAAGTGTGCTAACAATAGACTTCTTCTAGTTAACTGTCAGTAGTAAATCTATTCTCAGCCTATACCCATGCAAAGCACTTCGTAGCCGATCCTCCAAAAATAGCCAATGTGTGTCGTGCAAGTCTTTAACCGGTTTGTGTGTTTGACACGCTATCTCCAAAAATAGCTGTACACGTGAAAATGGCTAAGTCCCAAATCTATCTATATTCTTCCGCACAAACCTTTTGTATGTTTTTCACTAAGTGCCATATTTTGGTGTCTTTAATGAGGTTTGAGTGGGTCATTTGAGTGAGGTGGCTAGGTGAGTTGGTTGGGTCGGGTGGTTAAGTGAGGATATCAATTAATTTAATTAAGATAATTAATTCAATTAACATGTGCACTAGGGGATTTGAATGGGTAGGATATGGTTAATTAAATGAATGAGGTTTTAAGGAAGTATGACCTAATTTTGGTGTCTATATTTCCCCTTTTTATCACATAGCTTGTATTGATAAGTGATGACGATAAAAAAAGGAAGCAGTTTCCCAATATATAGGTGGGAGTGAGCTTTCCCAAGTATGGGTGGAGGTGATCCCCTAAAACTAGGAGCTGATGATGGGTGAGAAAAAATTGGTGAGTGGTTTGATAAATGGGTAAGTGATGAAAGTGAAGGTAGGTGAGTTTTAGGTAAGGATATGGGCACTTTGGGTAATGGGTAAGGGTCAAATTGGGTAATGGGTAATGAGAAGGTTCATATCGGGTAATGGGAAATGACAATCAAAATACACGTACATGTATAGATTGTGACGTGGTACTAGGTTGAAGAGCTTACAACCTCTACATCGTCCAAGGTCGATAGGTTTATCTAAACAAGGTTAAAGTGATTTAGGTATGCATAGTACATGATATGGTTGAAACATGGAATAGGTTAGGTGCAAGAATGTTTAGGTATGCTCTAGTATACCAAAGGTTTGGTTCGAATAAACAACATGACAATAGGAAAAGTTAAGGTCATTAGGCTAAACAAAGCAGTAATGACATCGTAAGGTATAGCCGATTACACAAGTTCAAAGGTCATAAAAGGTTGTTCTAGTCAATGTATGTAGGTCAAGGCATAGGTAAGGCCAAGGTGTAGGTAAATAACATGTCATGAAATGTAATTAAGGAAATGTATGGGTAGTTTAGGCTAGTGGGTAGGGTGTAATAGGTATTGCTGAGGTTATAAGGTATTAGAACAGTCATGTTTGTAGGCCAAAGTGGGAAAAATATGGGTTAAAAAGGTCATGGTAGGTGACCGATGTTGGTTATAGCCTAACCAATGTCAATTGGCTAGGGAACAACATGATAGATTTCGGTCATGTTGGGTTTGGGTTATAAGGTAGAAATTCCATATTTTATGGAATCATTGTTGTCTTTTGACTTTAAGAAAATGCATAGCCTATTGACTTGTGTATTTTTCTTAGAGAAAAGGACAAGGCATTATACCTAGCTAAGGTGGAGGTTACTGAGTGGTGAAAGGAGCTAGGTAGGTGGATCCATGAGATCAGTTGGAGACATGTGATTGGTGGAGAGATTCGAGGTAGATTTCAACATGAGAGGTGGGAGAGGGTTTGGGTGGACCACCGATGCAAACGGTGGCTGATGTGTCACCATGTATGTTATGCCGTGATGAGGTAAGAGGCATTACCTAACTTGTTATTTGTTAAAAGTTTGGTTAAAAATGAAGAAATTGGGGTGGGGGGTTTCATTTTGAAATGCGGGTGAAAAATGGGTAAAATCAATATGGGGAAGGGAAAATGTAGGATAAATGGGATGATAAATGAATATAAGGTAAATTGGGGTGGATTGGGGTAGGTGTTAGGTTATATTTTGGTGAATTTTAGGTGAAATGGGTTATGGGGGACAAGTTTCATTTTTTTGGGTTTCCACAATAGAGACTGATGTTAGTCAAGGATTGGTCGACGCCAATCGGCTTTGGCTGGCATCGGTCAAGCCTTAGGTGACCGACATCGGTTAAATGGAACCGATGATGGTCATGGAAAACAGTGAAGGTCAAGCAACCGTACAGGTAGTAAGAAGGGTTAGTTTGGAAATAAAAATAGGTGGGAAGGGGTAAATGAAGAGTGTATGTAGAGGGATGAGGGTAAAATGTGATTTTGGCAGGATAAGATAAGTAAATAGGTTAAATAATGTTAAGATGATGGGTCATGATTTTAAAGGGTAGTAGGCTTGTAGGTGAATTAGGTAAATGGGGTAGGCATGATTGATGTGGTTGGGTATGTTTTAGTGGGTAAGATGGAATTTTGGGGCAAACAAGTCTTGACAATGTTGTGTTTTGATGATACAGGATAGGGACCATCTTAGGATGTGGGACAAAGTACCACATTTGTTAGTGTAGATGTGGTCTAGTGTGACTGCGGAGGAGTGTGAGCATATGATAGGTGTTATAATAATTGGTATCCAATGTTATAGGCATATAGCTTGAGATATAATATTTATGGTCGCAATCATCGATAAATTGGATGCATCGACCAACACATTTCATTTACCGACAAGTGAGATGACTATCACCGTAGAGGCGTGTACATGATCCCGAAGCTTATGATCATTAGGGATCCAATTTATTCTATTTTGTTAGAGGCATCAGTGGATCCAATAATGGATGTGTTTGGGGAGGCGATGGGTGAGATGAGGTATCATAGCATGACCTTGAGCTATGGAGATATGCATGTAACCCATCCTCAAGAGACAAGGCTGGTTGTATTGATGATGAAGGAAATGTTACTTCACCTTACAGATCCACGAGGTGGGATATTCCCATGATCAATTATGGGAGAGCTCTATGATATGATGGAGGAGTGGATATGTTTTTCCTAGGCATTGAAATTCCTAGTGTAGCTATATAGGGAGCTATGGGCCTAAGGGAGATTGTGGCGGTTTAGTTTGTGTTGCACCTTTCTAATACACTGTTGGGCATATGAGCACATTGTATGCATCTAACTAGTTGGTTTTCCTTGACATGATTAGTTCAGGGGTGGATTGGTTAGAGTTGGCTACAACGGTGGGTTCCAGTGGGTGGGAAACATAGGGTTGCTTAAGGCTACATATGATGTTATATATTATAGGTGGTTGTTGGAGGGAATCTCATGAGTTGATATTATTTGGAGGTAATTTATTGGTTATCCCTAATACATGGACATGGAAGAGGATTTATAGGTTCTATAGCTATTGAGGTGGATACAAGAGAGTAATTTTGGAGAACAAGAGATGATACCTGTAGACAGGGTTAGATGACATTTTGGGTTGCGTGTAACGTGCCTCCACCCTTCCCACAATACCGAAGAGATGACATGGAGAGACCCATGTCTCCACCACATCCAAGTGTGCCTAATAAGGTAGGAAGAAAAACTAGTGGATAGGTGGATTGATGACGCTGGAGTCACCGATGGTTATAGGAAGTGGTGGGTAACACAACTATGAGCACCACCACTTTGACCATGGAAGCCCTGATCTTGCTTTACCATGACAGTAAAGAAAGATGCCTTGAGGGGTAGGTGGCTTCCCTTCAAACACATCTAATATGTGTGCAAGAGTTAGTTGATGCATCTCGAGGCATAGGTGGCCACCCTGTAGGCCTAGGTGACATCCTTACATGCCCAATTGGCACAAGTATAGGTTCCCGCATGAGGCGATGATGGTGATGGAGTTTAGGTGGCTGCCTTACATGCACAAGTAGAAGATTTACAGGGCAAGCTGGACACTACATAGGCATAGGTTTTGGCCTTACTGAGCCCATGTTGCAACATAGGGAATTACATAGGCTCAAGGAAAGGGTCCCATACTATAGGAAGCAATGGTGGGATAGGGTCCCATGGTACAAGGAGGAGGATAGAGATCACAGGTATAGGGACCGAGGCCGGCGTTAACGAGGACATGACACATAGGCTGCATTGAGACCCATGACATCACCTTAGATGGTGACTATGGAAAGGTTTTAGGGATGACCTGAATGAGACAAATTACTTTCGGGATCACGGGATAGATGTACCTTCCTATGCTTTGAGTCCATAGCACAATAGGAAGTGAGTAGTAGGACTAGATCCGCACTTATAGCTTAGAGATCACAGGGGTCCGGTGAGCCCAGAGACAAGGTCATGGTAAGGCTATGGGTTCATGGAGGCCATTCCTAGGTGAGGGTCATGTGGAGATTATAATCAAACCCATGGGGGGTGGGGAGATGTTAGTAGGGTTCAGACTAGAGGAGAGGAGGAGGAGATAGATGAGACAGACATGGATATAAGGTGGGGTGATGATTAGTCACCGGATATGATCAGTGTATTGATTTTTGATATATACCACTCTACGTGGTGATGATAGTGAGGATATATATGACAGCTTTAATATTTTGAGTTTATATTGGCCTCGTGTGTTGAAGATAGTGAGGATGTATCTAAGCAATTGAGATACTTGTATTTATTTATATCTGTGTACATATGTATGGATACACAGACTTTCCCAATTATATTGATGATGAGAGTTATTGGATGGATAATGTATCTATGTTTTAATTTCCATTTTTATTTGTATGTGATGGAAAATAGGTGAATTAGGCATGATTGAGTCGAGGTCATGTAGGCATGGTTGAGTTAGGTTGGTTAGGCATGGCGGATTTAGGTAGGTTAGGCTTGGTGGATTTTAGGTCATTTAGGCATGGTGGATTTTAGGTGATTTAGGCATGATCGAGTCGGGTGAGTTAGGTATGATGGAGCTAGGCTAGTTAGACATGGTGGAGGAGATAAGCATGGTGGAGTCTAGTTATAGGCATGGTGAGTCTAGGTATAGGCATGGTTTGGTCATATTTTTGGTTTTGATTTAATTTCCAAGTTATTGGTAACATGGAAAAATAAATGATGATAAATTTTTATGTTATGGTGTAGATTTCAGAAATATTTGATATTATGGAAATGTGAAATGATTAATGTATGATATGATGATGTAAGAAATAGGTAGGTAGACATGTTTATATACTTGTATGTTTGTTTAATTTCCAAGTAGTATATAAGATGGAAACTAACTAAGGTAGAGTGTGAATAGAAAATGGGGGGATTGGTTAGGGTAAAGAGTGGCTGAGCTATCCTCCAAGGGCCCCATGCCCTCAGAGTGCTTTCTACATAGCCTCGGTGAAAAGGGGCCTCAAGACGATGTAGTTATCTAATAAGCTAGGGAAAATTGTGATGAGGTAGAGTTATGAGTTGGTAGGTTTTAGGCATGGTTGAGTTTAGGTCATGTAGGCATGGTTTAGGTTAGGTCATGTAGGTATGGGTGAATTGAGGTCATTTAGGTATGATTAAATGTAGGTGTCAAAGGCTTGGTCCTGTAGAGGATAATCAACAAGTAATGAAGAAGGTGGTTGGTAAGAGGTGACAAAAATAGACTCTAAGTGATAAGAACCATAATGAGTTTATCATACCTAAGATGGGCTTATGAACGTAAGACCCTAAAGGTGTTGCATGATGGACTATTCTAAGGTTGAAGAAAGTCACATGATCATGAAATGTTGCATTTGTGGCACATCCCTTGAGCGGGTAGGAAATTAGGGTGAAAAGGTGATGAGGTGAAATTGGTTGGTTTTAGTGTAACCTAGTGTGAGATAACATGCCTACTTGGCAAGAGTCCCAAGATCAAAATAGGAAAGTCCATGATGAAAAAGTTATCATTTTCTTATTTTTTTGTTCGATAGATTGATTAATGTGGGAAGTCTATGTGGGATGAGTATATTATATCCTTGAGGTCTTCGTGAAGCTGATCGATGCAGAAGCTTCTGAATATTTTATTTTATTTTTTGCAAGAATAATCTTCTTTTGATGATAGACTAAGTACAATCTGGCTAGCTTTGTATAGTTGTCCTTCGAGGGAGCAGTCTATTTATAGTAACAAGATAGAGAGAATAGATGTCCTTTTTTAGGGAGTCATATTTTGCTATAAGTTTGACTCAAGGAGTTGAATCCCATTTTACTTTTGAAATTGTTTTTCTTTTGGACTTTTAAGTCATGGACAAGACTATAGAGAAAAATAGGCTCTTATTTTGAATACAAAACTATATCACATAGAGGTTAACTATGAAAGAGAGGGTTTAAGTGATGAACAAACATGGGATTCCATCTTGAAAAATATGAAAAGTATCCATGAGAATCATTCCATGAGTAGAGATGTGATACTCATATTGAAGACAAGGTTGAAAGGTAATAGGTAATCACATGATCCTGGTTTAGTCGTTGATCCTTAAAATAGGTAAAATGGAAGGTGAACGGTGCTCAAGGGATGAGTGTTTAATAGACAAGAGGTGATATAGGACTTAAGTTAATAATATAATGGTTGAAGATGCAAGGCATTTGAGGAGCTCATATTCGGGTTTACCTTCGAGTTAAGACAAATGATAAACACCGATCCATAGGTATGAGTAATGATATAGGGTCCAAGCCAATTAGAAGAAAATTTTACCCATTTACTTTTTTCTCTTTTGTTACATGTTGATTTTCCTTCAAGAAAAGTCACCAACTGGAAGATTTGTTCATGGAATAATTTTTGTAAGCACATTTGATATGCTTTTGGTAGATTTGAAGATTATTGAGAGTATTAAGACAATGCTCGTCTAAGTAACTCAAGTTGTTACCCAAACGGTCTTACGCAGAAAGTCATCGTTGTTGACCATCTCTTTGAGTGAGATATAAATAGATGGAATTTGGAATTCAAGAGGTTGGACAACCTCTGTACCATAGACCATATAGAAAAAGGGGTGGCTGCAGTTGAGGTGTGAATATGTAGTCACTTTTACACCCCACCAAGAACAAGGGAACCTCATGCGCACCGGCCTATCACCCAAGTAGGTGGTGGGTGCTCACTCGAGGTGCGTAAGAGGGATTTGAGTCTCTCTTTTATGTGAGTCTAGTGGAAGGCATAGTTCATGATTTTGACTTAGTGATTTAACAGACATGAAGAAGCTATAGAGCTCAGGATGGCTTCTACACCCCTTCAGTCATAATAGAAACAAAGCACGCAATAAGAATAATAGAACCAAGAAGTTGTAAATCCATAAATATACTTAATCATTCAAGTAAGGTCCATGATTATACAAGATCAAAAGTAGAGTAAAAACATGTAGATAATACAGAAGGAGATCTTAATGTAAACATGATGGTAACCTTATCATATTCATTCATAGTCTTGCTACAAAGTATCACAGAGAGGTAGACCATAGTCATGTGCCATGTCTAGATTCATACATGTATTCTCACAAAATAAAAATTTCATTCCCCATTTCCCCATTACATCCTTACTGGAATCCTTTACCCATTTTCATCTCATAGTTCTCACGGTGATTTGAGAGCTCCCTACTCACCTCACTGTCTCTTTTCTTTGCAAGGGGCGCACGTATAAATAGGCATCTGAGCTCTAAAAACTCCTCTATAGCCTCATATATGGCCCTAAGTGTCAAGGTGTGGGTCACCTCGGGTGCATGCATCTCCAAGTCATGATTAACTTTTTGGATCTTTCTATCACAAGGTATTTTCCTTTCAGACACCATGTGCCAGAAGCTAGAACCTTATCCAAATGAAACAAGTTCTTTATGTGTTCGGTCCCAAAAGGTCAAAAATGGCTATGTCCCGAATTGTTCTTCACGTGGCACATGCACCTGGGTTCTCCAAGAATCCTTTTGAACTCTTCCTGTCACACCTTGACTTACGTGCTTCCTCCATCCATGCACGTATATGCGCCCTTAAGATTTGGGAGCTATATTAGGGGCCCAACATTACCCCACACTTCACCTATTCTCCACCCTTGAGAACCTTCTCAAAGAATGTAGTACAAAAAGAATGCAAGGCCTTGCCTTGGAAAAGAATGGGGGAAGAATAAAGAAATGGGGAGAGAAAGAATAGGGGAAAATTTCCTAAAGAAGAAGGGGGAAATTTTGTTGTAGGTCAGCCTCCAGTGTACTCCAAGCACTGACTTCCTCCTGTGCTTTAGTGCAGATGTCACCAACCAAGGTGCTCACCTCGTCAAAGGTTAACCCTTCCCCTTGTGTGGTAATGGTTTCCACCACAGTCTCTAGTTCTTTAGCATGATCTTCTAGGGCATCCATCTTCCTTGTGATGACCTTGTAGAGCTCTTTTAGCCGGGTTTTGATTGAGACTCACCGGTTCTCAATGGCTTCGGATTTCTTTTCCACTTCAGCTATGATCCTTTCCCACTTGGCTCTATTGCCCTTATTCTTTTCTCTGAATTCCTTTAGCTCAACTTCATTACTAGTAAGTAGTATGCTTGTCACTTTGTCTTGATCCGTGCAATGGTCATAAGTGACCCCCATAGTTTGTGCACTTTCTCTTACGTTGGTGAGCACCTTGTTGTATTTGGCCACAAGTACGATGACCTTCAAATTTTATTCCTTCTCCAAGAATGCTCCGCTACCTCTTTTCCGACTCTAATGCCAAGGGCTACCTCTCCATGGTGAGGATGAGTCAAGTCCTCTAGACACTCCAGGGAGGATCTATACTTTTTCATGGTAGGGTTAAGGTCTGGGTGCTTCATGATAATGATTGGGAGATGAGCTCCACCTTCTTGGAAACTTTCAGTACCCTAGCATTTTCCTCCTGAAGCTCCCTCTGCAGTTGAGCACTGATTAATTTCTCAAGGCTGAGATCCTTCATTAGCTTCACTACTTCTTTCTTCCTCTTCTCCAACAGGTCCTCCAAGAATCTAACCCTATCATTCCTACCAAAGATCCTAGCCTCGATTTCCATGGAGAATTTGTTGAGTGTGTTACACACTTGCTCATCTAATAGTTGTTACGTGTTTACAATGGGGTTGTCCCCCTTTCCTTCAGACAACATTAATACCACTCCTTGGTTAATCTTGAACTCAGGCTCATCAAGGTGGGAGTCGAATGCCCATGATAACATCTTCCTTGTTCGTGGGTATCCACCCTTAGGGTCAAAGGATTCCATGGTGGTGAGATCCTTGGTGGGCATGATACTTTGGAAACGTGCACGCAAAACTTTTTTGGGGTCATCAATGTAACCCATCATTGTTCTTCCCCTTCCACATGTTTACTTCTCGTGCACATGCCTCGGGAAGCGATTAGCCGAAAAGAGTTGGGCCTTTTGTGCTACCCACACTCTTCTCCCTCTACTCTTCTTTGAATTCACCGAGCACTAGCTCCACGCTACACTCCAACTCCTCTTTAACCAGGGTATTGATTATCTTCTCTACCTCCCTTGTTGCCTTCTCATTCACCTCCTCCTGAGTGAGCTTGGGCATATCTGGCTCCTTAGTACTAGCCCCTTCACTCCTCTCTTCGCTCCATGTGCCTTCCTCCCTTTGGGTACCCTTCCTCCTTACAAAGATGAAGGCATCATTTGTATCCTCTACTTCCTCTCCCTCCGAGTCATGGACATCAATTGGCTCTTGATCCACCTCCAAATCTTCCCCTTCATCATCATCCTTTTCACCTAGATAGGTGTTTGGGTCATCTGTATCTTTAGACCCTTGTTCCTCCATTCCTTGTTCTTCTTCCCTTGTAGAAAACTCACGAGTCAAGGATGTTGTATTTTATTCATCTGAAGGTTCTTCAGGGGATGGTATCTTCATAGGCTCCGAGGTATTTTCCTTGACCACCATTCTTCTCTTCTTCCCAACGTAGGTACTGGCCCTTGGAAAACTTTTTGGGGTCATCAATGTAACCCATCATTGTTCTTCCCCCTTTTGAATGTTTACTTCCCATGCACACACCCTTGGGAATAGTTACCAAAAGAGTTGGGCCTTTTGTGCTACCCACACTCTTCTCCCTCTGCTCTTCTTTGAATTCACTAAGCACTAGCTCCACACTGCACTCTAACTCCTCTTCAACTAGGGTATTGATTATCTTCTCTACCTCCCTTGTTGCCTTCTCATTCACCTCCTCTTGAGTGAGCTTGGGCATATCTGGCTCCTTGGTACTAGCCCCTTCACTCCTCTCTTTGCTCATGCGCCTTCCTCCCTTTGGGTGCCCTTCCTCCTTACAAAGATGAAGGCATCATTTGTATCCTCTACTTCCTCTCCCTCGAGTCATGGAAATCAATTGGCTCTTGATCCATCTTCAAAATTTCCCTTTATCATCATCCTTTCACCTAGATAGGCATTTGGGTCGCCTCAGTATCTTTGCAGACTTGTTCCTCTTGTGTGCATGTATAATTTGCTTAATGCTAAATCAAATGAAGCAAGAACTACCACCTAAAATAGTTCTACAATTTAGCTAAAACAAAGCATAAACACCATCATGATAAGAATTAAACAAGGGTTAGATGCTAGCATTCATCAATACAAACTTTGAAACTAACAACGCTAAATATCTAAACTCCTCTATTCTCTAACAACAAATAAATGAATGGACCTAAGTAAGCTCCATGGCTATCAAAATAGTTGTCCTTAATGCTCTAAGAACCTAGGAATGGGGGCTAATCAAAGTTGGGCTACAAGACCCTTTTGACACCTCCCATATGACCCAAGCACTTTAAGAAAGAGGCTTAACTCTTCAAGATGATGAACTCTCAAAAGGGCAAGGTGCAAGCTCTTAGTCTCTTTGCTATATGCTTTGCATTTACTCTCTTAGAAAGTTTAGGTATAAGTAAAAGGTAGGTGGAGGGCTCTTTATATAGCCCAAAGGATAAAGGATTCAACACATTATCATGAATGTGGGATAAAGGTAAAACATGATTAGGAATGGACAAGGTTGCTTTATTAAAGGTAACCTTACTTTAGAAGGGTTTAATACATGTTTAAGCAAGTCATGGGAGTTGGGGGTATATTAATTAATCAAAGGTGATTAATTAATAGGTAGGTGTAAGCTATATAAGCAAATTAGAGGAATATTAGTGTGATTTAGGCTATTAGAAGTGGATTAAATCGGTTAAATATTGATTTATTGGTTAAATGGAAGGGAAAGCTAATTAATTAATAATAATTAATTAGTCTAGGTAGAAGGGGTGATTTATTAACGGAAGGTCGTTAATTAGGGTATTTGTTGGATAGGAAACTTAATTAATTAGCTTAGTGTAATTAATTAATGATGATATGAGGGAAAATGAGTGCCTTTGACGATATGTCGTTGATTTGCGAGAAAGGAGATAATTAGCACAATTTAAGTATTTAAATTGCTTGGGCGTAATTATAGGTGTCTACATTTTCCCCTCTTTGGGGTGGCATAAGTGATGCCACTTCAAAGATAGTAGACAAAAGAGATTTTGAAGAGATGGAAGAAAAATTAGTAGGAGGGAGAGATGCCCCCTCGAGTGTCGATGGGGTGATAGAAGAACTCGATCGACGATCAAAAAAGGTGAGAAGTAGGCATAAGAATGAGGACGAGGCAGGATGCCCCGAGGAGAGGGAGAATTAGGGGTGAAAGGGAAGTGGTGTAGAAGAAATATGGATGAGGGGAGAGAAGAGCTTAACCTCTAGCCGCTTATGTGTTTGGAACAAATTTGATGTCATCATATTGCCATTAGGAACTACATCATCGGTCCTTATGAAAAATATAAGCATACGACAAAGGTAGAATGACATGAAAAGCCATACTACACGAAAAATTGTCCATTGCTGAAAGTACCAACTCCACGCAACATACAATAATGCAATGTAATACGAGAAGGAAACAAGCTCATTTAACAGGAAAACAAGTACGAACACACATATCTAACCCAACAATCACAAGACAAGGTTGTACAAATGTTTTGTTATCAGTGCTTTGAAGAGATCCACAAGTTCATGATTGATGACAAGGGTTAAAAATGATGCCCCAAGCAAGGATACATGCAAGGGGAAATGAAAATGGACACGGGTCCATGAAAAGCATTTGTGTGGCAACGCTAAAGACTGTGCAAAACCAAAAGTGCCCCAGTCATGATGAAGCAAGCAGCTAGCTTTTGTGAATGGTTGTGAATCCGGTGATCCGTGAGTCGTATTAATCAGGGAATATGTGAGACAAACCAACAGGATATGGAGAAAATACCATGCGTAAGACACAAGTTTCAGCCGTAAGAAGCAAGTTACCATTTTGTAGGGTGTTTTACTTTTTAGGAATTTTTGAAAAATTTTGCCTTGTTTTTGGATTTTTGATATAGTAAATGTTTGTATTGTTTTGGCTTTTGTGAAACAATTTTCTATTGTTTTTGTGTTTTGTGAAAACAATGTTCTATTGTTTTTGTTTTTTCCTCGAAACAATTTTCTATTGTTTTTGTGTTTTCTCAAAACAATGTTCTATTGTTTTTGTTTTTCTCAAACAATTTTCTATTGTTTTTGTGTTTTCTCAAAACAATGTTCTATTGTTTTTGTGTTTTCCTCGAAACAATGTTCTATTATTTTTGTGTTTTCTCAAAACAATGTTCTATTGTTTTTGTGTTGTCTAAAACAATTTTCTATTGTTTTTGTGTTTCTAATAGTTTTCCAAAGCTATGTGCAGTAACCAAGAAAGCATGGATGCCCCAAAGCATTAGGTGGAGAATATACATGCGAAGCGAAGCCACGCGTTTATGAACAAGAAGGTGAATTCGTTGAGTTACCCCAGCGTAAGATGAGAAATAACGAAAGACTACGTCCTCACAGCACGAATAGAAGAAGGCAAAGTCGATCAAGCGCTTGGACTAGATGGTGTGCACAAGGAAACTCGAAGGTAGAACAGGTCCAGGGACAAAGACAACTACCCTTCTAATACTGAGTGATGCTTGTGAACAACAAATCCTCTCAAGGCACTTTGAAACCAGTTTTCACCCAAGGACTTGTCAAAGTGCCACAATTGCGTGGTTCTCACTAGTGACGACACTTTTCTCTTTTTTTTTTTTCTTTTTTTTTTTTTTTTTTTGATTTTTTTAATTTTATTTTTGATGTTTTTATATTTTTTGTGATTTTTATGACTTTCTTGTGCCATGTTTAGGCATAAAACCTCTTAAGATGCATGGAATTCATGGGCTCCTGAGCTCATCACCATTGGGGGTGAGCCAACTTGTATGCCCCTCGTGCCATACTTGGCAACTATGACATAGGGTCCTAACCAGCAGTGTGGTTCGAACTTCCCTTTCTTTTCTCGCTCTACCTCGGTGTTGAACCGGTTCTCCTTCATAACTAAATCACCCACCTCAAACTCGGCGAGGGATGATTCTCTTGTTGTAGTTGTGGGAGATTCTGTGTTGATATACTTTCAAGTGATCAAGAGCGCGAATGCGCCTCTCATCCAGGAGCTCTAACTCAGCCAATCTTGCCACTCGGTAATCTTCATCCTTATCCAAATAGTCCCGAAGAGAAATTCACAGGGATGGGAGTTCAATCTCTAAAGGGATGATAGATTCTGCATCCCGAACACGAGGGAATATGGCGTCGCACCCGTAGGAGTGCGAATTGATGTTCGAGTAGGCCTGAGAGGGGTGGGTGGATTTGTAGGTGCTAGTTTCGACCGGTTTGCTAACCATCTTCTCCATTATCCTTACCAAAGTCTTGTTTGTTGCCTTAGCTTGTCCATTACCCCGAGGGTAATATGGCGTGGACCATTTCAATCTGATTTAGAACCGCTGGCAAACACCTTTCACGCTTTGTTCTTAAATGACTTCTCATTATCTCGTGACAATGGTATGCAGGGATACCATATCGGAAAATAATGTGATTCATGATGAATTTAGAAATATGTGCTCCTGTGACATAGGTTAAAGGGACAACCTCCACCCATTTTGTAAAGTATTCTATAGGCTGTGATGATATGTGTATGACCATCGATGAGGTAGGAGTAAGCTTCCTATTAGATCAAGTCCCCACTTGGAGAATAGCCACTGGGTAGTGATTGGTCGCAATGGTTGCGATGGAGCATGGATGAAATTTCCATACTTTTGGCATAGCACACATTTTCTAACATTATTACAACAATTAGTTTCCATGGTGGGCCAATAGTAACCTACTCTTAACAGTTTCTTAGCCAAGACCATTCGTTTGTATGTGCTCGCATACTCCTTCGTGTTTCTTTAATTGCCTGGATTGACTCGCACATCCATAACGTAATGTGATTCCCATTGTAGCCACGATGATAAAGTGTACCTCCTAATAGGGTGTAATGGGCTATCTGGTGAATTAGGCTCGCTTTTAGAGCGGGAGATTTCGGAGGGAATGTACTATCCTTAAGATAGGTGAAAATGGGTTCATACCATGGTGAATGGGGACCAACAACCTCACAAGCCAAGCAAGATTCGGCATGTCATACGTGGGTGGCGTAGATTTTCTATGAGGAATGGCATATCATTGTTCCAAAGCGGAATACAAAGCATAGATCCCACCATTGCATATAGCATCTCGCCGATCTATTCTGTGCTCTTGGGATTTACTCAAAGGTAATGCGCACAAAATACTCCTTCAGAGTTTCCACCAACTTCTTGTAAGGTATGAGCTTGTCATCCTTAACTTTATACTCATCATTAACCTATTTGATGATTAGCTGTGAATCACCTACAACCTTAACATGTTGAATATTCCACTTGATGGCTAGCTTCATCCCTACAATGAGTGCTTCATATTCTGTAATGTTGTTTGTGCAAGGGAAGGCCAAGTGGAAAGCCTGTGGTATAGGATCACCAGAAGGAGTAATAAGGACCACTCTTGCACCTGAACCATGAAACGTAAAGGATCCATCAAAATGTATCTGCCATACGACATATTCTTCAATGTAGAGCAAAGATACATCCTGCAAATCCAGATTCAAAGGTTTCGTGCTTTGCAAAGGTGCTTCCGCCATTTTGGTCGGCAAGTACTTGTCCTTTAATTGATTTTTGATGGAAAATTCTATATCAAACTCACCGAGTGAGAATGATCCAATTAGCCATTCTACCTGTGATGGCGGGTTTGGACAACAAATACTTGAGTGGGTCAACCTTGGATATGAGCTTGGTCTTAGTATTTAGCAGGTAATGGCGAAGTTTCTGAAAGGTAAAAACAACAGCCAAGCAAGCCTTCTCAATCTGAGGATAATTACGTTCATAGGCGATGAGGGTGCGACTCAGATAGTACACTACTTTCTCTTTATGGCTAAGGTCATATTGGGCGAGCAGTGCACCAATAGCATATTGCGTAGCGGAAATATAGAGCAAAAGTGATTCTCCCGGAGTGGGAGGCATGAGGACAGGTGGATTAGCCAGGTACTGTTTAAGCAAACCAAAGGCTTGTTGTTGCTCAGGTCCCCAGATGAAAGTGATGTCCTTCTTAAGAAAATGAGTGAATGAGTGACATTTATCTCGCAAGTGGGAGATAAAGCGGTGAATGGATTGAATTTTCCTTGCAAGCTACGCATTGCTTGATATTCTCAGTGGAGGCATTTACGATTGATGGCAGTATACTTTAGAAAAAGGTCTACCTCAATACCTCGTCTTGACACGATGAAGCCTAATATTTTCCTAGATAACACACCAAAGACACACTTCTTTAGATTTAGCCTGACTTTGTATTCACATAGACATTCAAAGATACGCCGCAAAATGATAGGATGTTCCTCTCTTGTTTTGGACTTTCCCGTGATGTCGCCTCTACATAGTCTTCCATGATGTCATGAATCATATCATGAAATATTATCGTCATGGCCCACCGATAAGTTGCTCCCGCATTCTTAAGGCCGAATGGCATCACTAATAAAAAGGTGCCCCAAGGAGTTGTGAAAGCTATTTTGTGTTGGTCTTCCTCGCCGATCTTAATTTGATTATAACCCAAAATCCATCCATAAGTGATAGCATTTCATACCCCGTGGTTGAGTCAACAATCATGTCAATGTTGGGCAATGGAAAGTCATCTTTAGGGCAAGCTTTATTGATGTCCCTAAAATTTGTGCAAATTCGGATACCGATAGGTTTCTTCCGGACAGAACAATGTTTGATATCCATTCGAGAATCAATCAATGGTCTCGATGAATCCTGCTGCAAAGCAACCTTTCCAACTCTTCTTTAACTAACAAGGCCACTCTTGGGTGCATATTTTGAAGCTTCATTTGATAGGCTTAGCGTGCGTGCACAACCAAGTTATGCACGACCAAAGTTGGATCTAAGTGGGCATGTCTTTGTAAGACCATGCGAACACATCAATAAACTCTCGCAGAGCATAGTGAACGCCTTTGTTTCTCTCGGGTCGAGAGTGATGCTCCCAATTTTACTATCTTGGGATCTTCTTTAGTACCAATATTAACATCAATGGTTTCTTCAACTAACAATTTTGATAAATCCTCCATACGCGTGGGATCGGGAGGTAGGTTGAGATCTTCATCCAAGGATGTCTCTACGAGATTTTCATCCTCGCGTGGTCACTTTGTTTGTCCTTTGATTTTCTTATTTGTTTGTCAGCCAATGCCTCAAAGAGGTTTTCACTGTGTGACTTGGACTTTGATTTTTTCTGAGGCTTTTCTTTAGAACTCTTGCCCTCACTTTTCTTTAAATTTTTCGACCACGAAGTTCAAACCTCCTCGTTGAAGTAGGCGCAGTGTCTAAGTCGATAAAGAAACCCTTCTTGTGATCTCCAATGGGAATTGTATCCCTTATGCCCATGAACTCTGCAATAGCCTTGTCATTCTCGAATAAATCTAGTGGCACGTGACGTTGTTGGTCCCATTCAACAAGGGAGGGGTATACAAGGTCAAGGGTTGGTTCATTGGGGTTATGGTTAGGACAACATTATTCATGAAAAGGTTCGTGGAGGCCAGATCCTCATATTGGCTACAACAGAATCTGTATCATTTGTCTAGATAATCGGAGCTATCCTCATGCTTAGAACAAGTCGCATCTTGATCGTTGGGGTGTGCTCCATAAGGGTGAATCCCAATGTCATATCTTTCTATTTTGAAATGTGGAAGAGGGACTGGTTCTCTTTGTCCTTGTTCATTCCTCCCACATCCTAGGCCTTTGTAGCCCATGGGCTAGATTTTCATATTCGGGGTTTGATAACAAGATGGTGAGTGTCCTCGGGGACCCAAGTAGTAGGTGGATCAAGTAATTTTTCCTCGGCCTAACAAGCCTCGGGTAGGAACGACCCAATAGTATGTTCCTCTCTAGGTCTCCTAAAGCGGTAGTTGGGTCGACCTCTAGTCTTGGGCGATAAGGAGAGGTCAGAAACCAAGAGCGCTTGTTGTACATTATACTCCCCATAGCCATATTCCAGAATTTTCATCTCCCATGAATTAAATGGAGATGTTGAAGTAGATGCCCCATGAGTGCAAGAACTAAGAGAATTTGAATCTACTCGAGATTCCATGGCCTCAGAATGAAGAGGGACAACTATATCTGTGGAGGGACATGCATATGTACCCTTTCGTGCAAAGCTATTAAGAGCTCTACAATGAGCAAAGGGCTCTGAGTCTCTGTATGTCCCTCATGCTTCAGCTTGATGCATTGATGAAATGTTGATGGCACTGCTTGCATGGCATGGATCCATGGTCGGCCTAGAAGCATATTATATGGAAGTTCCAAGTCTAAGACGTGAAACTTTGTCTGATGGCAAGTGGGGCCCACCTCCATGGGCAGCGTAATGGTGCCTGCTGACTCTCTTTCCGCATTGTCGTATGCGGTGATAGTGATGATATGGGACTCAAGATCTGCCTTTGTATGTCCCAATTGTTTGACCAACTTAAGCGTGAGATATTCAATCCTGATCCATTGTCCACAAGCACCCGTTTGATTTTCCTCCGGGTGATAACTACCTCAATGTATAAGGGAAGATTATGTGTAGTATTCTCGGTAGGGACCTCCTATGGTTGAAAGTGAGATGCTCACTTGGGTGCAATATTTGCCACCGCGGCTTGAAGGTATGCGGGATCGACTTCAAAGGCACTCCCCACCCCCTGAAGAGTTTGATACAAAATGTCCTTATGCACATTGGATATCTTGAGAAGATCTAAGATCGAGATCTTAGCAGGTGTCTTCTCAAGTTGTTCTAAAAGGTTATATTTACCAGTTTGGGGTCATGTGAGAGGGTTTTGGAATCACGAGGCGGGCACGCCTTCTACGCAAAGACGATCCTTTCCCTTGATCCAAATGGTATTGACACGGTCAGCAGGGGAGCGAATACATCCGATAAGTGAATCGTAATGATTGTTATCTCTCTTGGTATATAAGTAATTCGTGGCTTTATAGGTTTGGGATGACTCTCCCCGATCCGGTTTTGCCTTTTCCGACTTATCATGCTTGGGGAATGGTTCCTTATAAATCCCCATTTTCTCATTAGGTGTTTGCATGTGGCTAGGGTTATCCACCTCTATCTCCCCGTTGTCAATGAGGTCTTGAATATAGTGGCGAAGTCGCAAACATTTGTCTATTTTATGACCTTTAACGCGATGCATTTCGCAGTATTCATGCTCCTTATACCATGAAGGTTTAGGAGCGTTGTCATCGAATGGTTGTGTTGTAGGATAGGTCATCATGTGGGCCGCATCCAACTATTTTAGTATGACAGACAACGGCTCATTGAGGGAGGTGAATGTTCTTCGCTTTGGTGGTGGTTGAATTGGGCCCTTGGTCAGTTTAAAAGGTTGACTGGTTTGGACCATTTGAACACGTTTGGAATCAGTGATTCCGTCTCCCACCACGTTTTTGTTTTTGTTAAAGATCTTTGGCTTTTCAGCGGGTTTGACACTTTGGTTGTCTTTAGATTGGGTTTTGAGGGTGCCTTTGGCAATGAGAGCCTTTTCTATTTGAATCCCTTTCTCGATAACCTCCTCAAAGGTGCGGACACAATGCATTTGGAGGTGGAAAGCTATATCTGGGTTGAGATTAGGGATGAAAATACTGACCAACTGCTTCTCAGGGAAAGCGCAAGGGAAGTGACTAGCTATCCCTCTCCATCGTTGGAGGAAGTTGGCGAAGGTCTCATTTGGGCATTGTTTTGTGCCACACAAGTCTGCCATGGTGACATCACTCTCTATGTTATACGAGAAATGACGCACGAATCTTTCCGCCAATTCTGGCCAGGTGAAAATTGATCCTCGTGGTAAGCGCGTAAACCATTCCAATGCTTGACCTCCTAGACTCTTAGGAAAAAGTCTGATGAGGTAATTATCACTATAAGACACCTCTTGACATGCCATGTAGAAATATTTAACATGATCCCTTGGGTCTCCCTTTCCTTTGTATTTGTCAAACTTTGGCATATCAAATTTCTTTGGAAAGGGTTGAAGGGTCATTGTCTTATCAAAAGGATAGGGGCATAGTTCTTCGTATTGGTATTTCCTAATACTCCCTATATTGCTCTCTTGTATGCTCGCAAGAGTTGCTTTCATAGATTGCACTTCTTGTGTGAGCAATTGTTCTCTAGTGGGAGAAGTGGGTACGTGTACACGATGGTACCCCATGTCTTCTTCTCCTTGGTTTTCTCGATGGAGTTCGTGGATCCTAAACTTAGGCTTTGACTTTTGAACGTTCTTGTTTGTGTCTTTTTGTACTTGGAAAGTAAGCAAAGCTAGTTGTCGGCTTAAGTTACTGAGTTGTTGTTGGATTGTGACTTGGTTTGTGTCTTCTTCTTCTAAAGGTTCCTCCTCTTCGTATTATGGAGGTTCTTCCCCTGTCTCATGTTCTATCTTGTTTCTTTGTGGCACTTTGATGAGGGGTATTCTATGCCCTACCACTTTATCATTTTCTGCGTAAGAAGTGGAAGCATGTCTCTTTTTGTTAAAATATCTTCCATATTGATAAGGGGTGTTCCTCCTTAGTAGTGTCATTTTTTGTAGTATTGGTTCCTTCTCAATGGGAAATTTAGCCCCTAATTCCATGACCGTGCCAAAACTCTATCTTTGTTTCTAAGGAGAAACTCATCTAGTAGAGTGGGGTCAAAATCAAAGTCTACGTGTGGTGATTCTAATTCATTTCCACTATGATCGACCATCTCTTATGTTTCCTTTTCTACAGAAAATAGTGGTCCTAGATCGTGTCCGATAAATGGGTTTGACCCTTTGCTGTAGAGGTTTCCCTGCCATGCCTTTGTTGTTCCTCATATGTTTGTTTCTTTAACCCTAGACGCGTCTTGGGAGCCATGTTTTCATGATAAGTTTCACTAAGGTAAGTTGTAGATTTGTTCAAAATTCAATGACTACCCCTAAGTGAAACACAAGATGTATGTGTTAAGAGTAAATTAATAGTGTGAGAATACCAATGTGATAGAATGATAAAGTCACCAATGAAACAATCGTTTGGTATCAAAACTTAATCAAATGAAGTACCTCCTAGATTACGTTTTAAAGTAATTTACGACGCCAGATGATTAACAAGATGTCTCCACTTATGCCAAGTTCAAAGGAATGAACAAAACGTAAGTAAATACATGAAGTTAAATGCGATCTCCCAATCAAGATATACGATGAGCAAGCTCAAGTCTAATTAAGACCTATATCTCAAAAAGTGTCAATTACGATTGCATGAATGACACAACAATATCACCAAGATATGTTAACCCACTTTGCAAGAAAGTGGAGTATTGATATCGAGGTGTTATTGATATAACACGCACAAATGGTAGTTCCTAACACCTTTTGAAATCGAGGTAATAATAAAACTGAACAAAAAAAGATCAAAGTATAGCTAGGAATAGTTAAGAATGTGTGCAGTGTAACCGTACAATATAGGTATTTATGTCGAGTTTACAAGAAACAAGACGTAAATATCGAAATTGTAATGATACGAGACAAACAAACTAACTCCTCTTATGGAAGTCCGTAGTGATGAACCACGCCTAACTACAATGATGATCTTGACGTGGGTATCAAGATCACAATGGCTACCAAATGACGTGAAAACACCTCCACTCACTTTAGACATTTAACTAACCCAGCCGCAAACATGGATGGGCGTAAACGGACATAAAAGTGAGAGAAAAAATTGAATGGCAACACAAAGGTAATCACACCTCTTTTGATCAACAAAGTGTCAAAAGAATATGAAGGAAATAAATCAAGAAAAAAATGACAAAAAATGCTAGTCTTACTTTGGCAGAGTTTCGCCTTGCCCTAAGGCAAGTAAAAACTAGGCGAAAGTAATACGTCACACGTTTCTCAAAAAGAAGGTTCACAACTCAACACTTTGTTTTAAAGTGGTCAAAGTGGGCTCTGGCCAAAGTATATTCTCCTAGGTGGTTCTCTCGCCTAGGTGTTACAAAGTTGCCACGAGCGAGCGCGATTTACCCAAAAAGTCGACCGACTAGTTTGGGAGTATCTCGGCTTTACTTTACCCCTTCAAGAACAAAAGAGGCAACTAGTGCGTCTACGTGTACTATCATTTTGGGGTCGCCATAATGCACAACCCGTAACTCTATCTCACAAAGGAATCACTAGTCAAGTAGGTAGTGTGGAGCACTTCCCGCTTCATCCACAAGGTTCCTCTTGCGTGGACTACTTTGGGGTTCCCTGGAACCACCCCATTGTTGTAGCTTAAGGTGTTATGCCAAAGGGGTTATGTTCCATTGAGCGGAGAGGGACGTACCCTTTTCGAAACCACAATACAAGTGTTTTGAATATGTTGTTCTTTTTATCTTGTTTAATTAGGTGTGGTTTGCTTGAACACCTTTTGGCAACCTGTATAACAACTGTATTAGTAGTTTTTGATTTCGTTTTGATTCCTCCTTTCTTTGACAAGCATTTTTAGGTCCTGCACTCAAGCGTTAGTAGTTCTCCAAGAAAATCACATTATTTAAAAGAGGATTAAAAGTTGCTTTTGATTCTCAAGATCATCCAAGGATGTAAGAGAAGAGCATACACAACAAATAATCCAACTAAAAAGTAAATAAAATCTTTTCAATCAATGAACCATACAAATTTTTTGATAAATGTTCATTCCCTTAAACCAAAAGTGAAAGATGAAGTTTTCAATTTACCAAATGTTATAAAATGAAGACTAAAGTTGCTTTTGATTCTCAAGATCACCCTAAGGTACAAGAGAAGAGAATACACAAACTTTAGCCCAACTATATAGAAATGGAAAACTTCAAATCAAAGGACCGTTGAAAAATGCTTTTAAAAGGTTCATTCCCTTAAGCAAAATGAATAATTAAATTTCCAAGTTTAATTCCAATGTTAAAAAGATATAGATCAAAGTTGTTTTTGATTCTCAAGATCACCAAAAGATTCAAGAGAAGATCATACACATTCTTTGATCTAAATCGAGTAAGCATGGAAATACAACATTCATCAAAACATTAGACATGTTAAAAATGACCAGTTTTAAAATAACAGAAAAATATGCAACTTCTGTAAGTTTAAATCCCGAATTTTACTTTTCATTGCATATTTAACTTCAATACCTTTCCAACGCAAAAAAAATGGAGTCATTTCGAGGTCGGGAGCAAAAGTTATGGCCTTCGGAAGATGGGTTACGCATATGCTCTTATGCTCATGGGTATGCACTTGACATGCACTTAAAAAATGTCAAAAACGTCCCTTAATATGCAAAATGGGCAAATTTTTCCAACCAAGATTCAATTTTGACAACAACTCATCACATTAATATATGAATAGAAGACTCAATGCTATCAAACATTAACATACATGCTCAAGAATTTAAGATTTTCAAGAAATTGACAAAACTAGCATGTAGAATGATGAAAAAGTAAGCTCTAAAAATGAAAACATGATGAAATCTTGAAATTTTCTCACCAACATTAAATTTTGACAGCAACCCACTACATTAATATGTAAATAGAAGACTCAGCACTATCAAACACTAACCTACATGCTCAAGAATTGAAAATTTTCAAGAAATTGACAAAACTAGCATGTAAAATGTTGAAAAAGTAAGCTTAAAAATGAAAATATGATGAAATCTTGAAATTTTCTCACCAAGATTAAATTTTGACAAAGCAACCCACCACATTAATATGTAAATAGAAGACTCAAGCACTATCAAACAATAACCTACATGCTCAAGAATTTAAAATCTTTAAGAAATTGACAAAACTAGCATGTAGAATGTTGAAAACGTAAGCTCTAAAAATGAAAACATGGAAAAATCTTGAAATTTTCCCCTTAATTCCAATTTTTACAGCACTTCACCTCCTTCATACCTACAAGGAAGACCAACACATGCAAACTCAACAAAACATGTTAAAAAAACAAGTTAGATCAACATGTGTAAAAGAGGGTTAAGTAATCAAAAATAAAACTTAACTACAAAAACTTGAAATTAAGTGCAAAGGACAATGGAGTAAGTCCCACTGGCGTGCCAAATGTGTGCATGTATAATTTGCTTAATGCTAAATCAAATGAAGCAAGAACTACCACCTAAAATAGTTCTACAATTTAGCTAAAACAAAGCATAAACACCATCATGATAAGAATTAAACAAGGGTTAGATGCTAGCATTCATCAATACAAACTTTGAAACTAACAATGCTAAATATCTAAACTCCTCTATTCTCTAACAAAAAATAAATGAATGGACCTAAGTAAGCTCCATGGCTATCAAAATAGTTGTCCTTAATGCTCCAAGAACCTAGGAATGGGGGCTAATCAAAGTTACTGAAGCACTTTTGACACCTCCCATATGACCCAAGCACTTTAAGAAAGAGGCTTAACTCTTCAAGATGATGAACTCTCAAAAGGGCAAGGTGCAAGCTCTTAGTCTCTTTGCTATATGCTTTGCATTTACTCTCTTAGAAAGTTTAGGTGTAAGTAAAAAGGTAGGTGGAGGGCTCTTTATATAGCCCAAAGGATAAAGGATTCAACACATTCTCATGAATGTGGGATAAAGGTAAAACATGATTAGGAATGGACAAGGTTGCTTTATTAAATGTAACCTTACTTTAGAAGGGTTTAATACATGTTTAGCAAGTCATGGGAGTTGGGGGTATTTTAATTAATCAAAGGTGATTAATTAATAGGTAGAGTGTAAGCTTTATAGTAGCAAATTAGAGGAATATTAGTGTGATTTAGGCTATTAAGTGGATTAAATCAGTTAAATATTGATTTATTGGTTAAATAAGGAAAGCTAATTAATTAATAATAATTAATTAGTCTAGGTAGAAGGGTGATTTATTAACGGAAGGTCGTTAATTAGGGTATTTGTTGGATAGAAACTTAATTAATTAGCTTAGTGTAATTAATTAATGATGATATGAGGGAACATGAGTGCCTTTGACGATATGTCGTTGATTTGCGAGAAAGGAGATAATTAGCACAATTTAAGTATTTAAATTGCTTGGGCGTAATTATAGGTGTTTACACCTCTGCTCCTTGTTCATTCCTCGCAGAGAAAACTCGTGGAGTTAAGGATGTTGTTTTTTCTTCATCCGAAGGTTCTTCAGGGGATGGTATCTTTATAGGCTCTCGAGGTATTTTCCTTGACCACCATTCTTCTCTTCTTCTAGACGTAAGTACTTGGCCCCTTGGTATCTACGTTCTATCTCTCCACCACTCTTTGTTCTTCCTCTTCTTCTTATTTTTCCTTGTGCTTTGGCGCTGGCTTCTTCCTTCCCATGGGGTCGTCCGAGATGGATATTTCATTCTCTATGTATGTACCCTTCTCAAACTTTGGTCTTATGCATAGGTAGATTGCGGCAGAGCGCTCAAGAATGGTAAGGTCAACAGCCTTACGATGTGCACGTCCTGTGACATGTACCTTTCAACGTATGTGCGCTTCCCCTGGGTAGACCAACTTCTTTCTCATTTCTCTGTGTTCACTGTCAAGGGTGGACAGGTCAAGTTTTAATTTCTTCGACTCCTTATACCTATTCACTCCCGCTGGAAAAATTGGGCAGTAAATGAGAAGGGGAGTTTGCACTAGGGACTCCAACTGCCATCCACCAAGATGAATCTACCAATGCAGAAGTGTTGGTATACCACAAACTTTGCTTCTCCTTTAGTCACCATGGGGAGTTGCTCAGGGATTCACCATTTGGCCCGAATGCATTCCTAAGGCACGTGTACCATTTGTCTAAGCGTGCCTTGTGCACCCTTGTCATTGAATCACATGTGTACTTCTAGAATCTGTCCACGCGCGAGGGGTCTTACCTGGGTACTCCCATATGAAATTATCAGATGCATCCGACACCCCAATTTCTGAGAACACAATGGTCAACAAGATGTTTCCAAACAAGATCTTTCCTCCATTCTCTGCGCTACTTATGATTTCATCTACTATGTACTGGGAGATGTTGTACATGGTGCCTTCCGTGACCTTCCTACAGACATTCAACCAGGGCTTGCTCACCTAGGTCCACCTCTCTTGTCCATTCAGCTTGGAGACAAGGTGCACAACCATCTTCATCACCAGATCATTGATATCCGCAAGGCGTCATAATATCTTGACCCCTTCTTATAATCCTGGGATGCAATGGTTTCTTTTATTACCTCCTCATCTTGAAGGTCATCTATGATCGTGTCCCCTTTATAGCTCAGGCCTGTAAAGTGTGAGATTAACTATGGAGATAGGTGAGTTTTATGCCCTACGAAGTAGAAGAAATCTTCATGTATGTGCATCATTAACCATTGAGTACAAAGGCTGAGTTTCCCAAAGTATGGCAACTCAAAAATTTGGAGAATCCATTCCTTCTCCATTTTCACCTTGACTACATCGTTGTAGATTGGCATCCCATCGTAGGTGTTCATTCGTTTGTGGGGTACACCATCTCTAGTGCCATTTCCTTTGCAATTATACTCGACCGGTGATTGTAATTGATCACGGCCATCCTGTCTTATGTGGGACTCCTAATCTTGCCCTAAAAAACCCCATCTAGGTATTACATCACAGTACCATTCCTCATTGGTATCCAAGGGATTTCTTCTTCTTTCTTCTTTCATTTTCCCTTACCCTTTCCCTTGTTGGATTTATCTTTCTGCAGCTTATTAGTTGGTTTTTGGCCATCATTTTACCCTTTGCTTTCATTCCTAGTTACTTTCAAGTTGTTTGAGAGTTTTCATCATGCGCCCATGCCCTAGAGCACAAACCCTAATCTCTGATTTTCTTCCTTTGATCATGACGCTCTTTCACAATGTTCCTCACACCCATGAATCACTTCGCTTTGGTTTGTAAATCTAATGGACCAATTGCGTGTGAGTTTTGAGATTTTCCTTCGCACGAGTTAGGTCTCAAAGCCTAGATCTTGAAAGAAAATCGTTCTCCTTCTTTTGCAAAGTAAAATAATGAACTACCCATCCTTGTATTTATAGCTTTTCCCACTTTTACGCATTAAAGGCTAGGCTACCTACCACTATACAACAATATTTAATGTGACATTTTTCAAACAAACCTGACTTCAACACTTTTCCTTACACACCCAATCCTTACATGAAAAGTTTTTCACCCGTGCCCAATCCTTGCGTGAAAATTTTTCCAACCTTCTAGTGTGCAGACAATCCATCTTGACAGAAGACTCTTGTGTGCGTGTTACTAGTGCCAAAGGCACCTCTTCCATCCTCATGATTCTTGCTTTTTCCTACCTCATGTTTTTGCACTTTTTCTCCTTTGTATGTGGATTTCCAATGTAACCTTATTTTGCCACCCATCTACCTTCTTTTCTCCTAATGCATATTTTCAACAAGGCCAGTTCGAACGGTCTACTAACCCAATCCTCTTGTAGAATAACTTCATGCCTCTCTTAATCACCGCACCTAATACTAAATTGATGTGCGGTCCTCTCTGTGTAATCATAAGTTTTAAAAATATATAATAAGATTACCGATGCCCAATGCATAAAACAAGACAACAACGTGAAAGGAAAAAAATAAAGGAAAAGTAGAAAAGGAAATTCTAAACTAACTAGAAAAACTACCTTATTTACAAACACCAAGAAGCATTATTTATAGTAGGGCTTCAACCTACTCCCATTGAAGTGTCCAGGTAATTTTGTTCCATCCAATGCTTATAACTGGCATGTGCCCGAATCAAGGATGTATGAAATTACATAAGGACCCAACCAATGCACCTTCAACTTTCTAGGATGGCGTAGAAATTTTGAATCATATAGCAATACCATCTGGCCAACCTCAAACTATTTGTTCTTAATGTGGCGGTCATGTCATGCCTTTTGCTTAGCTTTTTCAGTTGTTTGGCTCCATCTTGCTAGTGAGCACCTTTCATCCAACTTTATCAATTCATCAATTCTTTCTTCCAACGCTTGTTCATCGTCCAACCCTCCACGTGCTATATGTAGAGATGGTAACATGAATTCCACTGGCAAAACTACTTCCGTGCCAAACACCAAGTTGAAATGGTGTGGCCTTGTTCAACCTTTTATACATTGTTCTATATGCCCAAAGAACTACTGATACTTTTTCATCCCAATCCTACCTACCCACATCACATATCTTAGTCAATGTGTGACTAAGGATTTTTTTGAATGCCTCTGTAGTCCCATTTTCCTGAGGGTGATAAGGGGTAGTCTTGTGATGGGCTACCATGAATTCTACCAATAGAATCCTGATGGTTTCATTTAAGAAGTGAGTGCCCCTATCACTTGTTAAACTTAATGGGCACCCATACATGTTGATAATTTTTTCCCACAAAAATCTAGTAGTCGTGGCTATGGTGTAATCCTTTGTGGGCAGGCACGGCCTCCGCCCACCTTGTCGATAATCCTGATAGTAATAATATACCATGAGTTAGTCCTCCATGTAGTTGGTGAGATTGGTCTAACAAAATCTATTGCCCACTTTTCAAAAGGTTTCGTCTGCGCTAGCGATGGGGCGCAAGGGCATCTCATCCCTTTTCCTAGGTTTTCCTGCACCGGCAAGTGGTCACAGCCTTGCAAAACTTAATACATTCTGGTGAATCATCTCCCACCATAGTCCAGTGACTAGGATCTTGTGCATGGTTACGTTCCCCACATAGTGTCCTCTAGAAATCCCACCATGGGCTTCTTCTATTATAGCTACATGCTCATGTTCTAATACACACCGGTGCAAAACCTCATCACGGCCCATTTTATACAAATCCCCATTGATCAACATGAAGGGTGTGGCGTGTATGGCTAACCTTTTCCTTTCCAGAGCATTCATCCCTTCGGGTGCCACACCTTCCTTGAGAAAAATGAAAATGTATTCTAATTTTGAGGGTACACACCACCTTGAATAGTTGTGCATCCGACATGGTTTCCTCAATACTTTATGCGTCCTCTCCCGAATCAATCCTTGATAAATGATCTGGCCCACAATTGTTCCTTCCCAGTTTTACCACAACTTTGAATTCAAATTCCTGAAATAAAAGTACCCAACGCATAGGTGCCCTTGCAACACTGCTTTGTTTACTAGATACTTCAAGGCCATATGGTTAGTGTAGAATATGAAGGGAGTTGTTAGCAGATATTTTCTAAATTTTTGGAGCACGTAGATCATTGACAATGCCTCGCACTCGGTCGTTGTATAATTCTTTTCGCGGTGTCAACTTTTGACTTGCTTGTGAAAACACAAGGATGATCAACAATCACCTCTCTTGGTTGAGAAATAACAGCTCCTATTGCTATACCTAGAGGCATCCACGTGGAAATGGAAAGGTTTATCCCATGATGGGAATTGTAGAATAGGTGTGGTGATAAGTCTTTCTTTTAGAGTGTCGAATGCCCTCTGCTGCGCCTCTCCCCACTAAAAGGAACTCTTGTGTCTGAGCATATTTCCAAAGGCACGGTTATCTTGGCATATCCCTTAATGAAATTTTTGTAGTACCCAATGTGTCCAATAAATATGCGCATGGTGCTTTGGCTAGTAGGATCCCCTAACCCTTCAATAACTGCAACCTTCGTAGGATCCAATAGTAATCCCTCTTTACATATGATATGCCCCAACAACATTCCAAAAGGAGTTACAAAGAAACATTTCTTGATGTTGAGGGAGATCCTCAACTACCGACATCTTTCAAACATCAACCTCAAGTTATCACAATGGTCCCTTACCAATCCATACACTATCCAATCATCCAAATATACCTGAAGGAACTTGTGGATGAAGTCCTTAAATGCTTGTACCACTATGCACAAAAATACAGTGGGCACATTCTTCAGCCCAAAGGGCATGACCATATATGCAAAACTTCCCCACTCGGTGGCAAAAGTTGTCTTTTCTTGGTCTTCCTTGGCAATCCTTACTTGGTGATATCCGAGAATCCATCCATAAAGGAATAGACCTCGCACCCAACAACTCCTTCCAAAATCTCTTCAGTAAAGGGGGTGGGAAAAGGATCTATGATACAAACAACGTTTAATTCCCTGTAATCCACACATATACTAATCTACCTATCCTTCTTTATGCTGATCACCATTGGACTTATCCACTCTAATACCTCCACAGCCTCAATGATACTAGATGCTATCATCTTGTCTAGCTCTTCTTTAACCCTTATGCACATGTTGGGATTCATCCTATAAGGCCTCTTCCTAACCGGATGCACACCATCTTTAAAATTTATCCTCATTTCCCCCAATGAATGGTGGATGCCTTTCAACTCATGGTATCCACGCGGGAATAAATCCTCAAATTCACATAAGAGATCGATGATCTTTGATACTTCCTTGTCAACTAGTAGTCCCCAATGATAGCTTCCTTGGGCTCCTCTTCCAAGCCGATGTTAATTTTCTTGGTTTTGAGTGGTTCATGATACACGTGTGCACATGCATCCGCACTGTCAACTACTTCATGTGCTCTAACCAAATGTTCGACATTCAGGCTCTCCATCTCCTCTCCATTGACTACATATACCATCTTTCCTTTCTCCTTTTCAGCACACACATGCTCAAATTGTATGTCTTCTGGTTCCTCCTCTTCAAACCATGCTTCTAAGCTAGGTCCACTGAGTAAGTTTACTAACCTATCTTCCACCATGGCACAATCCCCTAGAGTGAGGTGCTTGATAGTCTGCAATGCCTCATCAACTAGTTGCTTGGTACTTCGGTACTCGAATGTGTGAACCAAGTCAACCACTAATTCCTACCAACTTCCCATTTGGCGGCGTGTTTTAGAATGGATGTACAAGCACGTGCACAAACTTATAGTGTCGAATACATATTATGCACCCAAAGGGAGGGTGGTAAATCTTCCGCACCTTCTCCCGGACCTTTCACAAGCTTTGAATGTGGGAAGAGGTGGGTCCATTGCCATTGTAATCCTTGATAGTGGTGGGTATGTTACTTTTCAAGAATCAGACAGTGAGTGTAATTCTAACTTCATGCCATTCCAACAAGTTTTCACTATGCGTGGCCCACCACCTTATGGCCATGCCTATTAAAACATAACATAGCATACTTGTCACTCATCCTCCTCCATTGAGTTTCCATTTCTCTCAAAAAGGCCTCAGGGTATGCATCCCCAGAATACTTGGTTATTTCCTTTCCTCCCAGGCACCGAACTATACGTGCCATTTTTACCTTGGTTACTGATCCTTTCAAATGTCACCCAATCAATTCATAAGTCCCATGCGCCCAATTATTACATGTTATATTTGGTAGTATCACCACATGTTGAGCATCATCAAACTAGATGAATCCTTCATAGGGTGGATGGTCTTTGGATCTCTTATGGAGCGCACATATATTTTTGTCTCTAGGAATTCCTCCCCAATGGGTTCGGTATAGGGGTGGACTTCCCATCAACTAGTGGTATAACTACCTAATCTTCCTTTTTTAGAACCTTATGTGCCCCTTATTAAACGAGAGATCTGCATTATTATTATAACACCATGGAAGCCCAAGTAGAGCTAGGAAATTATCTACCTCGGAAAGTGCCAAGACTTCAAAATCCCCATTGAACCTAGTCCCCTGAATGGTAATGGTCGCATCCTTCAAGACACTTATGGGCATTGCCTTTGTCTTATTTTCCATATATAACACATTTGAAGATGGATGTAATGCAGGTCTTCCCATTTGATGTCAGGCATCCAGAGTGAGAACATTAACCTCCATGCCTATGTCAATGAGGATGTTGCTAAGCAACCATCCATCCACTACTATGTTCAGGGTAATCTCTTTATCATAATCAAGGCTGTGAGGTGGGAGGTTTGCATGCAGGATATGCCTTTCATGTTCTTCCTCGACGCATGACACATTTTCTCTCAATCACACCCCTAGAAGGGGAATAATATTCTCCTACCTCAGCAATTTACACACCTCCTTAACCTCATCCAAGTCATCCTTTGATGCTTCTACTGGTCTCCTTGCTCATCTTTTTGGTTTTTCTTTTAAGCATTAGATCTCCCCTGTAAGCTTCAAATTACGCCCATGGTTTCTGGTAGAATTCTTTCTAGTGAGCCGGGTTTGGATACTTCCGCATACTTCTTCTTCTCTCAAAACAAGAGGTCTCGCCTATTCCACCCTTGTTGTTACCATAACAGGCTCTAGTTCTGATTCATGTATTACTCGCAGGAGCCATTGCACATCAGCCTTCTTAATACTCACCATGGCAGCACCCTTATCCTTCCGGTATTGCTAACTCATATGTTCATATAACTCTGGGCACTCTTCGTACTTATGTTTTTTTCCACACCAGGAGCATTGTAGAAGATTTGGACATTTGTGCTTATAATGGTCTGTGGCTCCATAATTAAAACACGTCCCACACGGAGCTCACTTCTTCCTCAACGGTTACCATGACCATGAAATCCTCCAAAAACACTCTTCCGTGCGCATCTCCATGTTTGTGCTCCTCATACTAACGTTCATCCCCTTTTAACTACCTGGTAATGCTAGTTTGGCACACACCAAGATCAATTACCTCATGAATCTGGTCAATCAATCTACAATCCTTGGTGTCATGTGTGGTTGAGGTACATATCTTGCAATAACAAGATACATTTTTGTGGATCACGTGCTACAACAGGGGCACCTACTTGCATCATGGTCCTTGTGACATATTTCGTAGTTTAATTCTACGACGTGTACCACCTTCTGAGTACATATCCCACCATTATCCTTTGTGTGCCCTTCTATGTTACACTCTATGCACCACATCCCTCTGCGAATCTCTCTGGGCTGTGTTGGCGAGATAATTTCTCAATTTATTAGCCATGGCAGCAATATGAGCCTATAGAAATGGGCTAACACCAAGTGTCAACACTACAAATGCCTCGGCATGTAAAGTAGCTTCTAATGCTTCATACGGGTCCATGAATGTTTTATGAGATAAATCCCTCCTAAAGGGTGTGATCAACCCTCCAAAAAACCACTGAGCATGTTGTGAAGGGTGGATATCATAAGATATTTTTAGAAAATAAAGTTTTAAAACGTGCATTATATTCCCATACACTCTCTACCATGCCCTGCTATATTTCTTTGAGAAAGATAATGCTCTTGTTTAAAATCAGGTATGTGGAATTACGCCAAGAATGCATTTCTCGGTGTGTTATAATCCACACAATGATCGATGAGGTTCATACTTTCTATACCAACTATGTGCACGTCCTTACAAGGTCATCACAAATTGACTGGCCTTTCGATCCTGAGTCGTGATTCCCTTTGCGCATTATAGCAGCTCACACTTATGCACATGCTCCATGACATCTTCTATCCCACTGTAATCTGGTAAGTGTAGAGACATCTCAAAAATACTTGAGGAGGTGGTTGAGGCCCTTGCCCTCCCGATCTAGTCCCTTGGTTTCCTCTAGTGTTTCCTCCTCCATCGGATCCACTAGATCCTGAGCCACCAACTCCACCACTTCCACCTCTAGATCCTCTTGTGTTAGGTACAGGGCCTGTGTTTGTCATGCCAAATGCTCTCATCATCCCACTAAATTACGCGTTGATAGTTTGTGAACTAGTACCACTCCCAGTCATAGTTCCTCCACCACTTCCTAATGTGCTTCCAAAACTAGTTGTATACGTGCCTTGTCCAAACATTCCACCAAATACCAAAATAGTGTGTGAAGCCATAGAAGTCCCAAATGAGAAATTATATCTTCTAGGCACCGATCATTGCTTCCACTAATATCAAATGGATCAACTATACTTTTCCCTCATTCAAACAAACCAAGCACCAAGGTTTGATCACTAGATGGGGTTAGATGTGTGCCAACGACTCTTCTCTCTCTACGTGATGGACTCTCATCAAGAAGCCGCAAGGTTTTCTCTCCCGCACTTACCAAGATGGGGTACCACATACTATTCGGGTTCCACATCCTCTGCGTGAACCTCAAATCCTTTCCACCATGTCTGGCTCCATAACCCACTTGTAATCCCATGTTGTCTATCGATCTCCTTTTCACACGCTTCATTATACTTGAGCCATCTCTCCTCCCTTTCTTGTTCAGTCGTCAGATTAACCATCCTTCCCCGACACGGCTTCCTCGCCTGTCACTCCAGTGGTTTAGCCAGCCATAGGAAATGCCTCTAAACCCATGGTTACCATCAATATTTTGATCACAAGGGGAATAACATGTAGAAATGATCCCTGGGCTCTCACAAGAACTCAAACTCAGCAACTTCTGGACAGAATACATGGAAATGGCGTATTCCAGAGTGTAGCTAGTCAATACTCCCTTCCACCAATGATCTATAGCACGGGTCCATGTTAGATCAACATCTTGCTAGGTTCTGATACATTTCTTGGGTCCAAGGGTGTGATTTATAATGCCACCCTAATCTAGATGTATAAGCCAAGAGCCATTCGAATAACTCTACTGGGAAACAACAGAAGAAGGTTTCATACAACTCATGATAAAGAGTGTCTTCCACCCATCTTCACGTATCAAACCCAGATCTGGTACTAAATCTCTGAGTGAATTCTTCCTCCGTGCTCTTAAACCAATCTTCAACACCTTCAAGTGTTAAGTGCTCTACCATCACTTTTTACACAGATCATGATGTATGCCATGTTCCACTATAACTTAAAAAAGAGGTCCCGAAAATGAACCAAGATGTAGTCATTTTTTCACCCACCAAGAACAAGGGAACCTCATGCATGCCAGCCTATCACCCAGCAGGTGTTGGGCGCTCACCGAGGCATGCGAGAGGGAGCCGAGTCTCTCTTTTATGTGAGTCTAGTGGAAGGCATAGTTCATGATTCTGACTTAGTGATTTAACAGACATGAAGAAGCTATAGAGCTCAAGAATGGATTCTACACCCCTTCAGTCATAATAGAAACAAAGCACACAATAGGAATAATAGAACCAAGAAGTTGTAAATCCATAAATATACTTAATCATTCAAGTAAGGTCCATGATTATACAAGATCAAAAGCAAAAGTAAAAACATGCAGATAATACAGAAGGAGATCTTAATGTAAACATGATGGTAACCTTATCATATTCATTCATAGTCTTGCTACAAAGTATCACAGAGAGGTAGACCATAGTCATGCACCATGTTTGGATTCATACATGTATTCTCACAAAATAAAAATTTCATTCCCCATTTCCCCTTTACATCCTTACTGGAATGCTTTACCCATTTTCATCTCATAGTTCTCACAGTAATTCTGCAGAGCTTCACTACCTCACTTGTCTCTCTCTTCTTTGCCAAGGGGCACATGTATAAATAGGCATTTGAGCTCTAACAAACTCCTCTGCAGCCTCAGATCTAGCCCTAAGTGTCAAGGTGTGGGTCACCCCAGGCACATGCCTCTCCATGTCATGATTAACTTTTTGGATCTTTCTATCGCAAGGTATATTCCTTCCAGGACACCCTATCACCAGGCTAGAACCTTATCCAAATGAAACACATTCTTCATGTGTTCTGCCCAAAAGGTCAAAAATGGCTAAGTCCCAAATTGTTCTTCGCATGGCGTGTGCGCCTAGGTTCTCCAAAATCCTTTTGAAATCTACCTTGCACTCCTTCACTTGCACGCTTCCTCCGACCATGTGTGCCTACATGCCCCTTTAGGGGCCCAATAGAATACTAGCATGATAAAAACATAAGGAAAAAGGAATGTGCATGTGTTAATCCTTTCCAGTATCACCGACTACTTTCATAAGAATTTTTTCAAGGTTTTCTTGGTTGATTTTGCTTGGCCATTTTTTTGTGGGTAGTAAGGTGAAGAAAAACTGAGTTGAATGCCAAAGGCATCATAAATTTTCATAGGGTTTTATTTTTGAACTATTTTCTATTATCAGTGATGAGACAGTGAGGAACACCAAAGTGACAAATGATGTGATGGTTGATGAATTCACATATTTTCTCATCTTTTGTAGAAATAAGAGGTATGGCTTCTACCCATTTAGTGTAGTATTTAGTAGTGGTAATAATCCATTGATGACATTGGGAAGAATGAGGATTGATCTCTCTAACAAGATCCAAACCCCATTGAGAGAAAGGCCAAAGGTCTCGCGTGACCTATAAGTCGTGACTAGGCATGTGATGAATATTAGAATGTTGTTGGAACTTCACATAATGTTTGAAATAATCACAACAATCATGGTTTAAGGTTGGACCAGTAATAGCCTAGGTAAAGAATGCGTTTAGCAACAACTAAACAACTAAAGTGACCTCCACAAATTGTCAGCCGTAAACTTCCTTGATGGTGTAGGAAGTTTGAGAACTTGTAAGGCATCGTAAGAGGATACCATCAAAGCCATATAAATAAAGAAGACCACCCATGATGACATAGTGAGAGAAACTTTTGAGAAATGATCATTGTCCATTATGAGTAAGGTCTAGAGGTAGAATTGAAAGGGAAAGGTAATCCACAAAATACTTATACCAAAGGTCACGTGGGTCAAGTTAAGCGGTTCGATGAGGTTGACGTCTCAAAAAAGATAAGAAGGCGATTGCAACCTTTTTACATTGACAAATATTTTTGAGTCGGAAGGTGAAGCGGGTATCTAAAAATTTATTAGTGAAACGTGAGGTGGTTTGAAGTTCATAACATTCAAATGTAGTCAAAAGTATGTCAACATGATGTTTTTACTTGTTGAAGTATTTCATAACAAAACTAGTATATACCATTGACTTGATTTACAAACAGATTTAGAGTAACCAAATATATTAATTGATTTAACATCTAAGGAAATGATGGCTTGAATACCTAATATGAGTGCTTCATATTCGGTGATATTATTAGTATAATAAAAATCTAATTTGAAACATAAAGGCATACACCGTTAAGAGGAATAATGATAATTCCTACACCACCCCCATGTTGAAAATTGGAACCATTAAAGAATAAGGTCATTTGGTAAACAATATCATCCAAAGAGAGGGTAGTGATGGATTCCTTTATGAAATCAAAGTTAGAGGGCTGATCTGGAGAGATGTGCATCCGCAAGTTAGTGAGTGATAGTTTGGCCTTTGATATAATTTTTATGATTGAATTTGTATGCAATGGAAATTTGCAAAAGCTATAGAATGAGGATAAAGAACCTCAAAGCTTTGATAACTCATCCATTTATCATGAGATGAGTGCTTAAACAAGATAACTTCTTCAATAATGAATTAAAATAAGACACTATCATTTTATCTCTAACTACTCTATGATTAGTTAAAACATAAATTGAACCTAGTTAAACCTATGAGAAATCAAATTAGATTTGTTGTTTCTTTAATGGAGGTGAAGAGGTCTCTCTAAAATGGCTACAAGACCAAGTTAGATACCCTCCTACTAACCTACTATGAAGTTATGGATGCAAGGTGGAGGAGCTTCAAAAATGGAGGATAGACAAGATCAAATGCCTATTAGCTTAGCTAATGCAAATGAGGTCTAATGCCAATATCTCCAAATGTGAGAGAGATTTGTTATGAAAACAAGGTGTAAGGTTGAGAGGGAGAGGTGACCCTTCTATTTATAGTTTTCCAAATGGAAGAGTTTGAACTTTGGGTGCATGTGGGACTAAAGCTCAAAAATCACTTTAGGATTAGATTAGGATAAACATGCTTTAGGCTTAGTTAAGCTTGGTTTAGGCTAGTTAACTAGGGTTTAGGCTAGTTAAACTTGATTAGCAAGTGATTAGAGACTCATTGAGAGTTGGGAGGGGTCTGGATAACCAATTGTGACTGATAGATAGCCTACGAAGCCAATAGAAGTGTTCTAGAGAGAACTAGGGAGGTTCTAAATGGTCGAAAGGAGGAATGTTTAGCTAATAAGAGAGATATTATCCAAATAAGCTGAATATGGGAAGAATACGACTGAGAAGGTGTCGTCAATGGGCATCCGTGAGTGGAGTGAAGAAGGTTTGGTTAATGAAGTGTCTTCAATTGGTTGAATTGGAGGAAATGCTAAGTGTAAGCATATTTTAGGTGTCTATAGAATTCAAGGTCTAGGTCTGCAAGAAGCATAAGCCAACGTGCAACATGCTGATGTTGGTAGGGCTTAGCATACATGTAATGTAAGGGGTTGTATTGGTGACAACAAAAGGTTTTGTGGTTAAGTAGGTAATGGTGAAGTTTAGTGGCAATAAAACTAAGGCTAAGAATAGTTTTTCAACATGGGTGTATCGGGTTTTGTAGTCCAAAAGCATACGACTTATATAATAAAATTATTTCTCCATGTGTTGTTCATCACAATGAGTGATCATGGCACCCAAGGAATGATCAATAACGAAATGTAAAGGTAAAATGGTTTGGTCATCCTTAGGAGGAATGAGTATAGGTGGTTGGAGGAGGTACTATATTAAGGCCTCAAAGGCTTTGTGGAATTCATCATCCAATTTTAAGGAGATTTATTTTTTGAGGAGATAATGAAATGGGTGGCAACTGTCAGAAAGCTGCAAAAAAACAACGAATAGATTTTAACTTGCCTTGCAAACTACGTAGTTGGTGAAGGTTAGTAGGTGGAGGAATTTTGAGAATAGTCTTTATTTTAGTGGGATTGAATTTTATGCCACGAAAATAAATGATAAAACCAAGGAGTTTTCTTGAGAGAACAATGAAGACACACTTCTTAGGTTAAAGGTGGAAAAATTATGTGATGCAACGATCAAAGATGACCTTAAAGACTGTAAGGTGTTTGGATCAATGTTTGGATTTGGCAAGAAGGTTGTCTACGTAATCTTCTAATATGTGATGCATGATGTCATAAAAGATATAAGTCATAGCTTGGTGATATGTAGCACCATTGTTTTAAGGCCAAAGGGCATGACTCGATAGCAAAAGGTCCCCAAGGAGTGATGAAGGATATTTTTGTTGATCTTCTAAGGTGAGTAATATTTGGTTATAACCCGAGAAATCGTCCATGCATGATATAATTTCATGGCCAGCGGTAAGATCAACTAATTGGTCTATACTAGGTAGAGGAAAGTCATCTTTAGGGAAGGAAAGGTTGAGATTGTTGAAATCCATGCAAATGCGGAGTCCCCCTATCATGTTTATGATAGGAATGATGTTAGAGATCCATTGGGTATACTAAATGGGTAGGATGAAGGAAAATGAAAGAAGGCATTAGAGTTATTCTTTGACAAGAAGGGAAATATGAGGATGCATTTTCCGAAGTTTCTATTTAATGGGTTTGCTTGAGGAATGGTGATGATATTTTGGACTAAAATATTGGGGTCAATACCGGGCATATCAGCGTAGAACAAGAAAAAGTGTTTCTATGATCCTAGAGGAAAGAAGTAAAACCTTCCTATTCAGTGACATTTAAATAATGGCCTATCTTTAGAATGCACGGGTCATGCTAAGTGCTAATATTGATTTTGATTGTTAATTCATTTAACATGGTGTGTGTCTCAAAAGGAAATGATGATGAATATAAGAATATTATGAACCAAGATAGGTGAGAATAGAATCATCCTCGATCATGTTAGGATATAGGAAGGGGAGAGAAGAGAGATCCTTGCTATCGCATTGATAAGTCAGAGGTCCAAAGGAAATGGTGTTCACAATTTTTTTAGGAGGAATGGATTCTAGATCCATATAATTTGTAGGTGAAGGTGGTGAAGTTGGTAGATGGGGTGAAGGAAGGTTTTCATCCTCAATGAGTTCAACATGATATTTCTTGGAAGATGGTTCAGAAAATCCAATACCACTGTGGTCTTTGAGTTTAGAAGTAGTACATGGATGACAAGTATAGCGGCCTTGTTCATAAAACCCAAATCCAAAGCCTTTCAATGCACAATGGTGAAGGAATGTGTGGGAAAAGTGATGGTTGATGAGAGATTGGAGGTTAGATGAAAATGGTTGCATTTGGGAAGGTGATTCGGATGAGTAGGTAGAAGTATCAGGTCCCCATATGTTAAGTTGGTATAAAGGTGGGGAGGACCATAAGGGAAAACCTTGCCTATGCGGTGATCATAGCAAGGATGTTGGCGAAGGTTACCATACTCTTGAGGAGTAAGGAATGTGTCAATGTTGTATAGGCAATACTCCCCTAGAGTAAGACGTTGAAAAATACCTTTTAAGGGATCGGTAGTTGGTATATGGGTAGTGGTAATAGATGAATCACTAGGTGATTAAGAAGAAGAAGCATTGGTTGGTTGCTTTATGATGGCTATGGGAATAGAGGAATTAGGTGTGGGAGAGGTAGTGTAAACATCGGTGGATGGGGTTGTGGATGAAGGAGAAGTTCATGGTAGTGGTAGATGCCTTAACTAGTATAAGGACATCATTAGGTCAGTACATCATGTTAGAGGTTTTGAATGGTGAAGGGTTCAGTTGGGATGGTATAGCTATATCCTTCATGTTCAAATTTTACACAATGATGTAAGGTTTAAGGGAAAAAACCCATGACACGGATCTAAGGTCGGCCAAGCAATAGGTTGTACTAGAACTCCCCCTTTAAGACAGAATAATTTCGGAATGGTACAGGGGCCCACACAAACGTGGAGAATGATGGTGCCAAGGATGGAATTGATGGCATCATTGAATGAACACAACATAACTGGGTTATTATGCATGTAATTGGCAAGGATGCACATTTGGTTGTATGCATGGGAGGAGATAATGTTGATGATGTATTTCCATCGATCATAATGCATCGAATACGTATATTATCAATATAAATGGAGATGAAAAGGGTAGGATCAGGATCATCTGATTGGAGAGGTATAATCTTGTCATCAAAGAAACTGAGGGTGGCTACTTGGTGAGTAGTAGTAGGTGTAGAGGGGATGAATTAGTGAGAGATGCCACATGGTGAGGGGTGATAATGGAGGCCACAGGCATCGGGTCATTAGGTAAAACCTCGATGGATTACAAAACCTCCATGAGGGCCTGTCGATGAGATTCAAAAGTTTAGATGAGGTTGTACAAATAAATTTTTAGAGGGGATTAGTGCAATTGTTTTATCATTGTACGATGGGAAACCCCATTAGAAATAGGATATGTGGGTCCCCAAATGGTGATTTTTGGTGTGGGTGTGGATGGTATATTGGGCACATGATTGGTGGATGGGCTGGTTAATTTATCCTTTCCTTTTTCTTTTTGGGTGCAAATGCAAGTGTTAACCATATTGATATGGGTTGAAGGAGCAAGCTGATTCATGATATGTGTAGCGAAATGATGGGAAATAGAAGGAGGAGGGCATATACTGGTGTTGTGCAAAGAAAGCAACGCATTGACATTTGGGCGGGGGTTTGGCTAACTCTCTTATGCAAACCATGTTGATCTTGAATCTTAGAGGTGGATAAAAAGGTTGTGGAGGGGGAGATGCGGGTCGCTGAATAGGTAAGGGATGAGGGTATGTGGGTATTAGTGTGGGTGAAATAGGGTCCTCATCTAGAAGATCATTATCATCAAATTTTTGTTCGGGAGGAAAAAGTTAGAGAAGAACAATTTTCATATCCTTACAGTTTTCTACATCATGTCTTGGCACACGATGGTAGGAAAAAAATTTAGTCTCTTCAAACCCTTTTGGTGTGGGTTTGAGTGGGTCGTAAGGTCTAAGCAACGGTAATGTGAGGATAGAGGTCTCTAAAATCTTGGGTAGAATATTAGTGTAAGATCTTGCTAATGGATCACAATGTGAAGTAAGTGTGGATTTAGGATTGAAGTGTGGGTGATCATGGTGGGATATGTGCTAGAAGAGGTGGAATTGGAGGTGGGATAGGTTTGACCATCAGTTTGGTAGGTGGTGTTGTTTAGGCTTGGGTTGTACCTTCTTTGGTAAAGGTGTAGTAGATGAACTAGTGATGGAAGGTGTTGTAGGATTAACTACCTCTTTGGAGGGTAGTGGGTTTTCAATTATGGTTGCTCCTTACAGGGTAAAGGTGAAGGAGGCATACATGATGTAGAAGGGAAAGCAGATGGTGGCAGAGGATGAGTTAGCCAAGGTGATAAAGGAGGCATGGTGAAGGTTGCTTTGGCAGAGGTAAGGTGGAAGGTATGGGTTGAAGAGAAGGAAATCTCATAGGTAGTGATGAGGCTATTGTTGGTGGTGGGGGTATAGGTGGTAAGAAAGATGTGGGTGACGGTGAAGGTGTATGATGTTCTAGTAGGTTAGGTGTAATAAAGGATTGTGATGAAGAGGTGGGCTATTGTGCTTTTTATTTTCCTTATGTAAGAGGTTGCTTGACCAAGGTAGATGGGTGAGGCCCTAGGATAGATGGAAGGGGAGAAGGTGACAAAGGTGTAGTGGGTGAAATTGGTGTGTGTGGCCTAGAAGGTTGGGTCTTCCTTTTAGGTGAAGGAATGGTTTTTGTGTGGGTTTGGGAAGATGTGACTAAATCCAATTTGATAGGAGGATGAACTAGACTTGATGTCGGCATGACACCCAATGTGGTAATGGGTCTAGATATGGGGGAGGTTTAGGTGTAGGTAGGTTCTTAGGCATATAAATAGGTTGAGTTATTAGTAAAGGTTTAGATGTAGGTAGAGGTGATGAAGAAGAGGAAATTTCAATAGGCATGGTCATGGTTGATTGGGTTTCTTAAAATACCTTCAGATAGATCATGGAGGTATCCATAGGTGACATTTGTATTTGGGTTGAAAAGGGTAGCTGAAGGCATCCCCAAAGCATGGAATTATCAATGTAATCCAAGTGGTCGTAGGGCATGAAAACATGAACTGTTGTAAGAGGAGATGATGTTGGCTTAGTAGAAATCCCTATAAAATATGTCTGTGAGATAGGGAACTAGTTGGCTTCGAATCTATAGGTAAGAGAGCCGAGAGAAGATCAATGGGATCTTGGAAGGATAATGGGGAATTATCACCAATAGAAAGTGGTGCATCTAAAGGATCCCCTATGGGTAGGGGAGATGACGGATGTGGGATGAGGTAGGTTCATATTTCGGTGGCGAGGAAGGCATGGATGACTCTACGTGGGTATGAGAGTTAATACTGTAGGTTGTTCGTTAGGTTACGAGGTAAGTGGTGAAATGGAATTGGTAGAAATTGTGGACTCCTCCATGGGTGAAGGGGGAGATGAAGGGGACTCCTATGTGGGTGAAGGATTAGATGGAGTAGGCTCTATTGTGGGTAAATGAACTTGTGCTAGAATCTCCTCAATAGAGGGGATAGGAGGAAATTGGGGAATGGTTGGTATGACTTTGAAAACAACATGGACTTCATGGACATTGTTGTCATTGGTTAAAGGTTCACCAATTTGGTTAGATGATGGGGTATGATTAGGGAATGGCTTCTTGAAGATATTCAATTTTTTATTTTTCGATGCATTCGGGTTGTCCCAAATGAGATCTATATTATCTAACATTTCTTGGACAATGTTCTTGAAGGTTATACAATTACCATCGCTATGGCCTTTTATATGATGATAGTTACAATAGTCATGTTCCTTGTACCATGTAGGCATAGGATGAGTGGGGTTGAAACTAGTATGTGGTTTTATGGGTGGAAGAGCAATGGCTTCGACCTTAAGAAGTTTTTGTAATAGTGAAGAATAAGGATCCTTGATTGAAGTGTATTTTCACTAGTCCCGTCTCGAACTAAAAATTGAATGGGAGAAAGTTTGGAGGTAGGTTTTGATTGATTGGATGGATGAGATGGGCCAGCCCTTAAAACTACCGCATTAGAAGATCCTTTGTATTTTAAATAATTTTTTTAGGGTTTTGAAGAGGAAGAGGTATCATTTGATTTAAAGGCAGTGTTTTTGTTTCACAATTGAATTTTCTTCTCTTGATGGCATGAATTTATATTTTTGGGCCATGGAAAATGCTTAGTCAAAGGTATGGAAGGTTTGTACTTTGAGAGTTAGTGAGATGTGGTTAGCACAGCTCTAGTAAAAAACTCTACAAGTTTGGTTTGAGGCAGTTGAAATGTTAAGTGGTTGATTAGGCTTCACCAACAAACAACAAAATCTATGATAGATTCATCGCCGTATTGTCGTGTTGAGTATAGGTCGGTCATGGTGACCTTCTTGATGACATTGATCAAAAAATGGTCTAGGAAGGCTTGAGCCACTTGATTAAATGAGTAAATGGAATGTTTGGGTAAACCACTGTACCAATATAACGCGGGTCCTATCAAGGAATTTTGGAATATTCCTAGGAGTAAAGCATCGTCATGGGTGATTAGATAGCAACCCATATTTGAAAGACTACAAGTGTTCTTTGTGGGTCTTCTTTACTTATTGAGCTGGTTGAATTTGGGCATTTCCCAATGCACGGGGTATGGGCGAATGGGAATAGATGGATGAATGGGCTCATTGTAGATTTCATCATAGGTTAAGGAGTTGCGAGAGCCAAAACTTGATGTTTTCAATGTTTGCATCTTTTCTATCATCATTTTAATAAGTTAATTGGTAGGTTTTCATGATTGAGCACCCTATAGTATTTTTATGCCCATAGAATAACCTTCTAATCCCATGTGTGTTACCTATCACTCGGAAGGCATCGAGCATTCACACCGAGTGCACACGGCCTCCGAGCTCCTCCTTTATGTGAGTATTGTGAGAAGATGTCATTGATGATGGATTAATTGCATAAAATTAAATGATGATGCATATATTCTAAAAGCATATTATGAATCATTACACCAACATACCCATAAAAGAAACATCATATAGATACTATATCGATCCATAATATAAATAGAAATGCGGTAGGGTTTACACCTATGAACAATATATTTAGAACAAAACCATATATTTATGTTGATCATAGTTTAGTAACACCTTTGCCATGCCTTCTGAAGTAGAAGATTGGTTTCAAGTGTCAAGGTGGTCCTCCAATGGAGCATGCTTCTTCTGATCTGAGCTCCCCACTTTCTGCAATGATGTCTTTGGGAATGTTCCATGCATGGAATATTATTTTCTTGACCACCAAGTCATCAAGCTATCACCTTATCCATTCAACATGCCTAGTCGGGTCACATTTTTCCTCAAGTGCCTCTTGGAAAGTTGAATATGACTAAGTCCTAAAATCCTTTGCTCTTCCTTACGCGCACATCGTGGTTTCTATTAAACCCTTATAAAACCCCTATCCTACACACTTTTCCCTATGCACCCATCCTCTTTTCTAGTCCCATGTGTGCACGTGCCCTTTGGGACTTAGTCAATATTCTAAGGTCCAAAATCAGCCCACACTAAGCTTGTTATCTATCTCACGAGACATCCTCTCAAATATTAAATAATGGTAGGACTAAATAATGAAGAATGAAGAATGATAAATGGAAGAAAAAAATAATGGAGGAATGAAGAATAATTTTTTTATTGTTGAAGAATGAGTGGGAAATCCTTCCCTTTATCTTCGCCTCAATCTTCCCGAGGCATCCACCTCGCCCCGCACCCATTGACAAAGGTCACCTACTAAAGCACTAACCTCTTCAAAACAAAGTTCATAACCCTTATAATTCATCATATCAATAATGTTTTCCAAATTCTTGTTGAGGTCGTCAGTGCATCCATCCAATAGGTAATCGAGGATATAATTCCTTGATCAATTTTTGATCAAGCCTCTCGGGATCTCGATGGATTTATACTTCTTCTCTACCTCGCCGGGATCTGATGACACTCTTCCCTATTCCCCTTATTCTTATCCTAAAAATCCTTGAGGTATGCCTCATGGGTGGTAACTAGAATGCTCGCCACTCTATCTTTGTATGCACAATTTTCATAAGTAGCTTCGGCTATTTATGGGGAAGCCTTTACATTGGAAAGGAGCTTAGTGTATCAGTGACTATCTCCACCAAATTTAGATTCTCCTCTTTCTCGACATGCTAATGCTTCTTCCTGCTGATTCCAAAGAGAGAGGCTGCCTCTCCATGGTAAGGATGTGAGTTAGGTATTCCAAGCATTGCAACAATTGAGTCATACTTACCTCGGGTGGTGCTAGGTCTAGATGCTTTAAGACAATAACATCTGTAATAATTTCTACCTTTTTATATACCTCATGCACCCTAGTCTTTTCCTCCTTCACTCATTCCTTAAATATGCACTGATTAGTTCCTCTTGCTTCAGATCTTTTCTCTTTTCAACAAGATCCTCCTTTTTCTTCTCCAATTCCCCTTCTAGGAATCTCACCCTATCATTCCTCCCAAAAATTCTTGCCTCAACTTCAACTGAAACCTTGTTGAGTGCATTACATACTTGCTCATCAAACAACTGTTAAGCATTCACTAATGGGTTTATACCTTTAGTATACGGAACCTTAATCGGTGCCCCTTGGTGAACTTTGAACTTAGGCTCGTCGACATGGGACTAAAACACCTAAGATAGCATTTTTCTAGTTTGTGGGTATGCGCCTTCTTCTTCAAATGAAGACATTTCTAGGAGTTGGTCAGTAGTACGTTGATCTTGAAGTGTGTACATAGCACTTTGTTTGGATCATTGATTTGCCCATTCCTTGCACTTGTGCTACTACCACATTCTTCCCACATGTTTGCAATAATTGGAAATCTTACTGCAAAGTTGGGATCTCTACCCATACTTCCATACTCCTTCCCTACGCTCTTTTCTTCTATCTCCTTGAGTATCTCGTCCACCTCTACTCCACTTATTTCTCCACTAATTTCTTGATTATGCCCACTTCTTCTCTTTTTGTGGCCTCTTCTATTTGATAATTGGTTAGGTAGGCATCCTCTGATCCTTCGTATTTACTTCTTCACTCTCCCCTTTTCCTTGGGTTCCTTCTTCTCCACCCTTCCCCTCACTTATTTCTTCTTATAAATCATGTACATCATACACGAGATGATTTTGAACTTCTTCATCCTCATCGTCGTCTCTCTCTTGCCCTTGTAGGCCTCCAAGTTCTCCATCTCCTATGAGTCTTCCTTCCCTACCTTTTGTTTCTTCCTAGCTAGGGATTCTTCCTCTTCCTCAATAGGTGATTCCATTCTAGGAGACTCTTCTTGTTCTGACACCTCTTCCTCAGGTTTCTTTTCCTTCTCCTTAACGGGAGACTTATTCTTGCATGCATATGTGCTTGGCTTGGAACCTAACTTTGGCACACCCACAGATTGTCATGTCTACACAATTGGTGCTTTCTTTTCTGGCACTTCTTTCTCCAGGGTCTCTTCCTTTCTCTCTTCTTTAGCATGGAATTATTCCTACCAATGGGATCCTCAAGGATGGAGACATCATTCTCAAGTAAGCACCCTTTTCATACTTGGGCCTAATGCATAAGTATATTCTTGCTGTGGCCCTTCCAACAATTGGAATCATTAAGGGTTTTGTCATGTGCACTTCATGGGAGATGTACTTTTCCACATAAGCACACTTATTTAGAAATCCTTTGAAAATTGTAGTGGTCATGGTCCACCTCACTGAGGTTGAACCTTAGTCTTTTAGATTCCTTGAAGCAATTTACCCCTGCTTGGAAATATTGTGCGGTGAAGGAGAAGGGTAATTTACACCATGGGCTCTTGGTCCCATCTAACAGAGTGAACCTACCAATGCAGAAATGGTGATAGAAAGTGAACTTAGCTTCTCCATTTACTAGCACCTTTGGAAATTGTCGTGGTATCTCGGTCCCGAATGTTTCGTGTATTCACTTGTACCATTACTCTAGGCATGATTTGTGGGTGGCCGTCATGGTATCACATGTGTATTTATCAAACCTCTTCACAAGGATGGATCTTCATGTGGATACTCCCATATGAAATTCTATGGCCCATCGGGCACTCGATTTCCAAGAAGATGATGGTGAGAAGAAAATTTCTAAACATTATCTTCTCTCCTTCTTGCATGGTGCCAATTATCTCTTCTGAAATGTAGGTAGACAAGTTATAAATGGTCTCTTAAATTTTTTTGGCATACATTCAACCATGCCTTGTTTATTTGTGTCCACCTCTCTTGACCATTCAACTTGGTTACTAGGCATGTAGCCATTCTCATCATAGGGGATATCTAAGATATCAAAGTAACATGAACCATTTTTGTAGTCATACTCCTCCATAGTCTTCTTAATGGCCTCTTTATCCTCCAGGTCATCATCCAATGAATCCCCTTTGTAGATAAGGCTGATAAACTTAGAGATGAGCTAGGGAGTTATGTGCATTCTATGGCCTACAAAGTAGAAATGGTCCTCATGCATGTGTGACATCAACCATTGGTATAACCACTCAGGATTTCCAAAATAGGGCAGCTCGAACATTGGTAGCAGCCCTACCTTTCTCCAACTTTACTCCCACTTCACTTCATCATTATAAATTGGCATCCCTTCTAGTGTCCTCTTATCCATTGGTTGAACTAGTTCTAGTGCCATTTCCTTCTATGTGGTACTTGTGCGATGATTATAGTCACTCACATGACCATCTTCCTAACATGGGATACCCATTCTTTCCCAAGTAACACCCCATCTAGAGTACTACATCTCCACATACCATTCTTCATTGAAATTGGTGGTGGAAGTCTATTTTCCTTTGACCTTTCCCTTCTTAGGTGAAACAGTCACCTTCTTTGGTGTCATCTTCTTGTCGGGTTAAAAGAATAAACTCCTTGCTCTCCCTCCTCACCATGCTCAAATCTATGGCTCAACTTTGTAAAAGAATTCTTCTATTCCCATGCCCTAGCTACAAAACCCTAACCTGGAAAAATCTTCCACAAGATGGTGTATTCCTTTGAAACCTTCTTCCCTACACCCATCTACTACTTCCCTCTAGTTCAAAGATCACCCTATTCACGCACTTCAATTTTTCACTCTCCTTTATCCACACAAATATTTATTCGTACGTTCCCTAGTTCGTAAAGATCTTCGATCTCATCATAGCAAGGTAAATAATAATGTTCTTGACCCTTTACTAATAGAATTTTGCCTATCTCCTGCTATAAATGTTATGCCACCTACTAACATACTCAACATTAAATGTGGATTTTTCCACTAAATCCGATATTAAGTGCTTCACCCACTCACCAAGTCCTATATGAAACACCTCTCTATAACCTTCTCGGCACACAAAACAATCCTTACTAACCCAAGACTCTTACATGTGCATCTGCGATCTTTGAAGGCACTCCTTTTGTCGACATGATTATTTCCCTCACCTACTTCATGTTTTTCTTGTGATTCTTATCCTTTGTACGTGGTCTTTATTAAATCCTTCTCAACACCAACATTTTTGTCCATCATTTCCCTTTGCGCTCTTGTATCTTATGCACTTTGGATCTTTTAATCCAGGCCATCACAACTACTACCATCTTCTTTCTCTCTTTGTTCTACTCCACCCCACACTAAAACAAATGTGCGGTCCTCTACGCATACACAACCTTAGAAAGTAATGTGGTTACCGGACGCGTAAGGTGCATAAAAACACAATAGAAAAGAACAAGCAACGAGAAGAGGAATCATAAGAAAAATAAAATACATTAAGGGAAATCCTAGGCTAACTAGAAAAACTACCTTATTTACAAACACAAGGAAGACTTATTTATAGTAGGGCTTCACCTACTCCCATTGAAATGACTTGGTAGTCTCGTCCCATCCAACATGTGTAACTATCAAGTGCATGAATCAAGGATGTATGAGATGATGTATGGTCCCAACCAATGGACTTTCAACTTCCCAAGATGGTGCAAAAATTTAGAGTCATATAACAAAACCATCTGCCCAACCTCAAATTGTTTGTTTTTAATATGATGATCATGCCATGATTTTTGTCTTGCCTTCTCTATCTTTTGAATCCATCTAGAAAGTGATCACCTTTTGTCTAGTTGCATTAACTTATCAATTCTTTCTTTGAGCACTTGTTCATCATCCAATCCTCATCCATGCGTTATACGTAGCGATGGTGGTATAAATTCAACTAGAAAAATAGCCTCCACGCCAAACACCAATTGAAATGGTGTGGCCTTGTTTAATCTCTTGTAGGTTGTTCTATATGCCCATAGAATGGTTGATACCTTGTCATCCCAATCTTGTCTGCCAACATCAAAAATCTTAGTTAATGTGTGACTTAGTATCTTGTTAAATGCTTCAGTAGTCCCATTCACTTGTGAGTGATAAGGGGTGGTCTTGTGATGGGCTACCATAAAATCAGATAATAAAATCCTAACCATTTCATTCAGAAAATGTGTACCCCTATCACTTGTTAAACTCAATAGACATCCATACCTGCTGATTATGTTTTCCCATGAGAATATTCTTGATGTGATTTTTGTACAATCCTTTATAGGAATTGTTGTTGCAAATCAGCAGCACCCATGGATGTTGATCAGACTTCTAGTTTGACAGTTTTGGACATCCAGTGTGATTGCACAACATTGAATCCTCCCCCAAGTGTGGGACTTGAAAAATGGGAAAGGAATATCTAGATTAGAGGTTGGTTCCTCAACTCCCCTGATCAGATATATCACTTACAAGTTGCAGAGGTTTAAATCCCTAATTCCTACTCTAAATTCCAAGGGGACAAAGATAGGAAATGCAAAAAACTAAAACTAATGCTAATGAGGTGATGCACCAGAGGAATGGTGAACATTTTTGCTTCTGCAGATTGACACAGATCATGGGAATGCAACAAAACTTCATGCACAAACTAATGACATGTAATGAAAGATCAGAAAGAAAGCAAACAACATAAGCAGAGGAGTGAAACTCATTCACAGAGCTTGCATTGTCATTTTTAATGTCAAAATACATACATTACAACATCTGGGAGATAGAAAACATGTTGTAGTCCTGGAAGAGGCCTGAGTTTTCCACAAAAATCACTTTTTGGTGAAAGAGGGAGCCTACAATACATAAAAAATGTTCAACCCTTTGAAAATGAGCCAAATCTGGCTTTTACAATGCCAGAAATGACCCGGGAGAGAGAAATGTGGGAAAACATGGGAGGGATTCAACCAAAACCAAAAATGCAATCAAACAGCATGGGAATCCTTACAGGCCCATCCCTAAATTTTTCGCCATCTTTGGGAGAGAATGTGAGCCATTCTTCATTAAAAATGGTGGTTGAAATGTCATTTCTATCCATGACCACGTGCCAGAGGTGTTTTTCAATTTTATCTCTCCAAACTCCATAAAAATACAAAAATGACCCCAGAATCTTGTAGAGAATTTCACCAGATTTCCATTGATATAAAGAATGCAAAAAACCGAGCTCTGGATCGAAAGATATGGTCGTTTGAAATTTTAGGGCAAAATAGGGCCAAATCGGATTGGAGTGAATTTTTTTAAATTTTCCACTTTTTGCATTTGGGAAAATTTCCCAAAAAATCCCCGTGCTCCACCATTTGGGTGCCACGTGGCACATTTTGATTGGATGCGGGCCCTCTGCGCTTCATTTTCCTTTGTTTTCACCATTGGAAATTTTTCCAAAAATTCCCCGCTGGGCCGATGAGTTGGGGACACGTGGTAGCAGGTGATTGGGTGCGAACATTTCCTCCTAAATTTTCCATCACCTTTTGACCATTTCTCCAACCTACACATGTGGTGAAACCCCATTGGTTGTGGGATTTTCCTTTTCCTTTTTTCGTGGGCCTTTCCTGTATTTTTACCACCACTGGACACGTGGCAAGATTCCATTGGTTCGCGCTTGGGGGCGATTTTTCCTTTGAAATTTCCTTCTTTTCCTTTGGGAAAATTTCCCAAATTCTCCCCTTTCCTTCCGCATTTGATCTGGGACACGTGGCATCATCTCATTCACCGCGGGCCTCTGCAAACATTTTTCCTTTTGCACAATCCCTTTGGGAAAAATTTCCAATCTCCTCCGCTCTCCGTTGGGTGCCTAGGGACACATGGCTCGGCTTCGATGGTGGTTGGTGGGCTGTGGGCTAATAATTTTCCTTTTGAAATTTTCCAAAAACACTTCCCCAAAATTTTAAGTTTCTCTCCGTGGCCCACTGTTCTTCAGACCGTGGCATGAGGCCATTGGATGCGGACTTTGCGGGAAAACTTTGACTTTGCGCCCTCACAAAATATTTCACCAAAATTCTAACTTCTCCTCCGCACTCCATGGTTCTGGGGACTGAGGACACGTGGATGCAATTTGGTTGGGCACGGGCTTTCCTTTTTAAATTTTCCATGGCGCCAACACTTAGTCAAATTTTTCAATTTTTCCCCTTGGACACGTGGTGCGATCCAATTCACCGGCGGGCTTACGGGGTGAAATATCCCTTTTGAAAACTTTGCCAAACACTTGGTAAAAATCCAAGTTTTCCTCCGACCCCACCACTTCCTTGGACATGTGGCACCATTTCATTGGCTACGGGCTTTTAGGGAAAATTTCCCACAAAAACTCCGCCAAGCCATAACTTCAAAAATACATGGAGTTAGGAGGAAAAATTTACCTTTCTGGAAAGATGAGAAAGAGATCTATCCAATGGTGCCATTTCCAAGGGTTTTGAGTGCTTAAAAAGAAAAAAATTATGACTGAGGCACAAGAGAGGGAAGAATGAAGGGAGTTAGCCACAAAATGAGTAGGGGGCATATTTTGGATAACAATTTTGGTGACTCAGAGGGGTCATCTGCCTGCTGGATGAAGTTACCAGTTGCCTGAAACAATCCATTGGGCATGGAGTCATCAAATTCTCTACTTGGTACCCCAATTGACTAGAACACTGCAAGGAGGAAGATGGAGGGTGGAACATCACCTGATGGAGCAAGGCCTACAAACACATTCCCAGGAATAACAAGCTTGTGCCGAAGCACTTAGGGAAAGCAAAGCTAAACTACAACAAAAAAATGTGCACAAGCACTTGGAGGAATGAAAACCTAAGCTAATATGTACAAGGTGGAGAATTCCCTTCAATAGAAATTCTTTAGATGGATTCCATTGACTGGAATCTGCAGTTCTTCACCATCCAATGAAGACAATTGGAAAGCATTGTTGTCCTTACACTTTGTGACCATGTATGGGCCACTCCAAATGGCATCAAATTTTGAATGCCTTCCTAGTTTTGCTTTGTTTGCATCCCATTTTAACACTAGATCTCCAACTTGGAAAGATCTATTCTTTGCTTTTCTATCAAAGGTCTTCTTTATCAAAGCTTGATCCTTCTCCATTGCTTGGGATGCTTGATTTTTGATTTCTTGGAGCTCCATCAATTCTGCATATCTAACCTCCATGGGCTCAAACTCCAACAACTCCAACTATTTCATGAGTTCCAATGTTGGAAACTCAAGTGACATGGGTAGAATTGCCTCTCTTCCATAAACAAGCTTGAATGGAGAGTTACCTGTAGATCTCTTGGGAGTTATCCTATCAGCCCATAAAGCTGATTTCAACTTAGTATGCCAAGACCTCTGATTTTCATCAAGAGTCCTGCTAATGATCCTCAACAAGTTCTTGTTTGTAGATTCAGCTTGGCCATTTCCCTGAGGGTAATAATTTGATGAAGTGCTTAGGTAGACCCCATTCTTGACATCCCATTCAGTCACCTTGGACCCAATGAATGCCAATGCATTATCTAATATTATTGTAGTAGGTATGCCAAATCTGGTTGCTATTCCTTCATAGAAATCTAGGATGCTAGATTCATTTGCTTCCTTGAGTGCTCTTTGCTTAGTCCACTTGGTGAAATAATCTATTGCTATTAGAATCCATTTGTGCCCTTGGCTTGAATTGGGATTAATGACTCCAATGAAGTCCAAACCCCATTGCATGAATGTCTGGTCAACTGAAATTGGACGCAATGGAAGGGCAGCTAGTCTCTCTTTACTTGTGAAGAATGCACAATTCTTGCACCTCTTGATCCATGCATAACAATCACTGAAAATATTTGGCCAATAATAGCCAGCCCTCATGATCTTTAGAGCTGTCACTCTTGGTGCAAAATGACCACCAGCTGATCCACCATGGAACTCTTCCAACATCCTATGAATTTGATTTGTACCAATGCATCTCAGCAACACTCCATTCACATCCTTTTTGAACAAAACACCATCAACAAGGGCATATGGAATAGCCTGCAATATAAAGTGTCTTCTTTTGGTCTTGTTCATCTCTGGAGGGCATAGACCTATGCTTAGGAATTGCATTATGTCTTGTGTTCAGCAAGGAGTGAGGACACCATCATTTTCCTTTTGAGTGCTTCCTTGCTCATGGCTGTCTTACAACGCCAAAACAGCCTCCTTCTCATTGCATGCTTCCTTGTGTTTGTTCAAGACCAGCTGCTCACACAACCCTTTCCCTCTCACCAACTTGGTGACTTTGATCTCAATGTCATACTCCATGACATGAGTAATCCAACCTGCTCTCTTTTCATTCAAGTCTTTGTTGAGGAGGAAGTCTTTAACTCCCACATGAGAAACCAGCAATCGAACCTTGTTGTTTGAAACTAGATGCTTGAACTTCTTCAAGCTCCTGATTACTGCAAGAACATGCTTCTCAATGAAGGAATACCTCACCTCATAGTCCTCCAGGCTTTGGCTGAAGAAAGTAATTGGCTGCTCCTCATTGTCTTTGTTCTACTGTACCAAAATTATAGAAATAGTATCATCACCCCCAAATGCATAGAGGATGAAATCCTTGGAGAAATCTAGGTTAATGAGAGTTGGGGCTTGAGAGATGGCTTCTTTGATTGCTTCAAAACTCTCTTTTCCCTCTATTTTCCATTTGAAAGCCATGCTTTTCTTCAACATCTTGGTGATAGGCTTGACTAGGGCTGTAAAATTTGGGACAAATCTCGAACAAAATTTATTCTCCTAAGAAACAAAGGGCCTTCTTGTGGCTTGGCAATGGTAGTGCTCTTATGGCTTCAACCCTTTCTGGATCAATTGCTAATCCTTATTTGGAGACAATGTGGCCAAGGAGCTTTCCCTCATGAGCTAGAAAATACACTTTTTAGGATTCAAGGATACTCCAAATCTTCTGCACCTTGTGAATACTTGCCTCAAATGAAAGAGATGGTTTGCTGCATTTTTTGAAAAAATAGTGATATCATCAAGATATATCAGCACCATGTTGTTAATCAAATCCTTGAACGCCATGTCCATTGCCCTTTGGAAAGTAGCTCAGCATTGGACAACCCAAATGGCATTTTCCTGTATGCATAAGTTCCCCATTTGGTTGTAAAGGCTGTCTTGAACTGATCCTCTTCTTTCACCATAATCTGATTGTACCCCGAATAGCCATCAAGTAATGAAAACCTCTCAGAGCCAGCAACAACTTGCAAAATCTGCTCCATAGAAGGAAGTGGATAATGATCCTTGAGAGATGCTCTATTCAAATCTCTGAAGTCAACACACAATCTGATTTCCCCACTCTTCTTTCTAACTGGAACCAAGTTGGCTACCCAACTAGAATGCTTGATAGGGAATATGATTCTTGATTCTATCAACTTATTCAATTCCTTTCTCATGAGAGGCTCCATGTGTGGATTGACTGGCCTTTGTTTTTGCCTGATGGGTTTAGTACTTGGATCCAATTCAATGGTGTGTTGAGCTAACTTGGGATTGAAACCTTTCAAATCTTCATAGCTCCAAGAAAACACATTAGGGAATTCTTGACAAAGCTGTATGAACTCATACCTTTCTTGTTTAGTTGTCATCTTACCAATTTGGAGTGATTTGCCTTCTTCCACCGAGATGGACACTGAATCTTCTCCCTTGACTTGGATGTTTGCTTTCTCCTTCCTAAACTGATCATTAGGATTGAAAATGGACTCCAAAGTAATAAGTCCCTTTAGAAGTTTGTTGGTTCTCAGTTGTACCACTTGGTCACCATACTGTTGCTCCAACTTTTCCTGATTTTTAGCTGAGAACTCAGCCTCTTCTTGCAAGAAATGGATGATTTTTTGATCATTTTCAAACACTTGCCAACTTACATTGTTGTCTAGCACTGAAGGCCTTACAATCACATGGATGTTTGGTTGTACCTTGTCTTTTTAATGCTTTCAACAACGTCAAAGGCTTCCCCAACTGCTGTAAGCCTGTCAGTCAGCTTGGTTCTCTTTTCTAGGAATGGATTTTATGCCAAAGCCCTCAAAATATTCAATGAGGTCCCACACCCTGTTTTTGTAGCACTTGAGTAGATCATTCTTGACAGACATGCTGCCCCTTAACTTGGTTGACAATCGACTCACTTTGTCACTTAAAGACTTGCAAGTTCTTTATTCCTCTCTTGATTGACCAATGCAATCCTTGTATCAAAGCTTCATATTCAGCAGTGTTATTAGAGCATGCAAACTGAAATCTAAAAGCTGAATAATACTTAACTCCTTGAGGTGAAACAAGCATAGCTCCCCCTCCTGCACCTTTTCTACTCCTTGATCCATCAAAAAACAACTACCATACCTCATTTTCATCCTTGTGGTTTGGCTTGGTGATGCTAGGAATAGGTTGATTTTCTTCATGCATGCAATAGACTCCTAGCTCAGATTCTTCTACTTCTTGGTAAGGATCAAAAGCATGCACCTTGTTTTCCCATAAATCAATAGTCAGATCTGGGATGCTTCCAACCTTGGTGTTAGCTTCATCAGTGCTTGGATAATCTTCTTGATCAAACGTTGAACAATTGGTATTGATCTGGCTTGGAGTGTAAGGCTCAATGTGAAAGTTCGCAATAGGATTAGATCTGATTGTGGATTTAGTTCCATATTTATTGTCCTAAACAACATGTGTGACCAATTAGTAGATAAGTAACCTCCAATCTTGGGCTGTGAAATACCTTGAAAACATGGGGCAAAGAGTGGTGGAAGATCTATTACTTGAGACATCTTATAAAACAACAACGTTGGGGCATGCATGCAAAGTAAGACTCATGTTTTTATCACTCTAAGCTGTTGTTACTATTGTCCCATCCAATTGCATCACCCCTTTGGATATGACATCATCTTGAATTCCCAACTAATCAGCTATTTTCTTGGGCATTCTTGAACTACTTGCCCCGAATCAATCATGCAATTGTGTACTAATTGGTTTCAATGATCAATGAAACATAGAATGGAGGGGGCTTCAACATTTTACCTTGTTGTCCTCCGTGATTCCCCTTAGGATGGGCAGCATTTTTGAGCACCTTCTCTTGCATTTGGACTTTCTGGTTTGAAGTTGACTAGTCCTTCATGGTAGCTTGTAGCAAATCTCTTTGGCATGGGATAGATAGTGATTCCCACATTGATATGTTTACAAATGTCTTCTTTATCTGATCAATGATGTGGAATGGAGATGAAGCATCTCTTTGCTTTCCCTTGGCCTGCACATTCATTCCTTGCATATGGGCAGCAACAAATGGCATTTGAGTTGGCCTAAGAGTTGTTTTAAGCAGCCCTTATGTGTTTGGAACTGAATTTTGTTTGCCAATAATTTGTGGAGTGATAGAAGGTTGTGGATTGCTTGGAGCTAATGGTTTTCTTCACCCAAATTTCTCCTTTTTGACCTTGTGTTGGCTGCAACACTTTGGGAAACTATTTGATTCATGCCACAAAAATCTTCTGCCTTCCAGTTTACAAGTGTGGTATCATTTGGAGCTGATTGCTGCTGGAATGTTTCTTGTTGTTGGTTATTTCCTTGACTACCTTCACCCTCCACACCAGTAGTTGTCACCATTAATGCTTGATTCAAGGCACTGTTGAAACACATAGACTGGTTGTGAGGTTCATTGCATGGGAAACACCAATCATACTCTTGAGCTATGTTGTTTTGCACTAGCACTAATGCCTTAGAGGTAGATATAGCATTGGGATTATAGGGCTGAAATGGTCTGTTGGCAGGAGGTCTTGCTTGGTTTAAATTTATAGCTGGATTGGGTGGTCTTTGAGGTTGGTATGGCTGCCTGTTAGGCTGAGCTTGAGGCTAGAAGGGAGGTCTAAAACCTTGGGCTTGTTGTCTCTTGAGTGTAACTAGCTCATTACCTAAATTTTGCAATTGCTTCATGACTTCTTGAAGTTCATTTGAGGCACTAGAAGATGAAGTAGAAGCTTCACTTAAATTCTGATTTCTAGGAGTGGGAATAGGAGCTAAATTAGGCACTTGGCTAGTACTTGGGCTTTCTAAACTTGGAAACAATGGCATTGGAGGCTCAGGAGCCTTGCTTGCTAGCTTGAATAAAAAAAAATTTTCAGCTCTAATGGCAATGCTATAAGCAACTTGGGGGATAGTTGTGCCTCCCATGGATTGAATTAACATAGAAATATTAGAATTTAAAGCTTTAAGGTAATATAGAAAAGCACCTTCTTCTGTTGGCCTTACTGCCACTGGAATTCTCTCCCAAGTCATTTGAAACCTGAAGTTGAAGTCAGCCATTTGCTCATTGGGAGCTCTCTTGATGGTTGTCAGCTATTCCAAAAGGGACAAGTTGTCTCCCTTTTCTCCAAACTACTCATGGAGGGCTATACATAGCTGGTTCCAGTTTTGGATAGAACCTAAGGCAAGACTCCTGAACCATTGCAAATCTTTCCCTTTGAATGAAGATTTTAGTAGTTTGACAAAGAACTTACATCTCATTGATCTCATGGATTGCACAAATATTAGCAATATCCTTGACATGATCACGGGAGTGGTCTAATTTTCTCTAGTAAAGTATGGGATGTTCTTAATGCTGCAACCGGGATTAGATTTTGTGTGTTTAGAGAAAGTGGGCTGCTTTGCAAAGTGAAATTGACATAGGGGTTGTTTTGTGCCATTCTGATTGGCCTTAGAACCCTTGTTGATTAAATGAAAGGCCTATCAAGTGGAGGAGTTGAGAGAGTTATGTTTGGTGGAGATGGAGACCTTTGAATTCTCCTCCCTCTTTGCCTTCTTCTTGGAGATAACTATAGATACTCAAACAACACTTCTTCTTCTCCAACTCTTGACCTTGTAGTGATTCTTCTCATGAGTTTTCAAGTCTGCACTACTAAAACTAGCTGATTCTTCTTCCTTGGAGTCGCCAGATGTGTAATTTAGGGCTCTTTTAAGCAAGAAACTTGCAAAAATGCACATCAATTTGTTGCAATGAAGATGAAGACCTCTAAGGTCCCACCGGGCATGCCAAAACTATTGTTGCAAATCAGCAAAGCACCTGGATGTTGATTAGACTTCTAGTTTGACATTTTGGACATCCAGTGTGATTGCACAACATTGAATCCTCCCCAAGTGTGGGACTTGAAAAATGGGAAAGGAATCTCTAGATAAGAGGTTGGTTCCTCAACTCCCCTAATCAGATATATCACTTACAAGTTACAGAGGTTTAAATCCCTAATTCCTACTCTAAATTCCAAGGGGACAAAGATAGGAAATGCAAAAACTAAAACTAATGCTAATGAGGTAATGCACTAGAGGAATGGTGAACATTTTTTGATTCTATAGATTGACACAGATCATGGGAATGCAACAAAACTTCATGCACAAACTAATGACATGTAATGAAAGATCATAAAGAAAGCAAACAACATAAGCAGAGGAGTGAAACTCATTCACAGAGCTTGCATTGTCATTTTTAATGTCAAAATACATACATTACAACATATGGGAGACAAAAACATGTTGCAGTCCTAGAAGAGGCCTGAGTTTTCCACAAAAATCACTTTTCGGTGAAAGAGGGAGCCTGCAATACATAAAAATGTTCAACCCTTTGAAAATGAGCCAAATCTAGCTTTTACAATGCCAGAAATGACCCCAGGAGAGAGAAATGTGGGAAAACATGGGAGGGCTTCAACCACTAACCAAAAATGCAATCAAACAACATGGGCATCCTTACAGGCCCATCCCCTGACATTTTTTTCCATGCTGGGAGAGAATACGAGCCATTCTTCATTAAAAATGGTGGTTGAAACGTCATTTCTATCCATGACCACGTGCCAGAGGTGTTTTTCAATTTTCTCTCTCCAAACTCCATCAAAATATAAAAATTACCCTAGAATCTTGTAGATAATTTCACCAGATTTCCATTGATATAAAGAACGTAAAAAATGAGCTCTGGATCGAAAGATATGGCCGTTTGAAATTTTAGGGCAAAACAGGGCCAAATCGGATTGGCGGGTGAAATTTTTAAATTTTCCACTTTTTGCATTTGGGAAAATTTCCCAAAAATCCCTACACTCTGTCAATATGAGTGCCACATGGCACATTTTGATTGACATGGGCCCTCTCGCACTTCATTTTCCTTTGTTTTCACCATTGGAAAATTTTTCAAAATTCCCTTGGGCCGATGAGTTGGGGACACATGGTAGCACAGTGATTGGGCGCGGGACTTTCCTCCTAAATTTTCTGTCACCTTTTGACCATTTCTCCAACTTGGACATGTGGAAAAACCCCATTGGTTGTGGGCTTTTCCTTTTCCTTTTTTTTTTTTGTGGGCCTTTCCTATATTTTTACCGCCACCTAGACACGTGGCGAGATTCCATTGGTTCGCACTTGGGGGTGATTTTTCCTTTGAAATTTCCTTCTTTTCCTTTGGTAAAATTTCCCAAATTGTCCTTGCCTTCCACTAGTCAGGACACATGGCATCATCTCATTTGCCACGAGTCCTCTATAATCATTTTTCCTTTTGCTCAATCCCTTTGGGAAAATTTTTCAATCTCCTTCCGCGCTCCGCCATTGGGTGCCAGGGACACATGGCTGCTCTAACTAGTTGGAAAGCCTATGGGCTAATAATTTTCCTTTTGAAATTTTCCAAAAATACTTCACCAAAATTTTAAGTTTCTCTCCGCGGCCCAAGTGTTCTTGAGACACGTGGCATGAGGCCATTGGATGCGACTTTGCTTGGAAAACTTTGACTTTGCACCCTCACAAAATATTTCACCAAAATTCTAGCTTTTCCTCCATGCTCCATGGTTCTGGGACTAAGGACACATGGTGCAATTTGGTTGGGTGCGGGATTTCCTTTTGAAATTTTCCATGGTGCCAACACTTAGTCAATTTTTTCAAATTTTTCCCCTTGGACACATGGCGTGATCCAATTCACCGGTGGGCTTGCGGGGTGAAATATCCCTTTTGAAAACTTTTCCAAACACTTGGTAAAAATCCAAGTTTTCCTCTGACCCCGCCACTTCTTTGGACACGTGGCACCATTTCATTGGTTGTGGGCCTTTTAGGGTAAAATTTCCCACAAAAACTCCCGAGCCATAACTTCAAAAATACATGGAGTTAGGAGGAAAACTTTACCTTTCTAGAAAGCTAAGAAAGATCTCTATCCAATGGTGCCATTTCCAGAGGGTTTTGAGTGCCTAAAAAGTAAAAAATTTATGACTAAGCACAAGAGAGGGAAGAATGAAGGGAGTTAGCCACAAAATGAGCGGGGGCATATTTTGGATAATGGGCACTTCCTCTACCCATCTTGTCAAATAATTAGTGCAAGTGATGATGTAACGTGAGCCAATCCTTTGCGTGATAGGTGAAATTTTTCCTACAAAGTCAATTTGCCCATTTTTCAAATGGTTCAGTGCTAGCTATCGGTCACATGGGCATTTCATCCCTCCTTGTAGGTTTTCCAACCCATTAGAAATGGTCACAGGCCTTGCAAAATTCAATACAATCTTGGTAGATACTCTCCCATAAAATCCCTATAAGTATAATCTTCCATGTGGTTGAATTTCCTACATAGTGTCCTCCTACAATCCCACCATGCACTTCCTCCATGATTATAACATGCTTGTGTTCTAATAGGAATCAACACAAAACCTCATTATGGCCTAACTTGTACAAATCTCCACTAATCAACATGTAAGGTGTGGCACGTATAGCTAACTAATTTCTCTCTAAATATTTCATTCCTTCGGTGCCACACCCATGTTAAGAAACACTACAATATCCTCTAAGTCATAGGGTGCACACCAAAACCTAAATAACTACATGTCTAACATGGTATCCTTAATGCTTTGTGTGCCCTCCCTTGAATCTATTCTTGATAGATGATCAGGTCCTGAATTCATCTTTCTTGGTTTTACCACAAGTGAAAACTCAAATTCTTGAAATAATAGGACCCAACGACATATGTTTCCCTATAGAATGGGTTTGTTCATCAAGTACTTTAGTGCTATGTGGTCCATGTAGAATATGAATGGTGTTTTAGTAGATACTTCCTAAATTTATGTAATGTGTAGATCATTGAAATTTCCTCGCGCTCGAGTAGTTGTGTAATTTTGTTCTGCTGGTGTCAACTTCCTACTAGCAAAACACAAGGTATGATCAACAATCCCCTTATCAAGTTGTTCTAGTAATTCTCAATGGCTATTCCTGAGGCATCAACATGCACATGGAAGGGCTTATCCCAAGAAGGAAAGCGTAATATGGGTGCAGTGACAAGCTTGTCTTTCAATATGTTAATAACCTTTCTTGCACCTCTCCCAAGTGAAAGGCACTCTTTTGTTTAAGAAATTCCTCCAAGGGCACGATGATCTTGGCATATCCCTTAATAAATTTCTTGTAGTACCTGTATGCCCAAGGAATATGTGTACAAACTCTTTGACTTGTAGGATCTCCCAATCCCATAATAACTATAACTTTGGCGGGATCCACCAGCAAGCCTTCCTTACATATAATATGCCCCAACAGGGTTCCAAATGGAGTAGAAAAGACACATTTCTTAATGTTGAGGGATATCCTCAACTTCCAACATCTCTCAAACATCAGCCTCAAATTATCACAATGGTCTTTTACTAGCCCATACATAGTCCAGTCATCTAGGTAGACCTAAAGAAATTTATGGATGAAGTCCTAGAAGGATTGTACCATGATGCACAAGAACACAATAGGTACATTCTTCATCCCAAAAGGCATGACCATGTAGGAAAAACTTCCCCATTCAGTGGAAAAAAATTTCTTCTCATGGTCTTCCTTTGCAATTCTAACTTGGTGGTACCCTGAGAACCCATCCGTAAAAGAATAGACCTCGCGCTTGTCAACTTATTCCAAACCAAAATTTATTTAATGAAGGGGGTTAGAAAATGGTCGATGACACACACTACATTCAATTCTCTATAATCAACACATATCCTTATTATTATGTCCTTCTTAATTCTTATGACCATTGGACTCACCCATTCTAATTCCTCCACAGCCTCAATGATGCCTAATGATATCATCTTTTCTATCTCCTCCTTGACTCATACATGCAAGTTTGGATTTATCTGATATGGTCTCTTCTAAATTGGGTGTGCACCTTCCTTCAACTTGATCCTCATTTCCCCCAAGGATTGATGGATTCCTTTGAGGTCATGGTACTGCATGGGAATAAATATTGAAATTCATACAAAAGGTCAATGATATTAAAACCTCTTTCTCGACCAATAATCCCTAATAATAGCTTACTTAGTTTCTTCCTTAGAACAAATATTAACCTTATTTGTCTTTAAGGGCTCATGATAGGCGTGCACTTCGCTCATCTATGATATCCCTAACTTTTGTATACCTTTAGAATGGTTAACATCCAAACTCTCCATTTCTTCACCATCTATCATATAGACCATTTTTCCTTTTTCCTTTTCCATGCATACACACTCAAGCTATGTCTCTTCTGATTCTTCCTCATCAAAACACATCTCTAAACCAAGTTCACCTAATATCTCAAGTATCCTATCTTCTGCCATAGCACTATCTCCCATTATAAGGCACTTGACCACCTGCAACACCTTATCCACTGATGGATTTGTACTCCGATACTCAAAATCTTGAATGAGATCAGCCGCCAACTCTTGCCAATTCCCTATCTAACGGCGCATCTCTGAGTGAATGTACCATACACACACAACCTTGTAAGGTGGAATACAACTTATGCACCCATAGCGAAGGTGGAAAATCTCTGCACCTTCCATATAGGCCTTCTCACATTCTTGGATATGACATGAGGTGGGTTCTTTTCCATGGTAGTATTGTATGATAGTGGGCACATTTCTTCTAGAAAACCTAACAGAGAATGTGGTTCTCACCTTGCGCCATTCTAGAAGGATTTCACGATGTGTTTCCCACCAACGTGTTGTGGTCCTGAGTAGGTTATAGCTGAGCATACCTCTTCTTTCGTTATCATTTTTCCACTAAGCCTCCATTTCTCATAAGAAATCATTAGGGTTAGCTCCTCAGAGTAACTTGGTATCTTCTTCCCTCTTAGGTGCTTGACCGAGTGTGATTTTGTTACCCTTGTCACCAATCCTCTAAATATTACCCAATTACTTCGTAATTCCCATGTGCCCAATTGTCACATGCTATGTTCGTTGTATCACTCATAAAGTGGAGTGTCTTTACACTAGATAACTCCTTCTATAAGATGAATTACCTCAGGGTCTCTAATAGAGAGTACATAGATTTTTCAAGGAATTCTTCTCCCAAGGGCTCAAGTATAGGGTGTTGATTTCCCATCTATCGAGGGGATGATGACCTGTTCCTCCTATTTCTCAAAACTGATATACCTCTTGTTAAATTGTAGGTTGAAATTTTTTTATAACACCGGGGTGCCCAAAAAATGCTAGAAAGTTATCTTCCTTGGATAGCACAAAAATTCAAAGTCTCTAGTGAACCTAGCCCCTTGAATAGTGATAACCACATCCTTCAAGACACCAATGGGAATTACCTTCATATTGTTTCCATATATAACACATTCAAAGATGGTTGTAATGTGGGCCTTCCCATTTGATGTCATGCATCCAAGGTGAGAACATTGACTTCCATGTCTATGTCAATCAGAATATTGCTCAGAATCCATCCATCTACAACAACATTTAAGGTGATCTCTTTTTCATAGTTAAGGCTATGGGGAGGAAGGTTAGCAGGTAAAACCTACCTCTTATGCTCTCCTCAAGCACGTGATACCTTCTCCCATAACCATTCTCTAGAAAGGGAATGATATTATCTTGCCTTAACATCTTGCATACTTCCCTAACCTCATACTGAGATCCTCAAGTGGAGCCCTTAACATTCTTCCTTTGCTTTGACTACCTTGATTGTTCCTTCGGACACTAGATCTCACCTTGTAGACTCCAAATCATATCCATAGTTTCTTGATACACCTCATTTTGATGAGTAAGGTGAGTACTTCCCATGTACCACTTCTTCTCTTGTAATCAGTGTTCTTTGTCATGGTATATCCCTAGCGGGTTTGGCATCTAATCATGTCATCACTAGTATAGGTTCTAGTCTTGACTAACGTGTCACTCTTCGCATCCTTTGTGAGTCGACCTTATTTATGCTTACCATCCCAATGCCCTTGTTTTTATGGTGCTGCTAGATCATGTGCTCAAATATTTTAGAGAAATCTTCATACTTATATTTCTTTCCAAACCACGAGCATTAAATGAGATCGGGACACGTGCTTATAATGATTTGTAGACCCATACTTATAAAAGGTTTCTCACATGAAATCATCTCTTCCTCCTCGAAATCTCTTCCATGCATTCCTCCATCGTGTGCCCTTCACGCGGCGGTCATCATCCTTGGAACTACCTATAAGGCTAGTCGGCACACACCAAGATCAATGACATCATGTATCTGGTTAATTAGCCTACAATATTTGGTGTCATGGGTCGTAGAGGTATAAATATTTCAATAGAAAGACACATTCTTATGGATCATGCACTGCAGTAGTGGGCATCTACTTGCATCATGATTCCTATGGAAAATATCACGATCTACCATCAAGGCACATACCGACCTTGAGGATAATTTTCCTTTGCATGCCCCTCTATCTCACAATCTATGCACCATAGATCACTGCGAGTCTCATACACCGAGTTCAGAGATAGCTTCTCTAGCTACTTTACCATCAAAAAAATTTGAGCCTCAAGGAAAGGGCTAACAATGGTATCTACACTTCCAATAGCCTCGGCATACGGGGTAGCCTCTAAGGCCTCACACAGGCACGTGAATGTCTTGTACAAAAGTGCTCTTTTGAACGGTGTTATCAATCCTCCAACTAACCACTGAGCATGCTGATAAGGATGAATATCATAAGATAAATTTGACAAGAGAGTTTTGAACCATCGTCATATTATCACACAATCTCTACCATTCCTTGCTAGATCTCTTTCAAAGCGCTAATGCTTTTATGTTCAAATTTAGGGAAATGGAATTTAGCCAAGAAGGCATTCTGTAGCATGATGTAATCTACCACCATTTGATGGGGGTCATACTTTCAGTACCAACTATGCACATACCCATGTAATTTTGTTGCAAATTGACTTGTCTTTCACTCGAGGTAGTGATCCCCTTCACGTGCCATAGCAATTCACACTCATGCACATGCTCTGCGTAACATCCTCAACACCTTGTAATCTAGTAGACGTAAATACATCTCAAAAATACTTATAAAGGTGATTGAGTCCATTTTCCACCTAATCCAGAACCTTGAATCCCTTCATTGTTTCCTCCACCACAAGATCCACTGGATCCACCAGGTCCTATGCCTCCTAATCCACCGAGATCTGCAGAGCCACCGGGCCCTCCTCCTATGTTGGTAACCGGGCTTGAAGTGGTCATGCCTAGTGTTCCCAATGTCCCACTAAACTATGCACCAATGGTTTATGATACTACTCTACTACCAGAAGTGTATCCCATGCCACTCTTAGATGTAATACACAAACTCTATGTACTTTTAATTTATCTAAAAATCCCTCTAAACACATGAATTTTTGTGCAGCCATAGATGTCCCAAATGAGAAGTTATACCTCCTAGGTGTAGATTGGTCACTTCCATCGATACCAATTGGGTTAGCAATACTTATTTCTTGATTTGGAAAACTAAGCACCAGGGATCGGTCACCATGTGGGTTTATATGTGTCCGACAGATATCCTTTCTCCACATGATGAAATCTCATCAGAAGATGAAGGGGTTTCTCTCCTGTTATTTCCAAGATGGGGTAGCACAGATTGATCGGGATCCACATCCTCTTCATGAACCTCAATTCCTTCCCACAATGTATGCCTCCATAGATCTATAACTCTTGCAATCTTTCATTGTCTAGCCAACTCCCTTTCATGTGCTTCACTATACTTGAGTCACCTCTCTTCCCACTCCTTTTCTGCCGCAATGTCTGCCATCCTCCTCCACCCTAGATTCCTCTCCTAGCACTCAAAGATGCTTAGTCGGCCATGGGAATGCCTCCAAACTTAGCATAATGATCAAGATCTTCATAGCCAATGAGATAGCTCACAAAAATGATCCTTTAGGTTCCCTTAGGAACTCAAACTCGACAACCTCTGGATAGGAATACATAGAAATGGTATATTCTAGGGTATAATTGGTTAGCACTCTTTTCCACCAGTGATCAACAACACATGTCCAAGTCAGATCTACATCCTACAGCCTCTAGTAATCATCTTGGGTCCATACGTGTAATCTATAGTAACATCTTGATCTGGATGCATATACTAAAAACCATTAATACAATTCTACATGACAACAACAAAATAAGGTCTCATATAAATCATGATATAGGTGTTCTTCTACCCATTTGTGTGCATCAAACTCAAGCCCAATACTAAATATTTGAGAAAAATCATCCTCTGTGCTTTTAAACCATGCTTCGATACTTTTCAAGGTCAAGTGCTCTATCATCACGCATCAATGGAACCAATATGTAGTCATCTCTTACAATAACTTCAAAAGAAGTCCTAGAAATAGAACCATGATGTAGTCATTTTTATGCCCATAGAATAACCTTCTAACCCCATGCACGTCAACCTATCACTAAGTGGGAGATGAGCACTCACTTGAGGTGTGCATGGGTACTGAGCCCCTCATTTATGTGAGCATTGTGATAAGATGTTTTCATTGATGATGAATTAAGTGCGAGAAAAGTAAATTATCATGCATATATTCTAAAAGCATATGATGAATCATTACAACAACATACCCATAAAAGAAATCATTGTATATATTTACCCCAGGGTAAATATGGATTAACGAAGGCAAATCGGGTCTCGGCGTCGGAGGAACAAGTCGGAGAAACATAAAAAAAAGAAAGATGTCGGAGGGGTTCTAGAAACCGACATCGAGTAAGTCGGGTTTGGAGGTGGAATAACATGGTCGAAGAACATGTCGAGGGCGGATAAACCCAACGGCAGAAAAGAACATGTCATGAGGTTGTAAAACCCGACGCAAGGCAAATCGGGTTTCGGGTTTCGGGAAACACGAAACATGAAGCATGCGGATCGCAAAGGATGTCTGATGCTCGAGGGTTCGCCAACAAAGAAAATATGTCGTCGGGCCCATAAAACCCGACATTAAAGGAAAGCGGGTTTAGTCGGGAAAACAAGTCGGGAAAGCATGGGGCGAAAACATGTTGCGCCACCTCCCAAACCCGATGCATATGCAAGTTACATCCCTGAACCCAAAACAAAGGAAAAACTTGGAAATAGTGGCGGAAGCGGGTTTCGGGAAAACGCAAGCATCAAATACATGCCGCGGTGTCCTCCAAGCCCGATGCGGATGCGAGAGGAGAGTCCCAAACCCGATCGAAGCAGGACCACACGCGGGAAATATTCAGATAGCCATAACTTTTTACAGGGAGCTCGGATTCACACAAGGTTGGACTTTTCGGAAAGCTCTCGGCATCCTCTACGCAAATATCTTTAATTGGGTGGGAACAAGTTCTTAAAAATTTAAAATACAGTTCGCCATGTTTCTGAGTTTGTTGAGTTCCCACCTACCACTGGGGTTTGTGAAAGTTCGGACGCGATCTTGGAGGTGGTTGGGAAAATCTTGATTTTCTCACTTCTCCATCTCTTCCCTTCTATAAATTGTAAAGGATGGGATTTTTCTCGGGTTGGGAATTTCGCTTTGCATCCTCCCTTCTCTCATGCTCACAAGAAGATTTGTGGAGTTTCAAACCTCCCATATGGGTGTAACACCGTTTTTGCCTCTCGGCCATTCAGTAAATGCATTGAATCGATCCTTGAGCAATATAAGTATGTCTGTGATTACTTTTAAACCCTCTCATATACTTATTGCTGCCATTTTGATCTTTTATTGCATTTTGGCTATCTGTGCATGGTGGTGTATTGCATCTATGTGGTCTGTTTTTATTTTGCAAAGCGAGTGTCCTTCATTCCTCGGTGCATCACCTCCTTAGCTTAGGTTTATTTTCATGCATTTCTCTCTCCCTGTCCCCTTGGTAGTTAGATTAGGTTTTGGGTAAACCTCTGCATTTCATTGGTGCATCTGAACAGAGGAATAGGAGCCGGCCTTCATCCGGAGAGCTTTTCCGATTTCGCGAGGTCCCACACTTGGGAAAAGCTCCATGTTGTGCAATCGCACTGAGACTTTCAACCCATCGCGTTGCAGAGTCCCAGGGGTGCTGCGTTTCGACACCAATAGTTTTGGCACGCCCGGTGGGACCAAGAGGTCATTCCATCAAAATTTGAAGGAGTTTTCATGAAATTTGCACTAAAAATTGCAGTTTTTTACAAATTTCGGATTTTGCACCTCCTAGCCTGAACTCCGAAATCATTTTTCAAGGGTTTATCTTGCTCAAAACAGGTCAAAATTTCAACAGTTGGTAGATCTGAGGGTAACCTTCAAAAGGGTATTTTTAGTTTTTTGATATTTTGATTTTCAAAATTTCAGGTATTTAGTGATTTCGGGATTTCGGGATCCGAGAGCATCAAAGCAGAAGCAGTAGTGTTTCGGGTTTCGGGGGATGCATTGCATGGTCCTACCCCCGACAGCAGTGATTTGAGATTTCGGGATCCGAAAACATCAAAACAGCCTTTCGGGTTTTGAGGGATGTCGGACATGTTCCAAGTTCCGACACATGGCAATTCGGGTTTTGTGAGTTGCATTGCATGACCTGAGTTCCGCCTGTAGCTTTTCGGGGATCCGCAGCTGCACAACAAGGGCCGAATTCTGGATTGAAGATTGTCTCCTCTGGGTCCTTCAAATTTTAAATTATATTTTCAATACCATCAAGTTTGGTGTGTAACTTGGCAAAATCCAGCCTTTTAGAGGCTTGTTCTCTAACACATCTGGCGACTCCGAAGGGATAGAGTTCAGCGGTGTAGCAGCACAAGTTGCCCAGGCACATGAGAAGAATTCGAACCAGGTCTAATACTCGAGAAGAAGGGCTATTTTTCCACTTACAACTATCACCAGGCAGAGGAAGGAGAGGAAGAAGACCACAAAGATCACCATCTCCGCCTAACAGGACTTTGTCTACACCTCCACCTGGTAGGCCTTTTCTCGCATCAACCAGGGTTCTCAGGCCAATCATAATGGTGCATCTACCACTGAATCCCTTTGTCAATTTCACGGGCAGTAGTCCACTTGCCCTAAATGCTCAGAACCAAATTCCAGTTGCAGCGCTAAATAATATACCCTATTTCATAGGAGAAAATCATACTACTCCTATTGATCACATCCAGGATATTGCTAATGCATGTGCAATCCATGAAATAAATGAAATGGATGTTGCAGTCAAGTTGTTGGCTTCATCTTTCAAAGGCAAGGCCTTACAATGGTTTAGGAGCCTAACAGCAGGGTCCATTACGAATTGGAACCAACTTTGTTCAGCTCTTTGTAGCCAATTTGGGGAGAGGGCGGACAATTTATCTCTATTGGAACAGCTGACAACAATCAAAAGGGCTCCTAACGAACAAATGGTAGATTTCAACTTCAGGTTCCAACGGACATGGGACAGGATCCCAATAGCTGTTAGACCAACTGCCGAAGGAGCATTCCTTTATTTCTTAAAGGCTATAAATTCAGACATAGCCATGATGATCCAATCAATGGGAGGGACAACGCTGCCAGGGTCCTATGACACAGCGATCAGAGCAGAGAACTATTTGATCCAAGCTGGCAAGCTTGCACCAAGGCCACCAATGCCTCTCTATCCAGATATGGGAAATCCTACAACCAGTCAAGCACCAGAGTTGAATCCCATTCCAACTCCTAGAAATCAAAGCAATAATGAGGCGTCAACATCTTCGAATACTTCAAAGGAATTGCAAGAGGTCATGAAACAAGCTGCAGAACCTCGGAAATGAGCTTGTGACTATCAAAAGACAGCAAGCTCAAAGTGCTAGACCATATCAGCCTCAAGCACAGTACCAAGCTAGGCCCTCATACCAACAGAATAGGCCACCACCACCTCAGGCTGCAAACCAAAACCAAGGACAACCTCAAGCTGCCAGGCCATTTCGGCCGTATGATCCAAATACAACAACATCCTCAAGAGCCTTGGTCCCAGACACAAAATAACATGGCACAGGAGTACAACTGGTGTTACCCTTGCAATCTCCCTCACAATCAGTCAGCATGTTTCAATGGTGCACTGAATCAGGCCTTGATGGTGCAAACCATTGGTGTTCCTCAAGAATCAAGCCAAGAACGGAACGGAACCAAGAAACGCAAGCATCTGCAAGAAGGACCTGGCGGAAACCACATTGGCCAATTGGCAAGCGGAAGACTTACGTGGAGGTTAACCAATAGCCTTTTCAAGGCGTGGCTGCCAACACACGGTCAAAGAAGAGAAGCATAGTAGAGGGACAATCTAATCCAGTTGTTTCTCAACCCACTCTTACACAACAGGGGGTCAGCAGACCAAACATAGCTCCAAATGTGCAAAATCAGCTTAAGGTACCTGTTGCAGCAACACATGCACCTGTTCAAGTTCCAGAAAAGGTTGCACCAAGTAAGGGGCAGCAAAAGGACAGTTCATCCCCTTTCAACATCATCGATCAAATGAAGAAGACACATGTGAACATTTCCATGTGGGAATCACTGGCGATCCCAGGACAACGAGACTTATTGCAAGCTGCAATGGCTAATTGGTCTGCCACAAATGTATCAAACCAGGGACATGAGAAAGTTCTCACTAATGCAGTGCAACATGATGGGGGCCAGACAAGGAAAAATTTGAAGCCTCCACCATTCTATGTTTCATTGATTGTTGGAAACCACTTGGTACACAACTGCATGATAGATTCAGGGGCAAGTAGTTCAGTGATGCCGAAGCAAATAGCGGATCAGCTGGGTTTGAAGTATGAACCAGTGTTGAAAGGAGTAGTGCAGCTAGATGGAACGGCAGTAGGAACTGTTGGAGTCATCAAAGGGTTAAGCCTAACACTACATTCATGTCCTAATGTTACAGTCTTGCAAGATGTGTCTGTAATTGACCTTCCACCACTCTTTGTGTTGTGTCTATCAAGGGACTTCACTGCAAAATCGGTGGATATTTATCTGCAGATTGGTCGCACATGATTTTCAGGACAAGGTATGGAGCTAAAGCAACAATCAGATCAGAATCAATTGCCAATTTCCATATTGAGCCTTATGTATCAAGTCCTATCAATGCAAATTGCTCAGCTTTTGATCAGGAGGAGTGTTCAAGTGATCTAGAAGCAGGTACTAAGGTCGAGGGAATTCCTGATTTAACTTTGGATGAATGGGAAAACAAGAGTCATGAATTTGACCCCTCTGAGGAAATTGAAGAATCTGAATTAGGCGTGTATTGTGTACATGAAGAAAATTCACCCATCCCGACATCATTCAGCCTAAACAAAAGGGTGAAAACAATGAGGTATGGAAATTATTTTTCGATGGTTCGAGAAGCAGACAAGGTGCTGGAGGTGGTGCAATGTTGATTTCACCACAAGACATCAAGTATTATTCAGCTTTTCGTTTCCAGTTTTCTTGTTCAAACAACACGGCTGAATATGAGGCCTTGATTCATGGACTTCATTGGGCCAGGAAAAGGGGCATAAAGAACTTGCAGGTGTTTGGAGATAGCGAGCTAATCGTCAACCAAGTTAGGGGACAACATGCTACAAAGAACGACTTGCTAAAGAGCTACAAGAATAGGGTATGGGACCTCATTGAGGATTTCGAAGCTTTCAACATTGTGTCCATACCCAGGAAGAAAAATGAAGCTGCAGACAGGCTCGCAGCAGTTGGAGCAACGTTTGATGTGGTTGACAACATCAGAAGAGAAAAAATGCAGCCACACATCCATGTGGTTGTGAGGCCAGCAGTTCCAGATAATAACACAAGCTGGCAGGTGTTTGAGAACGATCAACAGATCGTCAATTTCTTGCAAGAAGAAGCTGAATTCTCAGCTAGAAATCAGGATAGGCTAGAGCATATGGGGATCAAGTGGTGCAGCTACGGACAAACAAGCTTCCCAAGGGTTTAGTAACGTTGGAGTCTATCTTCAACCCTAACGACCAGTTTCGTAAGGAAAAGGCTAACATACAGGTCAAGAGAGAAGATTTGAGCCAATTCAGTTGGGGAAGGCAAAACACTTCAAATTGGCAAAGTGGACACTAAGCAAGAGAAATCAGATTTCATAGCTTTTCCAAGAATTTCGAGATGTCTTCACTTGGAGCTATGAAGACTTAAGAGGATTTGATCCAAATTTGGCACAACATACCATAGGTGGATCCGGATGCTAAGCCCATCAGTGCAGAAGCAAAGACCAGTCAACCCTCACATTGAGCCTCTAATGAAGAAAGAGTTAAACAAGATAATAGAGCAAGTATTATATTCCCAATCAAGCACTCAATTTGGGTTGTGAACTTGGTTCTGTCGGGAAGAAGAGCGGAGAAATCAGGTTGTGTGTGGACTTAGAGACCTCAATAGGGCATCTCTCAAAGATCATTACCCACTTCCTTCAATGGAACAAATATTGCAAGTAGTACATCCGGTTCGGAGAGATTCTCTCTCTAGATGGCTACTCGGGGTATAATCGGGATGATGGTGAAAGAAGATGATCAATTCAAGCGGATTTCACCACCAAATGGGGGACATATGCCTACAAGAAAATGCCATTTGGGCTATCAAATACTAGAGCCACCTTCCAAAGGGCAATGGATATGGCATTTAAGGGTTGATCAACAAAATGGTTCTAATATATCTCGGCGACATCACTTGTATTCTCAAAGATGCGGTGGATCACCTCTTTCATCTAAGGAAGTATTTCGAGAGATGTAGAAGATTTGGGGTATCATTGAATCCCAAAAATGCATATTTTTGGCTCACGAGGAAAACTCTAGAGCCATATTGTTTCAAAGGAAGGGTTGACGATTGACCCGGAGAGAGTTAAGGCAATTCAAGCTTTGCCATTGCCAAGTCACAAGAGGGCTCTTCAAAGCTTCTTAAGATGGATCAATTTCATCCCGAGGTTTGTTCCAAACTTTGCGGCTCTCGTAAAACCAATAACGCTTGATGTTAAAAAGAGCATGGCATTTAAGTGGACATCTGAAGGCAAGGCAAGTTTTGAGGCAATAAAGGAAGCTATATCTCAAGCTCCGACTCTTGTCAATCCAGACTTCTCCAAAGATTTCATGTTATATGCCTTCGGTGGTGGGGACACAATTTCTGCAATCTTGGTACAACAGAACAAAGAAGGATTAGAGCAACCAGTTGCTTTCTTCAGTCAAGGCTTGGAGGAATACGAAACTAGGTACTCTTTCATTGAAAAGCATGTCCTTGCAGTGATCAGGAGTTTAAAGAAATTCAAGCACCTAGTCTCGAACAACAAGATCCAATTGTTGGTCTCTCATGCGGGAGTTAAGGACTTCCTTCTAAACAAGGATCTGAATGAGAAGCGTGCAGGGTGGATCACTCGTGTCATGGAATATGACATCGAGATCAAGGTCACAAAGCTAGTACGTGGAAAGGGACTATGTGAGCAGCTAGCCTTGAGTCAACAAGTTGAAGCAGGTGATGAAAAAGAGACTGCCTTGGTACTACAGGATGGTCAAGAACATGAAAATGATGATGTGCCTACTCCTTGTTGGACTCAGGATATGATACACTTCCTACAGACAGGCCTATGCCCTCCAGAAATGAGCAAAGCAAAGAGAAGATACTTTAGATTACAAGCCATTCCATATGTGCTTGTTGATGGTGTTTTGTTCAAAAAGGACGTCAATGGAGTTCTATTGAGGTGCATTGGGACAGGTCAAATTGAGAGGGTGTTACGAGATTTTCACGATGAAGATTCTGGTGGACATTTTTCCCCACGAGTGACAGCTCTCAAGATAATGAAAGCAGGGTATTATTGGCCCACAGTGTTGATATTTGCTATACATGGATAAGAAAGTGTAAGAAATGTGCACTCTTCACAGGAAAAGAAAGACTAGCAGCACTTCCATTGCACCCAATTTTGGTTGACCAACCATTTATGCAATGGGGATTGGATTTCATCGGGGTCATCAATCCAAACTCAAGCCAAGGCCACAAGTGGATTCTCACGGCAACGGACTATTTCACCAAGTGGACTGAAGCAGTAGCGCTCAAAGAGGCCAACGAGTCTAATATACTAGAGTTTTATGAAGGAATAGTGACCAGGTTCGGTGTGCCGGCCACTATCATATCAGATAATGCATTGGCATTCATAGGTTCCAGGATTACAGAATGGGCTATCAAGAATGGAATCTATTTGAGCACCTCTTCAAATTATTACCCGCAGGGTAATGGACAGGCAGAGTCCACGAACAAGAATTTGCTAAGGATCATCAGGAGGACTCTGGAGGAAAATCAAAGAACATGGCATACCAGGCTGAAATCAGCATTATGGGCTGATAGAATAACACCAAAGAGGTCTACAGGTAATTCCCCTTACAAGTTGGTCTATGGAAAAGAGGCAGTATTGCCTATATCATTAGAACTGCCTGCATTGGAGTTCATGAAGCAGTTGGAGTTGGCTGAGTTTGAACCAATGGTGTCTAGGTATGTAGAGTTGATGGAATTGGAAGAAATTAGAGAGCATGCAGCTCAAACGATTGAGAAAGATCAGGCCTTAGTGAAAAGATGGTTTGATAAGAAAGCAAGAGCAAGGACCTTCTCAGAAGGAGACTTAGTTCTGAAATGGGATGCAGATCGGGCAAAACCGGGAAGGCATTCCAAATTTGATGCCATTTGGAGTGGCCCCTACATGGTCACGGGATGTAAGAATAGCAATGCCTTCCAATTGTCTACATTGGATGGAGAAGAACTCCCGATTCCGGTCAACGGAATCTATCTTGTTATTCTTCTTGAAAAGAGAAAAGTTCTACCCTTGTAAATATTAGCCTAGATTTCAATTCCTCTAAGTGCGTGTGCACATTGTCTTGTTGTAGTTAGGTTTCAGTTTCCCTAAGTGCTTTGGCACAGGTTTTGTTGCTCCTGGGTTGGTTTTCTACGGTTCAGCGTGTTCTCGGAGAAGGAGTTCAAATATCAGATCGGTTTCAGGTTATTGCTTATGACTCCATGCCCAATGGATTGCTAAAAGGCCATTGATCTTCTACCTAGCAGGCAGGTAACCCCGTGAGTCACCAAATTGTTGTATATATTTACCCCCAGGTAAATATGGATTAACGAAGGCAAATCGGGTCTCGGCGTCGGAGGAACAAGTCGGAGAAACATAAAAAAGAAAGATGTCGGAGGGGTTCTAAAACCTGACATCAGGCAAGTCGGGTTTCGGAGGCGGAACAACATGGTGGAAGAACATGTCGGAGGGGCGGATAAACCCGACAGCAAAGAACATGTCGCAAGGGTTGTAAAACCCGACTCAAAGGCAAATCAGGTTTCGGGTTTCGGGAAACACGAAACATGAAGCATGCGGATCGCAAAGGATGTCCCGATGCACGAGGGTTCTGCAAACCCACCAACAAAGAAAATATGTCGGTGGGCCTCTAAAACCCGACATCAAAGGAAAGTGGGTTTCATAGTCGGGAAAACAAGTCGGGAAAGCATGGGGCGAAAACATGTTGCGCCACCTCCCAAACCCGATGCATATGCAAGTTACATCCCCGAACCCGAAACAAAGGAAAAACTTGGAAATAGTGGTGGAAGTGGGTTTCGGGAAAACACAAGCATCAAACACATGCAGGTTGTCCTCCAAGCCCGATGCGGATGAAGAGGAGAGTCCCGAACTGATCAATGCAGACCACGATGCGAGGAAATATTCGAGATCACCATAACTTTTTCTGGGAGCTCGGATTCACACAAGGTTGGACTTTTTGGAAAGCTCTCGGTGTCCTCTACGCAACTATGACTGGATATCTTTAATTGGGTGGGAACAAGTTCTTAAAAATGCAAAATACAGTTCGCCATGTTTTGAGTTTGTTGAGTTCCCACCACCACGGTGGTTTGTGAAAGTTTGGCGCGAGTCTTGAGGTGGTTGGGAAAATCTCAATTTTCTCACTTCTCCATCTCTTCCCCTTCTATAAATTGTAAAGGATGGGCTTTTTCTCGGGTTGGTCATTTCTACTTTGCATCCTCCCTTCTCTCCTGCTCACAAGAAGATTTGTGGAGTTTCCAAACCTCCCATATGGACTGTAACGCCGTTTTTTGCCTCTTGGCCATTGCAATGCATTGAATCGATCCTTGAGCAATATATGTATGTCTGTGATTGCTTCTAAACCCTCTCATATATTTATTGCTGCCATTTTTGATCTTTTATTGCATTTTGGCTATCTGTGCATGGTGGTGTATTGCATCTATGTGGTCTGTGTTTATTTTGCAAAGCGAGTGTCCTTCATTCCTCGGTGCATCACCTCCTTAGCTTAGGTTTATTTTCATACATTTCTCTCTCCCTGTCCCTTGGTAGTTAGATTAGGTTTTGGGTAAACCTATGCATTTCATTGGTGCATCTGAACAGAGGAATAGGAGCCGGCCTTCATCCGGAGAGCTTTTCCGATTTCACGAGGTCCCACACTTGGGAAAAGCTCCATGTTGTGCAATCGCACTGAGACTTTCAACCCATCACGTTGCGGAGTCCTGTGGGTGCTGCATTTCGACACCAATGAAACATCATATAGATAGTAGATCTAATCCATAACATGAAGATAAAGGCACTAGGGTTTACACCCATGAACAATATATTTATAATAAAACCATATATTTATGTTGATCATAGTTCAAGAACCATATTACATCGAAAAGGGTCATATCGATTGATATATCATGACTCATTCATAAGAAACCCTAGCTATTCTTCCTATTACAAAAATTTAACAAGAGAACCATTCCCCTAGATATGTTAACATTCCTATAGTCCTCTAATGAGAACCCCAACCCATAGAATATTCTACTAATTTTTGTAGGGATTCACCTACTATGATACGGTTCATCACACCATGGCCCTCTTCTTATCTTCCTTTATCTATGACCCCCCTTTTCTTCTACCCGAGCGTCTCTATATAGGTTTAACACCCACCGTCATGTCTTCCTGAAGTAGCAAATCAGTTTCCAAGTGTCAAGGTGGTCCTCCAATGGAGCATGCTTCTTCTGATCCAAGCTCCCCACTTTCTACAATGACATCTTTGGGAATTTTCCATGTGTGGAATATTCTTTTCTTGACCACCAATTCACCAAGCTATCACCTTATCCATTCGAATGCCTAGTCGTCAGGTCACATTTTTCCTCAAGTGCCTCTCGGAAAGACGAATATGACTAAGTCTTGAAATGCTTTTCTCTACCTTGTGCATGAAATTTGGTTTCTATTAAACACTTCTAAAACCCTTGTCCTACACGCTTTGCCTGCACACCCATCCTCTTTCTTTGGTCTCGCTTGCACATGCGCCCTTTGGGACTTAGTCAATATTCTCGAGGTCCAACACACCCACGAAGTATAATGATGTTGATGATGAATGTATGATGTGGATGACATCCCAATATATGGTGGTGCCAACTATGAGAACTCTGCAAGGGAATATATGTAGGTGGAAAATATCTCGAATAGGCGATAGATAAGATTGGGGTTTTTGGTGATATGTGTAAATAGGTGGGGTATATGTAGTGATCCTTGTAGTGATTGGAGGTAAATACTACGAGATGGAGAGGGTGATGTTTTTTTAATGGGGTAGGTTATCAATACCATGGGTGATGGGTGACTTTATTCCCTTCATTTAATCAACTTCTTATTGATGTCATATCAAACTAGGGGTGTGTCTAAAGCTATATGCAACAAGAGTAATCCTATTGATCTAGTAGTTGATTGTAGTCATTTATGTATTTTCGGGGGATCTTTTTAATGTCTTAAGGACTTTTGGTAAAACCTTATTTAAATCTTACTTCAACAAAGCTTTCTTTGAAAGGAAACACACTTTGTAGAATGGAAATAAACACACTTGCTTCATAAAGTAAACACTCTTTCTTTTAGAAATAAACACACACAACTTAGAATGCTTAAAAATGGTTGCAAGAAATATAAGAATTAAACACCAAAGAAAGAGTACACAACAAATTTTAAATAGAATAATTAAAAGCGATACAAAATTAACAGATCTAAACTATTTGCTTAGGAAATATAAATACCAAATAGATGAATATCCTAGTCCTTGGGGGAGTGGGACCTTTCTCCTCCTCAAATTAGGATTTAACAACTTAGACTCTCTCAAACAGGAATGGTGATTTATTGATAAAACGCATTTGCTATTACTAAAACGTCTTGGATCTCGAGTACTTATTCTATATCTATCTTCTCTATTCTATCTCTATTTCATATTATTTCCTATCTAATGCAGTCTGATTTTATATACATTTAAAATCATAGTTGTCTCTAGGATTATGATGAAATTGAAAATAGATGTCGTGTCGGATTGGGATGATCGGAAAACTATAAGATAACTATCCATGGATCTCTATTCATAAATCTTCTCATCCTTTCCTAATTGAAAGGGTCGTTGATGAAAAATCTCTGGATGTGGTTAGAATAGATAAACTTCCATCGGTTTCAGTAACTTTAGAGAAGTTCTAGAACCATAGGAAAATTGTTAAGGATCAAAGCGTGAGAGTTTCGAAGCAATACCTAGGAGTTTTGAAACTAAGTCCAAAAATTCTGAAACTAAATACTAGAGTTCCAGAACTAAGTCCGAAAGTTCGAAACTAGATGATGACTGTGTAATGGAGTTCCGGAACTAGCTTAGAAGTTCCAAAACTAAGTTGTGTTAGAACAAATACTACCGAAAACATACTCGAATGCTACATACTTCATTTCTTTGGTCGATTAGACTGCTTTATTAAATAACTAAATTTCAAAACACTCACTTCGTTAGGAATTTTAGATCTTTTAAACATTAGAATCACAATCAATCAAAATATAGAAAATTACATCCTAACTCATATCAGATCAAATAAAAGTCACAAAATGCAATCAAACTTAATAAAAAGGAGAGTAAGATGAGATCATATATTATACATTAATTGGGCATATTTTGGCCTCATCATTTCCCCAAACTTACTTGTTTGTAAGTCCCTTTACAAACTTCATTCTTCAAAAGTGGGGTTATATGTTCTGTATTCCATTTGATTGCTTAGATCAAATGGCTGAAACTGGATCTTCTAATGCTTAAACTTATAGGTATTGTACCCAGCTCTTGCTTCTATTTTCCTCTGCCACTCTTCAAATTCAGAAGGATCTTGAGGTTCTCTATTTTTCCAAGGAGACATGGGGGTGAGAAGTAGAGGGGGCCCTTTTTGCATTCCCATCCATATTTTCCCATATGTTTCATTGATATGGGAATTATTGTGCATAACATTTTATCCCTTTCTAAACTCTAGATCGATTTGTACTGGGCTATTACTTCCTTCTTCTCAAGGAAACAAGAAGGAGTTCCCACCTCTTTGAGCATCCTTCATAAATATCTTCAAACTTCTCTTCCTCATAGGTGGTAAAGGTATCAATACTCTTTTGTAGAATGGAAAAATAATGTTTCTTGAATTTCTCATCAAAGGCATTAGTTCTAAAATGTATGAGGAAGGCAGAATGTTTACCATAGTGAGCTCTCATATAGAGACTAGTTGAGCTAGCTTTCAATAAAAACTCAGATTCCCTTTCCTTCCATGCAATTTGGTTTTGCAGAACAGAGACAAATGCATTGAGCTGAATTTCCCCCACATACAAATTGATCATAAATCATGTGTTTTTCTCTAGCATAAAATTACAAAGATAGAATTCACATAGAATATTTTTCTACTCAGGAATGGATAAAGAATAAGCTGTCATGAATTCAGATTCATCTTTTAGTTCATGTGGAAGTCCACATGCAATCCTTGACTACCAAAAGTGAGTGAACTAATCTTCTAAAAATACACTATATGTAGGAGAGGGCCTCCTGTAGGCAAGCAATTTTTTACTCATAATGTAGACCATATGAATTTTTACAAGACATTTTTTTGTTTCTTTCCTCCTTATAAAAAAATTTCTTCCCACTCTTTTCTTGCCTTCTTTTCTTCTTCCATATTGGTCTTCAAATCTTCATTTGATGTTTTAGCTTCTCTGAGTTCCCTGCAGGTGTCATTCCATAGTTGTTTGAGTGGAAAATAGGTTAACTTAGTCTGTGCAAGTCTCTCATCTCATCTCCTTTGTCCATCTCATCTTGGCTTGGTTCAGGAGGAGTCAAGGCCATGCTGCCAAAAATATTAGTAGCTTCCTTTTCCATCTTTTCCTATTCATTTCTTCCCTCTGGGGTTTCCCTTGACCTCTTATGACTCTTTTTTTTGCTTTGGGAATTTCAACATGCCTAGTGGTGGATTTCCTTCTAGAGCTTCTTCTTAATCTTGTTTCTTTCTCTTGCATGGGTGAGCTATCACCATCAGAGATAGATATTAGCTCCCTTGAAGCTACTGCAGAAGAAGGAATTTCCTTCAAAGGCATAGAAGGCTCTATTGTTTTGATCTTTCTCATAGACCTTCTTTTTGGTATATTCTCTCTTTCCACTTCCCTCTGTTCTTTTGTAGGGGCATCAATTTCCAAATTAGTTGAAGGAGAAAATGGAGCTGGAATTTTCTTCGATAATATTAGGGTTTTTCTTGAACTTGCCAAGAAACTTGTCCCAAATTTCTTCTCCATTTTTCTTTGATAGAAAATGATGTTGGCATACTAAATGAATTAGCCCATGATGTCCTGATTGTCCCAACACCCCAGGAATACCTCTAGGCCATGGTCTGGATAGAATAAAAAATAAACCCTGGAAATTTTATTATGTACTCAGGTTTTGTGGCTCCATACTTAGATATATGAGCATTTTTAGGAATTATTTTTCTACTGGACTCCAAATTGACCATCACAGTTAAATATTTCACTATCCAAAATGCTACCTTGTCAAAGGGTTTGGGAAAATAGCCCTTCTAACCTTTTATGATTTTCTTATATTGTAAATGTACTTGGGGTTCAGATTTCTCCTTCTTGTAGTAATATTTCAACCAATTCTTTCAAGGTACTTTGGTAGGATGTGGGACATGCACAATTGGCACTCCAGACACATTACTTATTGTATTTACAGAAAAAGGAATAAAGATATTTCTAACCTTTATCCTGGATTTCTCTAGGTTTATGATGAATTCTCTTACTAATTCATCATTATACTTTGAAAACTTCTTTAGGAACTCTAGCCATCCTACATGCTCAAAGATAGATGTTACTTCTTCATCTACAAGTAGTGGGAATCATCCTCTGGTTTTGATTTATTTTTAATCCCCATATCAGTTCAAGTTTTGTTTCCTTTGATTTTGTGCAAATTAGTTGTAGGCCTTCTTGCTTAGCTGCAAAACTGATGATTTTATTTGTGGAACCTCTGTTCTTAGCTGCAGAACCTCTATTCTTAGCTACGGAACCTTTGTTCTTTGTTGTGGAACACAAGCTTAATTCACTGCTTCTCCCTCAAAATATCTCTGCAACTTATTTCACTTGATTTTACACTAATGATTACTAATGATAACTATGCCGCCACTTATTCCATCCAAATCATCTCATGATTACTCACTTGTAATCATAATGTATAAATAGATGACTCATCATACCAACTTTTAAATCAAGTCAAATCACACATGCAAACATTTAATTTAACCCTAAATAAGTTAAAAGATATAATTACCATCCTTGATGATGTAATCCTTTTGCTATGATGACTCATCATTCCTACAAGTGGAACAAAACATGGTTAGATAAGACAACTAGAATTCAAAAGAATTTCCTTTTATTTGAATTAGCCAAAAGAAGAGGTCAACCGCCATTGCTAGTTTTCAATTGACCTTTGAGAGAATTTATTTTTATTATTTTTTTTTTTTGGGGAAGAAAATGCCATTTACTAGTTTTCATCTTCTTCTCTTTATTCTAGATCTATCATCTGGTTATTTGATCATTTTGGAAGAACCGCATTCCTCCATATGATCAAATTCTTTTTCTACTTCAATCTTCCTCAAGAATTCATCCTTAGTGGGAGGCTTCCTATAGAGTTTCAGCCTATGTCCATTGACCAAGAGTGTTCTTCTACTACCATCAATGGGAAGTAACTAAAAAGAAACATTGTCGAATATTTTCTCAATCTAATAGGGTCCCAACCATCTGGTTCTCAATTTTCCTTGAGTTGTTAGTACTTAGAATCAAAAACAATAATGCCCAATCTATTGGTACCCGAATTTGTTCTCCTTTTCATTTTGTGTCATGCCAGCATCAAAAATATGGCATGAAGCTTGAAGGCAGATAGATCTTGATATATGTTGTTTCCACATATATGAGGATGTGATCTAACTAACACTCATTTGTGGAGAGATGGATAGCACTTTGAAAGGATTTGATCTAACCATTACTATTTTAGGTTGTTCCTTTCAACCAAGGTAAGAGAACCGTCTTGCAGCCTCTATTTTATGAAGGAGGTGGAGATATCTTTATACCATGCATATTGTATAGATATGGCCTTGGGAAAACATGATCAATTTTCCATTATTCAAACTCAACATCTTTGTCACTACTAAATGATGGAAATGATTTCAAGAAAAGGCTGAGGTTGTTGAAGACATTGTATGATCCTGATTTGCTTTTTGCATTTTCGTAGATGGGTTAGACTCTTTTTTGACACATAATGCAATGCAGGGGGTAGTATGGGTAGGATTAGTTATTCGATTATTTTTTGGTGGGGTATTGTCGAGAAAACTTGGATGTATAAAATCTTTGACAAAATCTATAATACTTGAACAACTATCAGATAAAATGCTTCAAATAATTAGGATGTTCTTTCAACCAAAAGATGCATAAATGGAAGCCCAAGTTGCACTCTTCACATAATCTTTGAGAAATCACCACAAAAGCTTGAATTAAATAACTCAATTAAACACAAAAATCCTTGATCAAACCACACCTAAGGTACCCCAAAGACTTACAAGCAATCTCAATCAATAAATGAAGGTGGAGTGATTTTAAACTACTTATTTTCAATGCCAGATGAAAGCTCTTATGACAAACAAAACTGTAAGTGCCACTAAACTATCAATAAGGATGAGATTCTATGTGATTTCTAAAGACTTTCAATGCAAGATTGCAACAAGAACAATGAAAACTATTTACAGGTATTTAAAATGATAACATACATCATATTTCCTAGAAAAACATAGATTAACTCAAAAGCTTGTTAGATTCATTAGCAAGAGAGAGTTTCATGAACAATCTTAGAGTTGTGTGATGGTTATACACTTGTAACCAACTCACATACATGAAGATCCAACATAGAAGAAATTAACCTAGTTCTTTGGTGGGTCTAGGAAAATGAGCTTTCTCTTAGAATTTGCTTGTGATTTTCAACTTCCGACCCTTTTACATTTCTCAAAAATGCATTATATATCTCTTTCCACATTGGAGCCTTCTTTCCCAAGAAAATTATATGCCAAGGGATCAAGTTTGTTACAACGATTTCTCATGATTCATTGAAAATGACATTTAACAAATTTGTAATGAGAGTTGTTAAGTTTTTTAAAAAGACTGAATCATTACAAATATTCAGATCATTATCCTTAGAGGCACATTTTTCATCATCAAGGCATGTAGATGCCTTTCCTCTCATCATTTCACCTTTTCACCTTTTAAAACTACCTCTACAACTTATTTGACATTTCATGTGTCCGGATGGATTAGGAAAAATTTTTGTTTCAAAAACATCTCAAATTTGTAAATTAATTTATGAAACCGATTCCAATGATCCTAGAAGGCCAAAACAACATGGAATCACCAAAAATTTCATGAAATTTTATGCAAAATTTGTAATTTCAAGTTTCCTAGAGTAAAAATGGATGGTAAAAATGAAGATGTACAATTACCCTTAATCTACTCTTTCTCCTTCAATCTGGGCCCTCCATGTGTCAAAATATGATTGGGAATCAATTCGGGCTTACCTTTTGACTTTTTGACATTTTTGGAAAAATGGAAAAATTTGAATTTTTTCTCCACCCTCTACCCTTGAATTTTGGTGATGACACATGGCACATGGTGGGTCCCATTGGGATCATGCTTCAATTCTATGCATTTTGACCTTTTTTGGAAATTTGGAAATTTTTCAATTTTTACCCGCATGGGCCCGAACCTCTCGATTCCTCCCTGCCATGTGTCTCCTTTTGATTTGTTCATGGGCTAGCTCTTCAAATTTCCACACACGAGTCTTTTTTTTACAAAAGGGAAAATTTCTTCTTTTTCCTCTGTTGCCCCGCCGACCCGCTCTGCCTTCGCCATGTGTCTCCCTATGGCTCATTCACAGGCCCGCAGCTCAATTTTTTGCTTTAGCTCCTTTTGCTAAAAAGGGAAAAAATTTCCTTTTTCTCCATGGTCATTGCACTTCTCCTTGACTTTTCATGGACATGTTTCCACTCCCGATTAGTTGCTGGGGCCGCGCTCCAAAATTTCACTTTAACCTTTTCTTGCTCCCAAAGACAAAAATATTCAAAAACCTTCGTCATCCACATCCCCTTTGCCCAAAATTGATGCCACGTGTCCTCCTCTGATTGGAGCGGGGTAAAACTGATTTTGAAACTTTAGGAAAATAGAGCTAAAAAACTCTAAGTCCCCCATCGGCCCACTCCTCCCTTTTTTATTTTTAGGACACGTGTCCACTCCCGATTGGCTACGGGGTTTGAGCCATTTTGTGACTTTAAAATTTTTACAAAATAAAGTCTAAAAACTCTAAGGGAATCTAACCAGCTTCCATCCCTGCCAATCAAAACACGCCACGTAGGAAAAATTGGAAAAAGTGGAGCCCTAGGCCCAAAATGCCCCATTCACCAAAAAGGAAAAAATGATAAGTTATAACACTTCCTCACTTCTCCTCAGCTAATTAGATGCCGCCACGTACCCTCCGACTTCTTAGCAATAATTTGATGGCTAAAATATGCCCGTCTCACTATAAAAAAAACAAAAATCTTTCCAGTTGTGCTTTATGAACCCGATTTTTTCACCAAGGATGGAATTTTTTTGAAATAGAATCAGATGAAACATGATTTCCAAGCATTTCTCGACCTTGGGATTGGATTTTTGAATACATACAAGTATGAATTGATCAATTTTGATTTTTCACGATCGGGAAAAGGGAAAACATGGCATAGCCCATAGATTTTGAAAAATTAGGGCACAAACAAGGCATGCATGGATTTTTCCTTCAAAATGGGGAAAAATAATAAGTTTATGAGCTTTTGAAAGCATTCAATCTGGAGAACAAAGTTTGTAGACCACCAAGTTTGAAGAAAAATTTTTTGAGCAAGTACAGATTTGAAAAATTAGGGCAACATGGTGCAAGCTTGAGTATTCTTGCAAAATGGGGCATGTCAAATGATTTTCAAATGGACTAAGGCATGGGAACAGAGGTAGCAATTTCATTTCACCCATTAAAACTGTAGAGAATGTTTCAGGAAATGCAGAGTGAAAGGAAAATTAGGGCAAAATAATAGAGGATCAAAATGGACACCAACACACTCTTCCTACTTTGAATTACCTTTTCTTTATATGTGTGTCATGTCATTGCTTCCTTTGCTCTTGGATTATTTATATCTCTGAAGTGCTTCCATCCTTAATTCATCCAATTCATTGAGTTCAAGTATTCTTTCATTTTGAGTTGCATCCAACTCAATACCCACCTTAACTGTTGTCCTCAATGTCTAAAGTTCAAACTCAATAGGCAATAAGGGATTTTTCCTATAGACTAAATCATATGGTGAAAACCCTATTGTATTTTTCCAAGTTATATTATAATCCCGAGACAGCTTCAAGTAGTCTCTTTACCCAATCTTTTCTCCCTAGCTTCAACTATTTTGGTAAGGATGTTTTCCAATTCTCTTTGTGTTACTATAACTTGTCCATTTGACTGTGGGTGATAAGGATATGACTTCCTATGATTGATTTGGTAATACATTTTGAAATATTGGATCATATTAGACATAAATTGTGGTCCTTGATCTAAAACTATGCTCCTTGGTGCTCCAAACTTTACCATAATTCTATTCTAAAGGAAATTAAAATTGCTTCTTTAGTGGCATTTGTCAATGCCTACACTTCTGCCCATTTTGTCACATAATTAGTACACACAAGAATATATTCCTTCCCTTGTGAAGGAGGATTAAAGGGACCAAACAAAATACAATCCCCATCTCTCAAATGGTTCAATCACTACTTGAGGTTGAAGAGGCATTTCATTGGTGAAAGTTGGCTGTCCCATCCTTTGACAAGGATCACACCGCTTGATATATCTCTTCACATCCTGTACAAATATGACCAATAATAACTAGTGCCAAGTATCTTATGAGCTGTCATTTTCACTAAATAATGTCCTCCATTTGGTTCATCATGACATACTCTAAGGATGTCAAATATTTCATCTTCTCTTACACACCTGCGCAAAACAAAATCAGGACCACATTTAAATAGCATTCCATTTAACCATTTGAATTGTGCATTGGTTTTGATTAACTTCTTTATTTGTTTCTTAGTGAAACATGGAGGAAACTTCCTTGTTGCAAGATAATTTTCCATATCAGAAAACCATGGTGTACTTGTTGAAATAGCAAACAATTGTTCATCTAGAAAGTTATCCTTGATTGGATCTTGCTCCCCTATAGTGGTTAGTCTTGACAAAAAATCAGCTACCACATTAGATTTACCTAGATTGTCCACAATGGTAATATCAAATTCTTGTAAGAGTAATAACCATCTAATTATTCTTCCTCCAACGACTAGTTTTTTCATTAAATATTTAATTCTTTGAATGATCTGTGTACAAATATCTTATACCCTATAATGTAATGTCTAAATTTATTGATTGCATAAATCACAACGAGAAATTCTTTTTTAGTGGTGGTGTAATTATTTTTAGTGGGAGTAAGATTATTACTAAGCTAATAAATAGCATACATTTTTCCTTCTTCATCTTTCTGTCCCAAAATTGCACTAATGGAATAATTTGAGGCATCTGTTTGGATATGAAAAGGATTTTCCCAATTAGGTCCTCTCAATATTGGGGCGGTGAATTTAATTTTTTTTTAATTTCTTCAAAATCATGTTGACACTTTTCATCCCAAAGAAATTCACAGTCCTTAGTTAACAAATTAAACATGGGGAAGAATTTTACTGAAATATTTTATAAAGCACCTATAGTACCCAAAATTTCCTAGAAATGACTTGATATCATGGGGTCTGAGGAATACGTAAATTTGAAATGATCCTAATTTTTTTGATCCACCTGAATTCCTCTTTTTGAAATATGGTGTCCTAATACAATCCCCTCATCAACCATCATTAAACACTTTTCATCACTAAGAGATAGATTGTGTTGTTCACATCTTGTTAACACTCTATCCATATTTCTCAAAGCATCATCAAATGTATCTCCATGTACAGTGAAGTCATCCATATATACCTCAACACAATCATTTGTTAGATCAGCAAATATTGCAAGTATAGCTCTTTGGAAAGTTGTAGGAGCATTGCATAAACCAAATGGTAACACCCTATAGGAAAAGGTACCCCATGGACATGTAAATGTAGTTTTTTTCCTAATCTTTAGCAACAAGTCTAATATGATTGTATCCACTAAAGCCATCTAAGAAAGAAAATTACTGTTTACTTGAAAGGTTTTCTAGGACTTGATCTATGAATGGTAAGGGAAAATAATCTCTCATTGTGGCTTTTTTCAGTTCCCTATAGTCAAAACATATTCTCCATTTTCCATTCTTTTTGGGAACAATTAAAAGAGGAGATACCCACTGACTATCTAAGATAGGTTAGATAAAACCTACTTCTAATAGTTTTTCAATTTCTTGCTTGACTATATCCCTTAAGGCTAGGTTAATCCTTCTTTGAGGCTGCCTAACTGGTTTAACGTTTTCAGTATAGATGTGATGAGTGCAAGATATTTGGGTGAATTACCTTCATGTCTTTGTAATCCCAAGAAAAATCTTTAGTATGATTTTTTAGACAATCAAACAATTTAGCTTCTTCATCATCTTTCAACCAGTTGTTAATGTTCAAAGTTTTACTGGTTGAATCTCAACATGCTTGGTTCCAATGTGTGATGAAATGATTTGTTGGAAGGGTTTCATTAAAGTATTTAGTGGACATGCATGTGGTAACAACATATGATATGTAGCAACATCTCCAAAATTTCCTTGAGATGAGAATATCGGGAAAAGGATAGTAATGGGAATTATGATACTTATCTCTTTGCAGGACAAACTCTTCATCATTGCTACTTTCCTAAAATCTTCACCACTCCCGATGTATTTGAAACTAAAGCTACGATTCTTCCTCTTCCCACAAGAAATATCATTCCTCCGAGTGAAATTATTTCCAATCACATAGAACTACTGTTGTCATGGTTCTAGAACTAAATGTGGCGGTTCTGGAACTATAGTCGCATGTTCCGGAACTATAGTCACAGTCCTAGAAACTATTTCTGATTGCTTCGAGGATAGTCTGGTGCTCATCCAATGGTGGATTAATCATCTCTTCTACTTCTCTTACATGATCTTGTAATGTGATCATAGCTAAAGAAGACAAATTTTTCTTATTAGTATCAGGAGAATCAACCCACAATTGTTCTTGATTATCAATAAAAGGTCATGCATAAGGATATAAGGAAATTTGCTATGAGTTCTTACCATTCAAGATTTTCATATCACCTAACCTGCAATCAATTAAAGCAAGCATCTGTAGCTAACCATGGTCTACCCAAAATAATGGGATAAACCAATGTTTTACCTTTTGGCTACAGTATAAGGAAGTCAACTGGATATTCCCATAACTCCACCATAACCATCATGTCTTCAATAATTCCCTTAGTTTTGCTACTGACCTGGCTTCTTCCATCTGTAATATCGTATTAGTAGGTTTTATACCCATTAATGGTAATGTTTTTAGAGTATCCACTGTCATTACATTGATAACCACTCCCAAATCTACCAAAACATTATGTATATCCTTATTCCCTATAGAGATAGAAATAACAGGACTTCCAGGATCTCCATATTTGGGAAGTAAAAGTTTTCCTGCTAACAAATCAGCAAGTTTCCCATCTACTTTGATAGTCTTGGGTATTGTTTCTTCCTTCCAGGATTTTTCAGACATAACATTTTGATTAATTTGTTCAATTCTAGAATGTCCTTAATTACTTGTAACACTAGTATCTCAATATTTAATTTCCTTAGTTCCTGTACCAATTTAGACTCCTTGGTTTCTATAGCTTCTTTAAATCTCTCTGGAAATGGAGTTTTAGTAGTGTCACTATCTGGCTCCTTTTATTTTCTGTCTATATCCTCTTTTGGAACAACAGTACTAGGGGTTTTATTTTCTTTTGTCATTTCAATGATTATAACATTAATTGCTAATGATTTTACCAGATCTAGTTTGAATATCCTTATAATCCATGGCATGTAAATCAACTGATTTTTTGGTTTTGTTCCATAAACAGGAGTTATTTGTTTGTTTATTGGGTTTGCTACTGGCTGTAATGGTATTTGCATTTGGACTATATTCTCATTTTGTGAATTTTGTGCAAGGGATCCCATGATGGCCTGTTGATTTTAATTTGTATAAGTTCTTCCTTGAGCATAATTACCAAGGTTCCATCTAGGTTGTGACCAAGCATAAGGATTTCCTTGACCAGCCCATGGTTTTTGATGTCCCTGAGCATACTAAGCTTGATTTTCCCAATCCTAAGGGTTCCATGTTGGTTGAGGTACCCAAGGTGGTTGTCCCCAATTTTTTTTTGGTAATTGAGCATCCCATGGCATCGTCAGGGATTATGAACTAATCTTGGCATAAACTATCCTTGTTGAGGTTGCCTCGAACAAAATCCAATTCTTATCTTGTGGATGATGTCTTGGTTTGTTTAAGCTGATTCTTAATGACTAAAAGTAGAGAACAAGCATCAAGTATCATGTTCTTTATATTCACAGATAAGACACATTTATGTTTTATCCAAAGGAAGGTCTCTTATTACATGCTTCTTCTTGCATCCAGGACAATACATAGCCAATGGTTTAGTTTTGGCATTTGCTTTAGCTTATAATCCATCCATAGTAGAGGTTAATTGAACTAAAATGTTTGTTTTAAAGTTTGCTAACTCATCCATTAGTTTTTTCATATATGGATTCAGATTTTTCACCAATTTTCCTTTTCTAGGTCCACCGTTTGTTCGGAATAGCTTCTACAAATATCCTTAATTTCATTCATCCTTAATTGATCAATGTCTCCATATCCTATCAAGTTAAGGGCTTCCTTATATTAATCATCCAAACCCTTAAGAAAAATGGTTTTCTTAACTCCTCTTGAAGTATAAATCCACATCTTTTTTTCTCACAAAGAGGAATCTGTCTAAATAGTCTTCTATATTTTCATCTTCCTCCTACTTGATTTTGAATAATTCTTCCTTCCTATTTCTCCCTCGACAATAATCTGATATTTTTCTAGAAGGTAGTCTCCATTTGTGCCAAAGTGGTAATAGATTTGGATGGTAATCCTATGAACCACCTCATTATTGCATCCTTCAGAGTGGATGGAAACAACTTGAGTTTTTGATTATCTATTTTGTAGTCATAGGTCCGACATAGTACCTTGAACTCAAATAGAAATGGTCAGTGATCTTGAGATGACATCCCTCGTAAATGGGGTAAATGTGCATGTAAGATATTTTTCATTGATGCATCATCATCACCCAATTGGATCAGATAAGTAAAATTCCTATCATGTACTCTTTCAACTTCTCATACCATTTTAAAAATATTTTCTAAATTTTCCTCCCAATCAATGTGGTATGTGGTATGCCTTGGGGAAGGTGAAAAATCAGGAGTAGGAGGTTGACTAATCAATTGAGAATAAAAACTCACCCTAAATGGATCTTGAGTAATAAGCCTTTTCCTAAAAGTTATACTTCTTTCAGGTGACTGATCTAAGAATTCCAAAGGTGGAAATTTTGTTTCTTGTATGATAGGGGATGATGGTGCCTCCAATTCTTGATCAATTTCCTTATTTAGACTAGAGGATGTTATGAATTCTTGTGAAGATGTTTTTGGGAGGAATCTACCCTGTGATTTTCTTGGTCTACTCATATATTTTATGATATAGTAGGAAAGATCCTTCAACTACTAGATGTATGATTGTTTCTCTTGCTTATATCAGCTGTTTTTAACACTTAATTATAAAATTCCAACTAGTGTATCCCCGAAACGGTGCTAAAAATGATGGGTGTCATTATCCCTTCATTTAATAAACTTCATGTTGATTTCATATCAAACCAATGGTGTGTCTAAAGCTATATACAACAAGAGTAATCCTTTTGATCTAGTAGTTGACTGTAGTTGTTTATGTATTTTTTGGGGATCTTTTCAATGTCTTAAGGACTTCTTGGTAAAAACTTATTTAAATCATACCATGAAAACTTTCTTTTGAAATAAAAACACAGGTTGAAAGGAAATACACTTTGTAGAATGGAAATAAACACACTTTCTTTTTGAAATAAACACACTTTTGAAATAAACACACACAACTTAGAATGCTTAAAAATGGTTGCAAGAAATATAAGAATCTATCTAAACACCTGTAGGAACAAGTACACAACAAATTTTAACTAGAAGAATTAAAAGTGATGTAGAATTAATAGATCTAAAATATTTTCTTAGGAAATATAAATACCAAATAGATGAATATCCTACTCCTTTGGGGAGTGGGCCCTTGCTCCTCCTCGAATCAATTTTTAACAACTTAGAATTCTCTCAAACAGGAATGGTCATTTATTGATAAAACATTCGGTATTACAAAACGTATTGGATCTGAATACTTATTCTATATCTATCTTCTCTATTCTATCTCTATTTCATATTATTTCCTATCTACTGCGAGGTCTTCTTTTATATACATTTACAATCATAGTTGTCTCTATGATTCTGATGAAATCGAATCATGCCCATAATAGATGCTGAGTCGATTATGGCTGATTAGACAGTTGTAAGATAACTATCGTTGGATCTACATTCAAAAATATTATCATCCTTTCTTGATTGAAACGTTCGTTGATGTAAAATCTTTGGATGTGGTTAGAATAGATAAACTTCCATCAATTCCAGAACTTTAGAGAAGTTTTAGAACCATAGGAAATTGTTAAGGATCAAAACTATGAGAGTTTCAAAGCTATAGGAAGAAATCAAAATGGAGTAAGGTGACCTGGATGGTGTTCAAACACCTAAGAGTTTCAAACTAAGTCCCAAAATTCTGGAACTAAATACGGAATTCCAGTTCGAGAACTAAGTCTAGAAGTTCCAGAACTAAGTCTAGAAGTTCCAGAACTAGATGATGACGTGTGTAATAGAGTTGAAACTAGCTTGGAAGTTTTGGAACTAAGCTGTGTTGGAACAAATGCTACCAAAAACATATTGAACGCTACATACTTCATTTCTTCGACTGATTAGACCTGCTTTATTACAAAACTGAATTTCAAACACACACTTCGTCAAGAATTTCAAAGCTTTTAAACATTAGAATCATAATCAATCAAAAGATAGAAAATTACATCCTAACTCATATCAGATCAAATAAAAGTCACAAAATGCAATCAAACTTAATAAAAAGGAGAGAAAGATGAGATCATATATTATACATTAATCGTGCATATTCAATGGCCTCATCAATGGGTGGTCATGATGTAATAGATATATATGAGGTGGTAGGTACATACGAGGATATGATCAAGGTGGTTGATGAAGGAATGGTTGACACCATGGGAGAAACTAACATCAAAAGTATGGCCAATGTTGTAGGTGCCACATATATTAAGGATGTGGGGTCAAGTTGGGATACTACATGTGGTAAGGTGGAAGAAGGTAACGCCGAGCTAGTGGTAACTAACGTAGAAGTGGGGGTGAGGGCGAAGGAATGGACATAAGCATGTTATATACCAACTGTCTGATGAATCATGAGTAGAGGAATGGGTGAGATAATGTTATAAGGCAATAGGGTTGTGGTCAAGGAGTCTTGCGAACTCCTCATCACCAGTACTAATGATAATGGGATGAGTAGGATCCATAGGTGACATGATGGAAGGTAGCGATGGGCTAGGTAGGAGCAGCTGAAGGCTTACGTGGAATACAAGGGTATTGGCTTGGCTACGAGTCAAAACCATGTGAGTTAGCATAGACCTAGTAGTCTGCTCTCTGAAGTGACATAGATAGACAAAAGGAATGGAAAAATTAGGTTTTGGGTGGTGAAATTGGTCGTTATTTTAATTAGGAATTAAAACACAAGAACCAATGGCAATTAGGTTAACCAATGACAGTTAGGGTGACCGATACTGATTACTATGGGAAATCAATTTTTTTCAAATGAGGCAATAACTGATGAAAATGAAGTAAAAACTAGATTTTATAGTGATTTTAAATGTTCAAGGGTATGATGATGTGTTTGGAGACTTTAGAAAGAATAGAAAATGTGGTGAGTGTTGTTTTTGGTAAAATGACCAAAAAAATGGAACTGACAATGGTTAGGTAAACCGATGATGGTTAGATGAAAATTGATGATGGTCACTGGACCAACGCCGATCATTGTGAATTTTGAAAAGATGGAGAAAAATTGATTTTTGTGACTTAGATTAGATAAAATATCAACCTAGAAATATGAGTATGATAGTGATGGCCCCTAACACACCCAAAAAAGTTAGAATACACCAACTATAATTGTGGGGTGTGAAAGGAAGAAAGAAAATGGAGAACATGACCTCATAACTCAAAACACAACTCAATAAAAACTAAGAAAAATACGAAATCCTATTAGTGAATTTTATGTTTTAGCTTATGATATTTAAGACTAACTTGTGAACAGAATATATTTTTGTTGGAAAGAAGGTATCCTATGAAGAGGCAAGATCTAAGGATGGTTTAAGGTTATGTTTTGGTGGAGGAAGTGCTTTCTCCGAGATAATGATTGGACCGAGAAACCATATGGGCACCCATTTTGTCAATCCTCCGATCATGTGATCATTGATGCATTCTTCCGTAAGGTGTTATTTAAGAAGATGTGTGAGTTTATTTTTGTGCTATTTGGAAAAGAGAGAAGAAAGTGTGCTCTATGATTCAATTATGTCAACCATTAGCTTGGCATGACTTCCAAAGTTGTATAGGTTTCCCTTAGTTTTAATGTGAGATAAAAATTCAAATAGAGAAGTATGAAATGCAATTATTTTAAACCCAAATCATCAAAATGTCATATTCGATGTAAACAAAGAGTGAACAAGAAAGAAAATGACATTCACTAATGTAAATGTAATAAGAGAATGAAAGATTATTTTTAGTCCCGAAGTACAAATGTCACTTAGACAAGTAGAAGAAAGAGAAGATTCCCAGGGAGAGAATTTAATGTTAACTTACTTTTGAAAAGAAACAAACACACAATGGTTCCCTAAGAATTAACAAATGTAAGGAACCCTGGATGGGTTCCACTGGGCATGCCAAAATGTTTCACCGAGATTCTTAGCAAACTAATGAAACAGATAAGGGTAGTACGCCAAGGAGGAATACCTATTTTTAATGTCGGTTGAAGGTTGTGCGTATGTTCTCATTTCTGATCCAAGTTGATTATGAGAAATCCCTTTTGGCTAGAATGAAATACCTATAAATGCAAAGCAATACCACTAGATATAATTAAACAAAACAATGAGTGGACTACTTAGCGGAAGCTAGATTCTAGAAACTTGATTCTCTATCTTTCCTAGACATGATGTCAATCTACTTCTATATAATAATATCAATGTTATTTAAATCATACATGAAGTAAAGATCCTATTGAAATTGAAATATTTTAGGTATCTCATACAAAACAATAATTAAGATTAGGTAAAAGGTGATTGAGGTCAAAATGGGTAAGGTGATTGGATGGTGTTAAGTTGTAGGTCCGGTAATATTACAAATGGTTCTAGTCTATTGGGAACTGGGTATTTGGGTCATTGGTCTCAACTATATTTATAGACACAGTAAATGATGTGGGCTATATGCCCAACGTCGATTGGCTAACCAACGTCGATAGGGGAAATTAGTAGAAATTTGTTAGAATTGGTTTTTAGACTCCTGTGATTTATAGAGGTTGGAAATGGTGAGGGTGAGGTTGTAAAATTATCTTGAAGATCTAAAAGTAGGTGAAAGAGCCAGGTATGGATGATAGGTTGGTGTGAGGAAGGAAGTGTACAAAGAGGTAAATTATTGAGATGAATAATAAATCTTACTTAAGGAAAACAAAGATAAATGAAGAGGTGTTAGGTACTTACTGAAAAGTAGATTTGGAGAATGTAGGTGATGAGGATGATGATGGAAGAGATCCAAAGAGGAGACAAGTTATATTCATACCACTGAAATTTGAACCTTCGTGCCTCTCTGTTGTGAATCTATGATCGTAAAGAAAATGATGGATTAGGACTTGTGTTGGTAGTGTTTTCATGTGTCTTCTTTTTCCCTGAGTGCTAAATAAATTTGAGGCTCCAAGTATTTGTTCGCATGAGATCCTGAATTGAATGAAAAACCTAGGCAAAGGATTTTAGAAATGTATTTAACTCAACCGACAATCAAGGTTAGGTGACCGACATCGATTAAGATATAACCAATGTCGCTCAAGGTAGGAATATCTAGATTGCCAAAAATATCTAGATTGTTTCTATTTTTACATGATCTCTAACCTTCTTCCGAGTCTTGAGTGATGGATCATGGAACAATAAGTAGGATTCCTTTTAGGTTTGTTAATAGGAGTTAAGTCTAGGTTTAGATTAAGTTGTAGTTTGTTAGGATAGGTTTAGAGTTAGTCTTAGGTCATTAATGAGGTTTGAGAGTGGGTCATTTGAGTGAGGTGGCTAGGTGAGTTAGCTAGGTGAGGTGGTTAAGTGAGGATATTAATTAATTTAATTAAGATAATTAAGTCAATTAACATGTGCACTAGGGGATATGAATGGGTAGGATATGGTTAATTTAATGAACGTGTTTTTAAGGGAAGTATGACCTAATTTTGGTGTCTACATGTCTTCTAAAACTTTTTTTTTAAGGTGACTAGAGCTGAGGATTTTTAACTTGTTTAAGGTTAAAATCAAGATAAATGATCGAGTAGATCATGGATCTAGAAAATATTGTCTTCCGTTTGCAGAGCATCCATAGCCAAGGAAGAAAAAGTAGCATTATGGAGGATCATTCAATGGGAAAAATCACTCAGGCAATTGCATCAAGGATCAAAACGAGTCTTCTCGTGCAAATCATGGTTTTTAATGCTAATTCATGGTGTCACGGCAGCCAAAGTCTTCAAATTTCAATGTAATTTTGTCTATTAGAAATACAAGGAAAATATACCTAAGGAAAATAATGGATTTGGAGCAGTCATTATTCCATATTTTAGCATAATTTTAATGGAGGGAAATCACTTAAGGTTGTCATGGAAATTAGAATTAGTAGCTTCTTGTTTTAGAATAATTACTTAATGCAAGTCATACTTTTTACAAGCTTCTGTTGCCTCTAATTATTTTATTAGGGGTAAATAGTTTTGAAGGGACTATACCCTATTAGATAAAGCTCACAAGCGGATAGAGTAGCAAAAGTAGTCAATAGTTTTGAACTGACTATACCCTATTACAAGAAGGATAAAAATCTAGATAGTGTAGTAAAAGCATCAAAAAGGATCAGAATCCAAGATATACATTAGGACCAACTATAGTTTAAATGAAAAATATAAAGAGGGAACCAAAAAGTGTCAAATATGCAACAAAGCAACATGAAAACAACATCCTTTCAACATCAAAACAAAAATCTGGAAGCAGGAAAAATCCTCTTTAGTTGACTACTTTATCAATCTTTGTCTTTATCTTCTGCAAAAGTAAGGTGAATAATGCTAGGGGTAGTTACATGGGAGGGATTTTTTTAATCCGGTTATGAGAGAACCAAGTCTCTTGCTAAATATGACTCCCATGGGATGGCAGCAGGAATGTCGCTGAGTATATAAACACTTTTGACATGTTGCTCCATGAAGTTGTAAATTACCTTGAGCACAGAAATGGTAAAATCATGCCTACCTTTTGCATTACCTAGTCTATTGTCCATAGAATTGAGCTTCTTGTATATTTGTAAAGTATGTTCATTATCCTTGTTAGGGTCATTATGCATCTTTCTTTTTCCTTCTCTCTTACCAATTTGCTTGAGATCTTCTTTCAGGTCTCCAACTTCCTTTTCCAACTTAACAATTTTGTTAAGAATTCCTTCCTCCCTTTCCTTAGAATAGGTATTTGTAGGATTGCTAATATATAGCAAAAAAAAATCGATTCAATTTCTTTACTACTACGGAGTACCCTTTGGGAGGGGAAGAGTTGATTAATGGGGTAAAGAGGATTTTTAGTTCTGATTTTTCTATGCTCAGAAGCGGTGGTGGTGGAAATGGAGTTAGGGTAAAGGGGGGAAGGGGCAGTTGGGATTGAGCGATGATGGGAAAGACAATGTCGATGAAGCAACAAGATGAAACCTTGGTGAAGGGGTGACATGGGTGTGATTTTGAAACTCAAGAACATGGTGTTCCAAGGAGTTCAAGAGATAATGTGGAAAGCTAACATGCAAATTCCTTCAAAAATGATTTAGGAAAACCAAATGTTTGAGAGGAACCATCACATATCTACCTTCCAAAGTGACATACCTGATAATCATCCTTGCTATTTCATCGAAGCACTCAAGAATGGAGGTCAATTTTATACTGCCATGACAAACTCAAGATTTTCACCATGCAGTAAGGAAATTCTTAGATTTAGTATTCTTGTTGACCCTTTTACTGAATAATCTATCCCCTTCTAAGCTCATCCCCATGACCTCAACAATGAGTTCTTCAGTGATTTTAATGTAAATCTCCCCATATTCAACTATCCTCTACTTCCACCCAACCGTGAATTGAATAGAAATGTCTTGATTGTGACCCTACATTTTTTCAATGAGGTTAGAGACCCCACCCATTTGCAAATAAGTCCATAAGATCACATCATCCTTCCAGGCCGGTCGAAAATGGGTTCCGATTTTGCATGGAGGTCCACCCATTTTGTTGTTATTATTTCTTTGGTTCCCAATTGCAATGCTTCTTCCCCAAAACCACTTTTCAACAACACCTTTGCATACCCAAAAAGCATGTGAAGTGTGAGTGATATTAATGACCCTGCATGCGAAGGAGATAATCACTCTCAAAGTGTTAGAGGACTCCTTAATGATGATTTTGAATATCATATTTATCCTTGATGATGTCATTATGTACCTTGCTAGGGAGAATTTCATCACTAAACCAATTTTGCATATTATTACTAACACCATAGTTAGCAAGACTATCTACCACTTTGTTTCCTTCATGATAGGAATGGATGATTTGGTAGTTTGCAAAGGATTTACAAATCTCAATAGATTCATAAATGAAATCCCTAATAGTCCAACTAGGGGGTTGAACTTGATTTAGGAGGTTTATTATGTTCAAAGAGTCTCCTTCAATTACAATATTGGAAATATTGCAATCCCTTACAAGCCTTATCCCCCATAATGTTGTTAGGGCTTCAGAATAGTGGTTTGTTTCATGGCCCATTTTTCTTGCAGATGCAACAAAAAATATCCTCTATGATATTTGATCACCCTACATCCTCTTAATGCTCTAGGATTTCCTTTGGAAGCTCCTTCAAATTTCAACTTGTACTATAATGTGGGTGGTGAATCCGATGAACTATTTATCATCAATAATATTTTGATAATTCGTATGGATATTTCTACTATCAATCTTCCAAGCAGCAAGTATATGTTCTTCTTCATTGGGGTATGGTCTATTATTTGGGGGCCTAAACCTTTCAATGTTATCCTTGACAACAATAACAATTTCCTTAAATATCTTATTGCATACCTATTTGTTATTTCTGAAAATTATATTGTTTACGGTATTTCACAATCTCCATATGGTATGAGGTATGACCAAATTCCATAATATTCTTATCATGCAATGTTTATATGGTGGATCCCATTGCTCCCAAGTATGCAAGAAGGTATTAGGAAGGATCCAATGCACATTAAAATTTTCAAAGATAATACTCCATAACTTTGAAGCATATTCACAATGCAAGAAAAGATGTTTGATGTCTTTAGCCTCTTTTTTGCACATGCAACACCTGTTGGGCATAATGAAACCCTTTTTATTAGATTATCATTAGTGATAATATTTCCTTTTAAAATAATCCACAAAAATAAATTAACTTTTGGGGTTAACTTAGGCATCCAGATTCTACTCCAGTTTATACCACTTTGATTACTATATAACAAAGCATTGTATCCCGATTTGATAGTATAGTCCCCATCAAAAGAATCAACCCATATGAGCTCATCCTTGGTATCCTTTTGATTTAGAGGAATAATATAATTTTTTTATTCAAAGAGGATACAAGAATTTGTAATTTTTCCTTATCCACTTTGAGATGTTTCCAATATCTCTTGTTTCCATCCCTTTTAATGTAGTATTTTACTTTATTCCCATATTTCTCACTTAAACTATCTTTGAGGGAACCAAATTTATCACTCAGCTTGAAATTAGTCAGTTGTCTTGCCAAAAATGTATATCCTAACCATTGCCAACTTTCCATCTACAACCTTTGATAAGAATATGTTTGATTTGGAGCAAGTTGTTCCAAAAATGGAACCATTGGGAAGCTTTTTTTTAAAAAGGAATGAACTCACATTTTGTTGAGCCAAGTGTTTTATCCTAATAATTTCAATCCAAGGTTGTTTTTCCTTTAGAAGTCTCCAACCAAGTTTGGCAATTAAAGCATCATTCATCTTTCTGATATCCTTAATACCCAGTCCACCAATCATTTTTGGAATACAAACCTAATCCCAAGCCACTAAATGGTATCTAAATCTTTCTTCAGTCCCATGCCACAAATAGTTTTTGAATTCTCTCAATGTTGTCCACAATTGTTGCTGGAATGTTATACATTGACATGATATATATGGGCAAGTTCTAAAGTGTGCTTTTGATTAACAAACATTTTCCAGCACTAGAGAGAATAACACCTTTCCATCCAGCCATTTTTTTGTGAAATCTATCTAATAAGGCATTCCAAATAGCATTAGAGACTTTATTAGTGCCCAAAGGTAACCCTAAATAGGTAGTGGGTAAAGAGCTGATTTTACACCCCAAAATGAGTGCAATTCTTTTCTATCTATCATTAGGAGTATTGAAAAAATACACCGAGATTTTTTCAAAGTTGAATTTTTAACCAGAAGCTACTTCATAGAATCGAGAATAGTCTTTATAGCTTTTTCCTCAAGAATAGAAGCCATCAGAAGAAAAATTGTGTCATCAACAAATTGTTGATGTGAAGTTGTATGATTGGTGGAAGTAGGTTTGAATCCTTTTAGCATCCCATTATTCACAACCTTAGTTATGGATCTACTAAGGTTGTCAGCCATAATTATAAAAAGTAAGGGGGATATGGGATCCCCTTGTCTTATACCCCTACTGCTGGAAAAGAATCCCACCGAAGTACCATTAACAACCACTGATAATATAGAAGTGGTAATGCGAGGCTTGAATGATTTTCTAAATTTTCTCTAAAACCAAAATTTTGACAAGACCTTATCTAAAAAATTCCAAGAAACTCTATCAAAGGCCTTATGCATGTCCAATTTTATTTCCATACCTACTTTTTTACTTTTATCCATGGAGTGAATGGTTTCATGAACCATGATTACCCCATCCTGAATGATCCTTCCTTTTATGAAGCCACTTTGTTATTAGAGATAAGATCAACAAGCAAAGGTTGTAATCTAGTAGCAATAATTTTGGTAAAATTTTTGTAAACAACATTTACTAGGTTGATGGGTCAGAAATCCTTGAAGTATTTAGCATCCAACTTCTTTGGGGCTAGCACAATGTGAGTATTATTCAACTCCTTTATTATATTTCTTGTTCTATAGAATTCATTTACAACTTTCAACAGATCTTCCGAGCATATATCCTAGCATTTTAAAAATAAATTAGTAGAAAAACCATCTAGTCTTGGTGCCTTATCTTCTTCAAGTGCAAAAACTTCCTTCTTCAGCTCCTCAATGGATACATGTTTCATAATACTTGTGAATATATCATCAAGGATATTATTACTTGGGATGGAATCTAGAAGGAAAGAAGTTGCTTCCTCATTACAGATATTACTTTCCATTAACAAATTCTCATAAAATTTTAGAGCTTCTACTTTTATGTCATTTTGATCCTTGATGATAATTCCATTTCCTTTGGAAACCTTAGTGATTCTGTTATAGGCCCTGTGCTTAAGGGTGGTCATGTGAAACAACTTTGTGTTCCTATTAATGATTTCTGCCATAGAGCTCGAGATTTCATTCTCCAAAAGGTTTCCTCTCTATTATTGATGTTATGTAAATCAAAGCAATTTCTTTTCCAAGCTGTTGATCTTTATAATTCATACCTTTGATTAATATTCGAGTTTAATCTCTTTAAGATGCTTTTAAAGATTTTTTTGTTCAAAAATATTTCCAAATACCTCTTTGTTCCAAGTTCTAACTTGCTTCTTTACATTTTTTCGGTCTCTGGATTAACTTTGAATTGTGTTGTACCTTCTCTATCTCAATGCCACAATTCTTTGATCATGTCTATAATGTCTTCATGCTCTAGCCACATTTTTTCAAATTTGAAAGAGCTATGCGATGGCTTGGACCAGTTGTAAATATTGAGAGCAATAGGATTATGATCTGAGCCAATCCTAGGAAATGAAGAGAGGTGAAAATCCTAACTCAAAATATAATTAGCAAGAGATGGGAGCTCTATCTAATCTTACCTATATTAGATTCTCACCAAATATTTTGTTAGACCAAGTGAATTGGTTTCCATGAAGCTCAATATCCATGAGATTAAAAGAAGAATTTTTTTAGTAAAGTCACCCATAATAACGAGAGAAATCAAAGCTACCCCCATATTTTTCCTCGGGGTTTAAAGGGGTGTTAAAATCACCCATGAAAAACCAATTATAATCCTTAAAACTGCTTCTAAATAATTTTAATTCTTCCCATAATTTTCTTACAAGCAACAATGTTAGGAGCATAAATGTTTGAAAGGATCTAGATTGAGTCATTTTCGAAGCATGAAATTTAACAGCTAAATGATTATGAGAAGCTAAAATCACATTACCATTGAGATATTTGTTGTCCCAAAAAATTGCTATACCTCTTGAAGCGCCTTGTGAATCAACAACAACAAAATCAAAATTCTCCCAAAAGTTCTTTTTACATTCCTTCAAAGTTTCAATCTTCATTTTAGTTTCTTGTACTAAAAGAATGTTAGGTATGTTATATTTTATAGTCTCTTTAAACATCCTTTGTTTAGGACCTCCATTTAGACCTCTGACATTCCAAGATAAAATTTTCGTCTAAAAAAATTTAGGGGAAGCAGTTGTCGAATGGCCCAATTGACTTTGAGTTCCATCTGCAATCTCTTTCTCAGTCTCTTTCTTTCTTAGTTCATTTTTTGAAGGTCTACCTTTTTTACTATTAGCTCCAATATCTGCCACCTTTTTAGAAGATGATCTAGTGATCCTTGATGTAGAGGCTTCCCAATTCCCAATTTTCTTCTTTTTATCACTGTATAGTGCTTCAGGAATCCCTTCAAACCCTTTCATTCTTTGTTTTTTTTACTTAATGAAGCCATTATTCAAATCATTTTCATAGTCAATGAGTATCTTTAATGGAGTTGGGGTAATCTCCCCTTCCTCTTTTCCATAGTCTGAATCCTTACCTTCAAAGTTATTGATTTGGCATTGAATGAAATCTTTTCAACCACAGGAGATCGAGGGGGATTTTCCTCATTCATGAACTCATCCAATTCCTTGTACTCTTCATCTTCATCCAGATCTTCTAATATGGATTCTAATAAGTTAGTTTCGATAGAGAATTTGTATCCTATCCTTATAATGCTGATAATATGATGCTTTGTATACATTCCTTATGCTAATCATGAGAAGAAGTAGTCTATTGATTAAAATTCAAGTCCTCCATCCTCTCATGATCTAAAACTATCAGGTTAATTGAAACCCTTTTATTATCTTCATCCACTTCTATGTTTAGCTTTACAGGCATTTGAAGATCCATATATTTTATCTTGTCTTTTTCCTTGACTCATTTCCTCCCTTTCGTTATGCTCATCCACTTCTATGTTGCCTCTAATTTTTTATGTTGCCTTCCACTTCTAATTTCTATGAAAAATCAAATAAAATCACTTATCAAGTTGTGATTTTTAGAACTTCCCTCCACTTCTATTTTTCACGCTGCCTTCTCCTTTATGTTTTCACGCAAATATTAGAGGAAGTTTGCAATACAAGTCGTGAAGTTTAGCTGCCTTCCAACTCCAAATTTTATGCAAAACTCAAGTGCAAGTCATGATTATTGAAGCTTCCTTCCATGTCTTACTTTCACGCTGCCTTGACTTATGGATTTCCACGCAAGTGTTAGGAGAAAAATCCCATGCAAGTCGTTGATGTTAGTTGCCCTTCCACATTGATTTCCACACAAGCCTTTGGTAAGAACTTTAAGTTAAAATCATGGAAATGATAGCTTCCCTCCATCTTAAATTTTGACGATGCTTTCATCTTCTAATTTCCACACAAATTTTAGAAGAAGACGTTTTAAATGCAAGTCATTATTTCCAGTTGCCTTCTCCTTGAATTTTAATGCAATTTTTAAAGGGATAAGTCTAGAGCCAAATCATGGATTCTTCATGTCTTATATTCTATTTCTCAAAGCCTGCTACCCCTTTCTAAAATCCATGATGCTTTCCCTCATGAGTTTCAATTCCAATCATTAAAGCCAAATTACATGGATTTGGAGGACTTTGTCTTTTATATATAAGTTGCCTTCTCTTGTGAAAATCCATGAAATATTTAGAAGTTGCTTGCCTTCATAAAAATCCATGAAGTCACCCTTTCTAAAATCCATGCAATTATTGTGAAGAGCTAAAGTAGAATCATTTAAGGAAAAATACTCTTCGTTGAGTTTGTGAGCTCATGTAAATTGCATGTAAAATCCATTTAAAATCACATGCATGTGGTCCCAATCTTCAATTAAATCCCGCATTTAATATATTTATATTTGCCTTCACTTGGAGTGATTTCTTGAATTCAAAATTGCCCCATGCAATTAAAAAATAAATAAAAGAGTGATGAGTCAAATGTTTTGTCTGAATTGTTTACTGAAAACATTTCACTGGAGCACATACTTGAGAAGAAATGCAAAATCTTCAAGGATAAGAGTGGAAGACATGTTAGAGGCAACACCCGCAAGGAAATCATGGTCAGTTGCTCCCAGATCCAGTTTGGTGAGAATTAAAGGAAAAGAGTCAACCGCATGTGGGAGAAAGAGCTTCTCAGATTTAAGGCAGAGGTATCATTCATATCATTCATGAGGCGGAAGTGCAATACAGGTTGGATCAACATGTAGAGTATGGAAGAAGAAGAATACCTTGAGAGTCTTGCGGTAGGAATAACTTTTTTATCTTATTTTTCTTTCTCTTCTTGTTTCACTTATTTTCTTTAACAAATTAATTGAATAATCAATTCAATTATAAAACTTAAGTGATTGGTTTAAAATTCATTACTTAGAGTTCTTTGGAAGAAGTCAATTACTTGGAAATAGGTGGAAGACATACAAAATAGAAGGTTCTATTTTCAATCATAAGGCATACATTCCATGCAAAGTGGAATTCTAGGGGAAATACATTAACTATTTCCTTTCTGATTCCAAATGTGACGAGTTCATTGAGAGTTTCCTATTTGTAATTTTCCTATATGCACTATAAATAGAGGAAGAGTGTATGGGTTAAATTATCAAAAATATCGGGATTGGAAAAATCAAGGATCACAACTTGTTCACTAGAACTTGATTAGTAGAGGCTTTTGTAACTAGAACATTCTTAAGTTCTTAGAATTTTTATGGAACCCTTGATGTGATTTCTATGAAATCTGGGGATTGAATAAAAGGTGGATTTCTGGAGAACTTTGTGTCTACATTTCTTTGTTGAGTACTTATATTCAAAGGTTTTAGATAAACTTTTTGTTATCTTAGATCTAGGTTAGAATTTATTTCTTTCCCTCTTTGTTGAATGTTGTGATTTATCTGTTTATTTAATTTGTGTAGATGAGACCAAATTTGATAGCTATTAGTTGATTCAACGCATATTCCTTTCTTCTTTACCTACTTCTAATTTTCCCCTTTTATAATTATCTCACCACAATGGTTACTTGTCAAATTACTCATATATGGTTAGGAGCCGAGGGAATTAATGTTAAACCCTTGAAAGTAGTTATTAGGATTCACCCCTATAAAATAGATAAACATATTACATGGAAGTCTCATCATTAAATGAGGGATATTTATCTCATGAATGCTTAGGTTTTACGATGTGCATTAAATATAGACAACATTTTTGGCAACTCGTTGGGAACACCATTTTAACAGACCAAATCTTTTCATGTCGGTTCCCTTTTATATTATAAGCTCAACCTGGAATAATTTCCATTCACCCGGTTAGCAAAGCTCAAGGAAGGAATGACCATTTTTATAGATTTAAGGAGAAATTCAATTTCAATCATCCTCCTTAAGTTAGAAGTTGTAGATCCATTATTTCACTAGGAAGAAGAGTGAAAACTCCTCCAAATCTGAATCATGTCCAGCACAATCCACCAGTTGGGATTATTCACCAAGTCTATTCTCAGAGAAGATGCACTCCCTTCATAATGAATCAACAACCACTTGTTGTAGCACCGTTTCATGGGGCATAGATTTCAGACCTTTGAATCTGACTCCTCCTATGCATGAATTTCCTAAAGGATCAAGAAAGAATTTTCCAAAATTATTTAGAGATGGCAAGAAGAATCCAGATGACCACTTGGCTGCATTTTTCATATCTTGTGGAGTGCTCGCAATGGAACATGAAGATGTATATGTCGAGAATATTCATAGAGAATTTTCATGATCCTGGATGGAGAATGGTTCTATCGGTTAGCTTTTGGTTCTATAACCAACTAGGCTACTATGAGAGATGTGTTCCTAAAAAGGTTCAAGCCAGCTGAAGATTCCAGTACATTGATAACTCAACTACCTCAGCGAAGAAGGAGCCATAAGAGCACATGTGGGATTTTATTGCAAAATTCCAAAGATTACCTGTACAAAATTTTGGCTTCTTCTTCTTTGAATAATGAGAATCAAAATTTATTCTTCATCAATGCATTACTTTGTGAAGAAAGTTATCAACTAGGGAGAGCATGTCTGTTGAATTATTAGCACTCAAAACATGGCGGTTGAAATTGAAGATGACATCATCATGGTTGGAAATATAATAAGTAACATTTCTAGAGCTGAAATTTCATCCTCTACTACTTCCGATTAAATATTGCAAAATTTAACAAATGAGATGTTATATCTGAAGAAACAAATGGAACAAATGAATCATGGCAGCAACACTTTGCCCATGCTTGGAATTTCAACAACAACCGAGAACCACATTGTTGGGTCTCGAGAGATTAGAAATTGAACTTTCTCCTAGAAATAATGTTGAGATGAATGAAGAAGATCGGGAACTTTCACTTGATCATTTTGAGAATGATGATTATAGATCCTACTTGGTGACTCCAACATTAATTACCTAAACTATGAAACAAAACATGACTATGAGGATCTTCTTGAATATGATCATAGTCATACTTATGTAGTATTTACAAGATCAAAAACTTTCCAAATCTAATCATTGGTTGATGAAAAAAGAAGATATTCTAGATCTGATGTCACCATACTTAGAAGGGGCATCCCTTTACCTTCTTCCTCATCTCCCAGGGATAATTATGTGATATCTTCATCTCAACCACAAAAGGCATCTCAGGTATCTAAATCTAACACATCTATACCTTATTTTGACATTATTGACCATGCCAAGAGAACAAGAATTCAAATGGTAGAGGCTAAATACTTGAGATCCTTTCCTGAGTAGCTAAATAGGCTAGTCAGATACGTGCAATCACTAGGACCATCTAATACATCAAAAGGAATTTTTCCTAAAATCAAGGATAACCCTTTCCAAAACAATGTTCCGGTTGTTAAACCCTTGTCATCTTTGAAAGATTGGAACCTTTCTATGTTTCGTTGTTGCTTAATTGTTTCAATTTAAGAAAATTAATTTTAGATTCACGTAATTTTGACAATGTCATGCCGGCTAAAGTTGAAAATTCTTTTGGGATTACTTTGACAAAGACAATAGGAAGGTGCTACTCTATGGAGAGACAAGTCCCTTTAATCAGAAAAATCAAAGATGCACAAGTTGTTCTAGCAGCTTTTCTTGACAAAAGATTAAAGATGACAATCTTAGTTGCAGATATTCCTATCTCATATGGGATGTTGCTAAGCAGAAACTTTTGCAAAGAATTTGGAGGAGAAGTAAAGATGGATTGGTCTTGTGCCCATATTCCTATAAAGGGAATAAGACAAAGGAGAAGTAAAGATGGAAAATAAATCTAAGTACATTGTTACAAAATATGAAGATCCTATATCTCATATTATTTTTCAAGGGTCTGACCATGGTGTATACTTCTTGGAAATGGATAAAGATGTTCCGAAGAAAGGGCCAATAGAAGAAGAGGAATTTTTTTGGATGTTGGAGTTTAAAGTAAGTTGTTGCTCTTTTGGATCAGAAAATGGTGTTCTATTAATATCTCCAAATCATGAGATATTCCCATACTCCCACAAGTTGATGTTTGAGAACACCAAAAATACGGCAGAGTATGAAGCATTGCTGCTAGGAATGGAGCAAGCTAGAAAGAAAGGAGTAAAACTCCTCAAATCCCAAGGATATGTTGAGCTTATAGTAAAGAAAGTTCTAGGGAAAAAAATTCAAAAGAGATAAGTTGAAGCATTATAGAGATAGAGTTTTTTCTGCCACACTTGATTTTGTAGCCTTCTCTATCGACTTCATTCCAACAAATCAGAATTCCAAGGTAGACTCTTTGGCAGTCACAACTACACTATTAAATTCAAATAGATCATTTTCCATATTCATAAAAGGAAACTATAAAGTGGAGATGATCTACCATCCCAAAGTCCTTGATGATGAAAATAAATTTGCATTTCAGAAACAAGACAAATTTGACAAGTTGAATGTTGAAGGGAGTAGATAACCACCATGAAAAATAGTCACGGAAAACTTGATCCATACTATGATGATAGTAGTGGAGTTATCCAACTGAAAGGTAAAAAAATACATAAGGTTTTAGTTTCCTTTGAGGAGACATTCAACAAGCATGATCAGTACCTAAGAAAAATAAAAATATGGTGGTAGTTCTTCCTCTGAAGTATATCTGGTAAATCAAGGTATAGAGGATGAACCCAAGTTTGTGAATGTTTGTAAGCTCTACTATAAACAAGATGATCCATCACAAGATGAAGTTGATGAGGACTTTCCCAAGTTATTTGACAAGAAGGATAGAGAAAGGAAGTTTGAGATTGGAGATTGGATACTCTTGTGGGACAAGAGGCACAAACCAAAGGGCATGCACATAAAATTTGATTTACTATGGAAGGGCACCTTCATGATCAAGAGAAATTACAAAATGGATAGTTTCTTCCTTTCCTACTAGGATGGAATTGAGTTCTTGTTGTATTTCAATGGGAAGAATTTGAATCTCTTCAGAGGCTGAGACACGGGGTAAAACCTATCTGTACATAAATAAAATTTCCTTTTGTTTTGTTTTCTTTTTGTTTCTATTTTTTTGGTTGCACGACCGAACCCAATGGACAAGACAAAAAACCAAATATGTTGGGATCTCAACTTCACTTATTTCTATTTGAAGAAGTATATTTGTCCATGTAAGACAGAACCAATTGGTGTCCCTAAGATTTCATCATGGAATCTGGGACTACCCCTTTTTAAATTTTTTGTTCTTTTTAAGTAACAGGTCATTTTTGTGTTTTTTTTTCCTATAGTTGCTTACGTTTCTCAAAGGTATCCCTAGGAGTTACTAAGCCAAGTTTTCAAATACCCAAATGCAAAAGCTCACTCAATTCCTTCATCGGACTTTATCGAAGTGTTTTATTTATTTTTATATAAAATAAATAAAGTTGTTTTAAAAATAGGTTGACCTAAAACTAAGAAATTTTGGTTATATAAAGCACTTCACCCCATCATTATTACCATGTAACGTTCATTCAAGAAAAAATTCTATTATTTCAAGAATAAGATGTCAATTCAAGTAGACAAGAAGTAATCAAATATATTTAGTAGTTTACATAACTGGCCTTAGGCCTTAAACATTTATTCACAAGAATAATTTAGTAAATGAAACATAATATTTTCATCAAACTAAATTTCTTCAATCAATAGAATAAATGTAGCTTTCCATAAGTCTTCCTCTTTTCCTCTTTCACAAAATTTATCTGCAAGATTGTTAGCATCTAAATTGAGCATGATAGGAGCTAAATCATTGAAACCATATGTTCTAACTAACAACTTCAAGAAGGAACATTTCTTATTAATAGAAATCATTAAGGCTTTAGAAAGATATTTTCCTATTTTAACACTTCTAGAAGTACCTTACTCAAGTGTATCACAAAACCCTGCAATGTTAGCATCTAACAATCCAATCAAGTCTAACTCCTATCAACTAGAAGACATTCAACAAACATATTTAGCATTCATCCATTATTCATCCAAACAAGTAACCCAAAACTATACAAGTATACATTCTCACTTTAAGAAATATCATACCAATAATGCAAATCCAAGTATACATAACATTAGAAGGGAAAGCATGAGTAGAAATTCCTTAATCATGTAGCCCATACTACATGATTAAAACATTATACTCAGGTCCAAATAATTACATTTAAGAATGAATTCAATTCCAATAGTCCTTCAACCTATAGGTTTGACAAGATTGATGCAGTTGAGTAGAGAGACTAAACTAATGATAACAAGCTCTCAAGGCCCAAATCCATTTTATCTTATCATACAAAGCAATCCATACCTTACCCACTTGGCTCCAACCAATTGAAATGTATACAAGTCATTGGAATACACTATACAAATATTTATCAGATAAGATTTTTTTAAATCAATCCAAGTATTCCATACTATGACCGGTAAAGGACCATACCTAGATAGACACATCATTCAAGATGAGGAATGGAATGATTCAACCAAGGTAGAGAAGGCTCATAATAAAAAAAAACTTCCAAACTGACTAAACGATACCCTTGATCATCTTTGTATGATTAAGGATTGATAAAATTTTAAATCGATCAACACACAAGAGCAAGTTTAATAAACCATCCAACTAGGTCAGTCAAGGTTATCAACTAGACAACCTAACCATAAAATATCATTAATAACAGTGTTCAAAACTTAAACATACCAGAAGGTATAACAATTCAACATACCATTAATACACTGAAATCTACCAGAGGGCCAAAAAGTTAACCATAAGATCCACAATAACCCCCAAGTAAACACTAAGCTTCTTGAATTCAAAACAATCATAGTTACAGGTCAAGCTTACCACAAGACCGCTTCGTATTGTTCTATCAAATGCTACACCATACCATCGATCTTGACAACATTAAAATATATAACTTGATCACCATGACAAAGATGTAACATTCCCATTTTAAGACTTTAGAAACAAATTTTATATATATATATATATATATATATATATATATAATGTTCTCTATTCTAACTAATCATAATTTAGAACATGCATTCCATGCCAATCAATCTCATAACAAAAACCATATGCAGCTATAAGTGACTCGGTGAACTACCATGTCTCTTATTTCATGACTCGATTTCTAACCGATCTCTCACATTTACTTAAAGTACTATATACTAAGTATAATTGGTTCTCTTACCTATTCTAGGTATTGATTATTATTTTTAAGAGAACTATCTAAATACTTGTTACCAATATTTATTTAAAATCCCATTTCTTAAACAAGGTGACATAGGACAACGCAACCAACAACTTGTGATACTTTGGCCAAATATTTCCAACATACTATTCATGTTACTATTCCTAGATGACATACTCATCAAATGGAATACATCCTTCACCCCACTCATCTGTAATCTAGAATGGTCTTCACTGACTCTTGTCAGTCCACTTGTTCAAGGTTTGACCCTAACCCAAGTTAGCAACATAGTTTGGTATAGGGAACCACTCATGGTGACTAAGGGTACATAGACATACTCAATCAACCTAAGTCAATTGGATGTGTCTAGTTACCCTAAATCATCATGAGTTACCCCCTGTACTAAATCATGTTCCTAACCTGACCTAGAGTAAAACTAAGATCAAGTCCAAGTTTATGTAGATCTAGATGATCTAATTGCAGGGTGTTACAACATGTCAACTGCAACATTGTATCCTCATGAAGACCCAAGTCTTCACAAAGGTATAGTTCTGTAGTTGGCGTGTGTGCCAAAATTTGATGAGATTACCCATCTTGATGTACATACCCAAGCAAGAAGTTAATTACCCAATTATTTTTCTTAATTAAGGTTTAATTACAACAACCCTGTTGAACCCTAATTTCATTATCCCTTAAGGTTGACATCCACAATTGAGTTGTTAATGTATTGTAGAAACTTCATGATTTCTTTTTTATTCATTAACTTCCTACTTTAGAGTTTAGTTAATTAAAACGAAACAACAACATCAATAAGATTTACATATTATACCTTAATCATTCTTAGCTTGTTTAAGTTCCAAAATAGGTTCCATTATGATAGACTTCATTGAGATGAAGTCTAATTGATAAATTTTCATATTTACCTTACATTTGTTTTAAACCTATCAAGGTATTGATCAAGAGGAAGTGCACCTTCCTCTTTCATGTTATGAGTTAGGGTTCATTGTACCCTTTTCATTATACAAGTCATCATAATTAATTTGCACTTTCATTAACATCTTTTAATAAGCCATAGAGACTTAGATAAAAAAACATCTATGCATGCCAACTTAATAAGCTACATTTCATTTAAGGGATAGTGTAACTAATTCCCTTCCATCTAACTTATTTAATGTCAAACTGAAAAAGGGTCCCATTCCGATAAGAATATGAGAAAATACAGATAAGATTACAAATTTCCCTTCACAGAATGCACCAGGAGAATAACACATCATGAACAAGTAACTCTCAATATTTTTCAATTTATCAAGGTGAAATAAAAATTTTACAAGACCATGCATTGCAGACATCTTTCATGTCAAACAACATCAAGTTCATTTAAGAAATACAACTTTTCTTCTTTCAATACATTTCAATAATGAATCATATTTCTTCATGAAAGATCCAGTCTTTAAGTAACAAATAACATCATAAAATTTATTGTCTTCCTTTATCACTTACAAATTCCATCTGCAAAAATTGCTAGCATGGGTCAGTTCATTGAATTGAGCATGATAAGCACTAAGCATTAAAATGATGTGCTTTCAACTAATTGTTTCATAAAAAGAACTCTACTTTTATGAAATAGTAAATCCATACAGATAGATACATCAAAAAGATAACAATCATAAAAGAAAGAACAAGTGATCAACCAAATTAACATTTAGTAAAGATCATGATATAATCAACACTCTTCAGCCATTGATTTCATAAGGAATTATATCAGATAAGTAATATTTCATCCTAATTACTTATCTCATTCTTCCTATAGGTACTTATAGTTTATTTCTTACTTCATTCAATCTAAATTCCAAAGATAGACACTAACTCTAATATTTCCCAAAAATAGAGTTATTTTAAGAAGCAAAGAACCATCATACTCAGCATTAACATGTTCCATCTAAAAACAACTACAACCAAGCTAATTCAACCCTTATGAAAGGTTTTAGGTTGAGCCATGAATGTTATAAAATAAGAGATTCCTATTTCAAATGCTACATCCAAATTTAAAGCCCAAGATATAGCCTAAGTCTTAAGTTAGGCCACAACATGTTAGAAATAGGAAAAGTATTTAATTGATTACTTGCATTAAACATTAGTCACACATTACCAAATATTGTTTCCAATCAACACAAGTCAAGGAAAATAAGTAAAGGATTATCTCCAACTACTCATTTTGAAATCCTATTAAGTGATAAAATGAACCGATCAGTTCCTTAAACAAGAGTAACACAGAAGAGGGAAAAAGACGAACAGAGAGAGAGAGAGAGAGAGAGAAAGAGAAGAGAGAGAACTTCACTCGAGTTTGAGGAGATCAGTGTTACATTTCACAACTCAGAGAAGAGAGGACAAAATATAATCTCCTTCAGATTTCAAAGAAAATAGTGATGAATATCTTAATTCAAAAGAGAAAGAGAGAAGGAAGTCACAACAAGAAGGGGAGAATATCCCATTATTATTTCACAAGAGAAGAAATACATATCAAAATTTAAGACTGATACAGATCTAATCAAGATATCTTTGTACTCATGCCAAACATTGAAAACATAGAACTAAATGATACTGGACCAAATTATGTGACTACAATATGCAAGTCAGATACCGAAGATGAAGTTCTCTCAGCTTGTAAACAAGAACAACAACCGTAGTGCATTAGCTACATCTAGAAAGAGATGTTTTTAAAATAATTCGTTTAGCAACATTACATGAAATATCAACAACCACAAGACATTCCAATTCATCCATTAGTTTCAGTCCATATAACCAAATCCTAACCATCCTTTCCAAAAATGAAAATGATATAAGTCAAGTCAACTCAAATTCCCAACTTCACAGAGGTAAGAGAAATAGTCTTCAGGTAAGAAGAGAAAGAACCCAACTAGTTTTGAACTCAATGAAGACGCAACAATAACAACATGAATTTGCTACAGATGCACAAGTCAATCTCAAGAGATGTTTAGAAAAACTGAATTCATTTCAGTCCATTCCTTATGATAGGCTCAACTGTACTAACCCTTAATTCACCTAGATATTCCATTCCCTCAATGTTCTTCATAGATCAAAATAAAAGTAAAGATCTAGAAACCCTTCAAGCTGAACCGATTGGTTAGTTCCTGAAGCACGAATTGTCATCCAAGAAAATATGCATATACATTCGTTAAGTCTTTCCCAAAAATCATGACAACATGGTGTTTAACAAACTTACCCTCAAATAAATTTAATCAAGAGGTTCATCCTAGGTCAAGAACAGGTAAGTCATTAACAAACCATCTTCTAACTTACAAGCGTAAACAACAAGGTTGACATCATGCAAGTTCAAGCAGGAGCTATATGTATAAATCAAATTTCCAACCCAGATAGAACCAACACTCGAAATATCTTCCATTATAACATAAAATTCTATTGTCCAACTTTAGATCAGTCTTACAAAGGTTCACAACCCAAAACATATAAATTTTAGAAGAAGAAAAAATCATTTACTGTTATATTCAAACAAGTTTGAATCCACAAAATCATTGATTCAAAGAAACCATTTCAACACATCTTCCATAGAAGTAACTAGATTCTAAGAAACTCAAGTTTCAACTGAAAGATCAGAAGAAGTAAATCATTTATTGTTGTTTTCAAACAAGTTTCAATCTACAAAATCATTGAATCCAAGCAACCATTTCAACACAGCTTCCACAGAAGTAACAAGATTCGAAGCAACTAAAGATGCAACTAAGAATAATACCTTTCTTACCTCCTTCCAATAGAGGAAGACAAACCTAGATCGAATCTTAAAGCAAACAATGTTTTTCCATAATCCATTTTCCCTGACATAACAATTTTCACACAAATTTGACATCATTCCAGTCCCAACAAAGTTAAGACATGATTCAACACTATATTCAATAGGGAACAAACCCACATTCCATTTTATCTAATAGAGGCTCTTCATCAAAATACAGAGAAAAATTCAAGCGTGAATGAAAAATAACCATCACAGACATAAAAACCCATTTGTTTCCAAGAGCGAGTTGTTTTAATGAAGACATTTAGGAAAAAGCAGAACAACTTAATGGATAGAGCCTATCATGCCTAATAGAGCTTCCTATCGATTTGTAGAAGACTTCCAGCTGAGCCTCCATAGTTTCTCCTTTTCCAAAACAAAATCAACAACCCAAAACTTCTTTTTATGCCTCTTATACCTCCACAGGATCAAAAATAGCTTAGAGGTGCCAAAAATAGTGAAGGATTGAAAATAGAACTGTTGGTTCAAAGAACCCAAAATCTCCAGAGAAAAAATCACCAAGAGCAAATGACCAAACAACCTCCCCAAAATCCTCTTGCATCTCTTCCTAGGCGGTTTCTTCACCAAGACCAAGACTCATTAATGCAAGGACAACCAACTCTCCCGCCTAAATCTCCACGCCACCACCATCAAAATTGAGAGATCTATTTCAAACATTGCATGCATTTTAACTTTAGTGATGATGCCAGCTAGGCATCCCCTCAACTCTCCATGCCTCTGCCAAAACTGGTAGTGCAGAGTTTAATAAATTCAAAAATCAAATCACATTAATGCCATAGAAACCGTCGCCACTAACTCCATTTTCCATGCAACCCCTTAGGTTCCCCTTTTTCTTAGCATTAGTTTAGGTTAGGATTTGAACTTAGTCTAGGTAAATAATATTTACCTTAGGTTATTCCAAAACTTTCCATAATTAAACATGCCAACATAGGTTAGGATGCAAACCTTATTAGTTTAGAAATAGGTCTAAGGTAGGTCCAAATTACCTTAGATTAGGATCCACATAGGATAGGACATTACAACTTAGATTAAAATATGATTAGCATTAAACATCCGACCAAGGTTAAGGTATTCACCTTAATAGTCCAGCGATAGGCCCTTGATCTTCTTATTATGCTATTCAACATCTTAAACAAAAATATTTATCAAGAAGACCACGGTTTAATACTTACCGCATGATGCAAAGCAAGGACATCAGCAGAAGGGTCCTCATATTCATAACCAAAACAAGACTCATTCCACATTACCTTTTACTTCAGAATGTCAGTTTATCAAGATGATTAATAACGGAGAACTGAAGCATACCTTGGATCAATGGAATTGATCCAAGGTTTTGTTGTTAACATATGATAAGTATGAAAACAACAATACAAGTTCACAACCTTTTAGAACACAAGGAAGAATGGATTCATTTCAAGTAAATAGAATTACAACAAAATGAATCCTTGTATAGTAATAATTTATCCATTGCAAACATGATTTCCAATAGTCAAAATAATACACCTTCCTAAGACAAATCACATGTCAACATTTGCAATGTCAAGAGGAAATGAAATCAAGGTAACAGTTTGTCTAAGATGTTACGAGAATAATAAGAACCAAAAATTCTTACGATCATAGCAATGGTTAAACCATCCATGGTTCAAAGAAGCAATGCCAAACAGAGATAAGGCAAATAACAGTCATGTGACCAACCTACACACAACAATGAATGCATTATATCATGGTGGGTAAAAACAATACCCAAAAGTTTTTATTTAAGATCTAACCTAACTGGGTTATCAAAAAATCAACAAACCTTTCCAAACCATTCACATAATAATACAGACAAGTCCATACCCAACTGGGTTTGAATAAAAACTCACCCACATGAGGGTGATCAAGAAGCAAGAGCCCATTGAACTCATAGTTACTTTGTTTTAAGAGTTCGAGTATTTGAACTAGAATAAAAACATAGACCCAAAAGATTAGATAATAATATCATTAAATGACACCAGTCTAACTTGATTAGGTTCTTGAGTTCTAGCTCGACCCATAAACACAGGGTTGTTATTTAAAAATATATGCACATGTAGTCCTATAGTCATAAAAAATAATCACACAGATATCAATAACACCAATGAAAATATCGATTTATAATGTATATGTTCCTGCAACTCAAATATCACACTTATTATTTCCATTACAGTCATGGTGAGTTCGTTTTAAAACACCCAAAATAATCATGTGAAGAAAATCGGTATTTCAACCATGATAAGAACAAGTATACAGTTGCAAGATCAAAATCAATTCCAAAAACTACTTACCAAGAAAGAGATTCCATTTTATTGTGCAATAATAAAAACCCAAAACCCCAAAATGATTTCTATTGTAAGCAGAGTTCCTTTCATGAATTAATTAGAGAGAACAAGTTTTTAAGGGATTAGATCCTATCATGCCGGTAGAGCTTCCTGAAGTCTTCTTCTAGCTCCCAAGTTTCTTCCTCCAACTCCCACAATAGCTTCTACAGTCAAAGCAATCAACCTTCACAAAACTCTCTCCACCTTTCTACTGGAATCTCCCCAATAGTTTCTCCACAAAATAGAGAAGTAGATATTCAAAAAAAATCGAAAACTAGTTCAAACACCCCCAATATCCATATGCAGAGTGAGAAAGGAGAAGAAAAATGACCAAGTGGAAACCCAACTAGGCAATTTGGAATGGTCTTTGAATTCATTAATGCTTAGACATGACACTTTTTCTATCCTGCCAAACCACCGACCTCCTCTGATTTCATTAGTGAAGACACTAATTGTTCAAACTTCAATGTTTTCCAACCTTAGTGCAAGTTTTTAGCAACTTGCTAAATTTAAATTTGCTTACCACTAAGGAGTGGTGGTGTCCACCATTAATGCCCAACAATAAAAGCTCCAGTACATGCAAGGGTGGCAGAAACCATTAACTCAACCCTTGACCATGCTTCCACAAAATCTGACTAGGGTTAGCTTAGAGTTAGGTTCCATACCCCTTTCCCAAACATAGGTTAGGGTTTAGTTGATAACTTAGCAATTTATATCAACTTAGCATAAGTTTAAGATTAGGTTCCCAAGCCACCATAATTAATTCATATGCCTTAGGTCTAGGTTAGACCCTTAGAAAAATTTAAGTGTTATCAAAACATTAGTTATAGCCTAGGCCTTTAATAACTGCCACAACCGAGACCTTACTAGCTGAGAAATGTTTTTTCAAACGAAGTAGTGTTACACGAACTAGCTCTAAAAACTTTCCATCCCTCAATACGGGACTAAAATCATAGGAAAAATAGAACAAGTCACCAAGATCAATTAGTATAAAATTGATAATCCATAAATAAATGAATAATTACAATTTCTTACATTCAATCGTAATTACAGATTGAATTAAGAGAATGCCTTGGATCAATGAAACTAATCCAAGGTACTTTCTTAATTGATTCTCAATAATAATAAACAATTATTCCTGACTTAGAATAATTTTCCAAATTACCATCTTACCCAATAGTTCCAAGACGGGATTCAAACTTTCCACAAGCTGAAGACATCTAGTTCATTTCACGAACCAATTAAGTAAACATCACAATTCAAGAGTACATTGCAAATAAATGGAGGATTAATTACACAAATCTCAACTGAGATAAACATTAATCTAGCAACATGATTTAATCGGTTCTATAGAGCAGCAACTCAAGAACAATCACATGTCAACGTTGCAATCCACTTCACAATGAGCAAGTACATATGGAAGAATTGTAGAGGTGTTACATACTTCCCCTCTAAAAAGCATCATCATCCCGATGATTGGCTTGATTCCAAAACAATTTTTTTCCTAGTAAAACAGTTTAATAAAATTTATTTAACCATAAGATTCCTTAACAACAAACATAATTTAATCCAAAATTCAGTTTTCCAAAGGTATAACAACACCAAAGGTTGTAATAATACTCAATAAAGGTATTTTTATCAAAACAAAAAATCTAGAATTAGTTGCAAGTCAAAGTGATTCAAGTTTTTGGAAGAGAAATGAAATCTTTCTGCTAAAACAAGTGAGGAAATTAGCTTTCATGTCCTCCAAGTTTTCCTAGGTTGCACTTTCTTCATTAAATTGATCCCATTGGACCTTACATTGTCTAATTTCATGATTACGCAAGTGTAACTTGCAGGTTTCCAACACTCTAACTAGTTCTACCATGATTACCCCTAGGTCTTGGACCTACAAAGCATTCCATTTTAAAACATGTGATAAATCTAAAATATATTTCTTAAGTAAAGAAATATGAAAAACATCATGCATCCATGCCAATGAGGGAGGCAATGCAAGTCGGTAGGCCACAAGATTGACTATTTCAATAATATCAAAGGGGCCTACATAATGAGGTGACAACTTGGATGACTTTTCAAAGGTAATCAAGCTATTTTTAGGCTTGACTCTTAGAAAAACTTTATCACCAAGTTCAAATTTCCTTTTGACCCTTTTCAGTGTCTGCATAGCTTTTTTTTTCTATCAGCATCCTCTTTTAATATTTCTTGGATTAACTTTACTTGTTGTTCCATTTCAGAAAGCATCTCAGGCCCAATTACTTCTCTATCTTCAATGTTATCCCAATGAAAGGGTATTGCACCTTTACTTGTATAAAGCCTCAAAAGGTTCCAATTTTAGAGAAGAATGGTAAGTGTTATTATATGCAAATTCAACCAAAGGAAGATATTCTTCCCATTTGTATTGTTGATCCATGTAGTACATCCTAAGCATATCTTCAAGAACTTGATTCACTCTTTTAGTTTTTCCATCCATTTCCGGATGATAAGCAAAGATAAAGTTCAAATTTGTTCCCAAAGTTGCATTAAGAGTTTTCCAAAATCATGAAGTCATTCATGGGTCCCTATCAGATATTATCAACTCGGGAACACCATGCAATCTGAAAATTTCTTGTACAAACCTTTTTGTAAGTATAGGTGAGTCATATTTCAGATTTCTAGCAATGAAATGTGCTACTTTAGTTAGTTTATCAACCACAACCAAAATAACATCATGCTTATTTCTTGACATAGGAAGTCCTTGAACAAAGTCCATACTTATAACCTGCCATTTAAATTGTGGTATGCTATGAGGGTATAATAAACTAACTAGATGTATATGCTCAACTTTTACACGCTGAATTCCAAGAAATGAGACATATAATTCAATATGTCTCTCTTCATCCCTTTACAAAAATATTGTTATTTAACATCAGCAAGCATTTTTTTCAACTGGGATGTCCAGAGTAAGGTGAATTGTGAAATTTAGTCATTACTTTCTTCCTTAACTCATTTCCCAGTGGCACGTACACTCTATCCTCATACCTCATAATTCCTTCACCATTTAACCAAAATCCTTTGTACCTCACATCCTTTGGATTTTCAAAGCAAGCATTGTTTTTACTTGCTGAAAGTATGGATAAAACATTAAGGTATTTTTGACCTCATCCTTAAATTGAGTTCTCAAAGTCACAAGTGTAAAAATATATTTTCTACGACTTAGTGCATCTGCCACTCTATTTTCTTTACCTTTTATGTAGTTGATGTCAAAATCATATTGAGATAATAACTCCAACCATCTATGCTACCTTGCATTTAAGTTAGGTTGAGTGAAGATATATTTCAACCCAAGATGGTTAGTTTTCAACTCGAAGGGATTCCCTAAGAGGTAATGTCTCCAAACTTGTAGTGCATGTACTATGCAACAAGCTCTAAATCATGGGGAGCATAATTTTTCTCATGAAATTTAAGCTTCCTACTTTTGTATGCTATTACATGATCATTTTGCAGCAATATACCCCCTAATCCCTCCCTGGAAGCATCTGTCACCATAGTAAAACTCCCATTTGGATCAAGAATAGTCAATATAGGGGCAGAAGTTAGTTTTCCTTCAATGTGTTAAATGCAGCCTCAAATTTTTCACTCCATACAATTTTTTTATCTTTCTTTTGTAATGAAGTTATTGGGGCAACAACCCTTGAAAAATCCTTTATAAATTTTCTATAGTATCCAACAAGCCCCATGAAGCTTCTAACTTCGTGTACATTCTTAGATGTTATCCAATCAATTATGGCTATAATTTTCGATGGATCAACCAAGATTCTATATTTATTTTTAATATGCCCGAATTAATGCGCCTCGGTTTCATAAAAGAAATCTTGGATAATTTTTTGTAAAATTTCCTCTTTATTAGTACCTCAAGTACAATCTTTAAGTGCTCATTATGCTCTTCCAAGATTTGTGAATAGATAAGGATATTTTCCAAGAATACAAGAACAAAATTGTCAAAGTATTCTTGAAATACATTATTCATCAAATTCATGAAGGTTCAGGGGGCTTTAGTTAGCCTCAAAATGTAAAAACAGTTGAACTCATAATGTTCATATCTTGTTCTAAAAGTAGTCTTATGAATATATTATTCCTTGATTCTTAACTAATGATATCCAAAATGCAGATCTATTTTAGAGTAAACTGATGTTCCACGCATCTGATCAAAAATATTGTCTATCCTTGGAAGAGGATATCTATTCTTAATAGTTTCTTTGTTCAACATCTTGTAGTCGATAAATTTTTGAAGGTTCCATCTTTATTTTTAATAAATATCAATGGTGATCCCTAAGGTGAGACACTCAACCTTATTAACCCTTTTGAAAATAATTCATGCAATTGTGCCTTAATCTCTACTAATTCAGTGGTAGTCATTCGATAAGGTGCCTTGGAAATAGGTTTCATTCCCGGTTTGATTTCAATGGTGAAGTCAAACTCTCTTTTTGGTGGAAGACCTAGTAGCTCTTCTAGAAACACATCGTTGTAATTTTGTAACAGGAGATATCTTTCCAAAAGTTACCTCCCTCTTCAGTTGAATATGAAATTTTTATTGCATAAAGCATGCAACCCTTATTTTTGGCCTTCTTCAGCTACATAGCTGATATTTCTCCAAATTTTATGCTTCTCTTTATTCCTTGAATGTCTACTAATTTTTGTAGGTCATCAAAACACCTTATATGTTTTCAAAAAAAGTCCTTCCAAATTCTTTTCTTTATAAATATTGGCACATGTATACCTTCCTATTGAAATCAAAGCTGAACTCCCACCTTATGTCATTTGTTTTAAATTTTGTGATAATCCAAAAATTGTTGAACAAATTCTTATAAAACCCATTTGTCGATAGGACATCTTGGTAAATTACTAGGGGCACCAAAGAAATTGGAAATGCTGATGTATGTAAATGTTGGGAATTGAGGATAGATGGCTCCCCATTCCCATACCTCTTTAAAAGCTTCATAAAAATCCTTCAATTATATAAATCTTTATCAAAATGATAAATATGGATAGCAAAAAAGGCATCATTGACTCTACAAAAATGTTTGTTTCCTTCTTCCATTGTAATTTGAGGATAAAATTCATAAATCTGTGAAACACTTCTAACATATTTTGTGTTTAAACCATTGAATTCCCCATGGAAGCACCAACATAAATGAGGAAGGAAGTCATGAAGAAATTTTTAGAAGTAAAAACATTCTTCAAATGAAAACAAATTGAGTTGCTAATATGTTCCCCCATTGTATGAATTCCTTATTCTTCTTGATAGTATAAATATAGAGGAAAATCCATTCCTAAAACACCTTCATGGAAGTGAGAGCTGAAATTATACTTAACAATACAATAAGATCATTTACTTCTGGATGAATTTTCCGAGTGGAACAATGTTTTAGAAAGCTTGATGAAATTCTTAGCCAAGTAACTCTTCATTATGACCTTTATGCACGGTTGAATTTTTTTATCCCAATATTCCACTACGGCTTCTAGTGAATTTTTTACATATCCTTCAACATCTAGAAGTTTAAATAAATCTTCAAAGAAATTGGCATCCAACCTGATTATGACCTTACCATCATTTTCTTTTATCAATTCGAATGCTTATAAAAATGGGATGTTGTAACTAAGAAAAACTCGGACAAGGCATAGATGAAGGAAAACCTATAGCGAGACAAAACCCATTGTCGAATATGGCCCGTATCCAAGGCTTCTTATTAGGGGATTTTAATATTTCTCAGAAGTCTAGAAAATCTATTTGTCCAAGGTCAATATCTCCAATATTCCCCAAATCTAAAGATAGGCATGAGTGAGGAACAACTCCTAAGAATGTGTACTTCATCTTTCCCTTACCCTTGATGAGGAATTTGACATTAATTTGAAATTCAAAATCCAAATAGTCTTTGGAAATTTTTACAACACCATAAAGGTCTGAAATCCTAAAGTCGAAAATCTAAAAATGGTAATTCTGAAAAGGCTTAAACTCCAAAGTACAAACCTTAAAAGCTTGAACACTTCACAATCTTGAAACCTCGAAAAGTGAATCTCCAAATCCTTACCTACCGAAAGTATGAAACTCGAAAGTAATGCTAACTCTAAAACTCTTTCCTCTAAAAATCCAAAACTTCAAACCTCGAGAGTCCAAAACTATGAACTTCCAAAAATTGAATGTTGTGAAGATCTGAAAGGAAATGGTTGCACAATTCTTGGACTTGATAAAACTAGATGCCTACATGAATTGAAGTTTGCAGTATTGAGAAAAGAATTAGATGACATGGTTAAAGGACGAATGGTGGATGATAAGGGTTTCCATGTCAAGCAAGAAAATAAGAATAGATAAAAAAGAAAAGAAAACAAATAAAAACCCTAATTGATCATAACAAAAAGAAATAACTTAAAAATTTTACCTTGAAAATGATGCCTTGAAAGTAAAAAATGGTGCAGTAAAAACAAAGTGTTAGAGCAAAATCTAGGTGAAAATGACAGTAAAAATTCAAGTTTATATAGGAAACCCTAGAATTAATGCTCTAAAGCAGAGACATGTATGGGGTTTTTTTGAAATTAAATGTTTTTGGAAGGTCCAAAATTGTAATCCCCAAAAATCTGAAATGAAGCACGATCATTACAATGTGAAACCTGAAGTCTGAAACCCTAAAATCCAAAGTTCTAAAATTTTAGAACTTTAGAGTTTTGGACTTTGGAACTCCAGAGAAAAATTATCCACAAAAATAACACAAGACTCTAAAACATGAATGTTTGAAGTTCCAAAATGTTAAACTTTTGGGATTTCGGAGTTCAGAACTCTTAAACAAAAATTTAAAAAATGTCAAAGAGGATTCCGAAACCTAAAAGTCCGAAAATCTAAAATTTTAGACTTTTAGGATTTTGGAGTTCATAACTCTAAACCAAAATTTTATTTCACAATCAACAAAACTCGAAAAGTGAAAAAATCCTTGAAATCTGAAATCTAAAAATTCAAACTTTGGATTTTTAGAAAACTTTGAAATTTTAAAAACACATTCAGGAAAGAAGAATTCAAGAAGGTTCAAGGAATTTTGACAATTTTTGACAACACCTTCCTATTAAGGTAAATTTTAAAGGTTAAAATTTTTGGCGATCTCTAGGGAATGATTTCCTACTAATATTTAGGAAAATATCATTATACAAACCATTGGGAAAAAAAGTCCTAAAAATAAAATATTTAGAAAAGACACTAATCGAAAAGAAATAGAAAAAACAAACATCACAATGTATGAATAACTTCGAGGATATGACAAAACAAACATTGTACAAATGCAAAAACTATTGTCAAAAGAAATCTTTGAGATGAATCCCATTCACATGGATGGGAAATTCTTATCCATTGACTCTTGATAATATAAATTAGCTTTCTTCCTTGAAACTTGTGATAATATATGGTCCACTCCAGAGGGAATCAAATTTAGCATGCATACCCTGCTTGGCTATGTCAAAGATCCCATTTGAGAATAAATCCTCCTTGTGGAACTCTCTGTTGGATGCCCTTTTGTCAAAAGATATTTTAACTTGAGATTGATGTTGTTCTAGAGTCTTCATTGCTTTGTTCCTTATTTATTCTAGATCCATTAGTTTGGAATACCTAATTGTCATTGAATCACTTTCCATAAGTTACATTTTATATACTAATTCCAAAGAATTTAAATCTATAGATAGTGGGAGCCTTTCTTTCCTTCCATATTGATGTAGCTTAGAATCTACTATGAATAACCCAGGTGCACTAGCACATCACTCAGCTTGAGATGAGCACTCACTCAAAGCGTGCAAAGGTACCAGGCCCCTCTTTAGATTTTCTTGTGTAGGATGTTAGTGTGATGGTGATAAAACATATTAAGATCCATAATTAAACATAAACATTCCATAGTTCATAATCCAAATCTAGATCTTAGAGGATCATGAATTAAATAATAACTATAATAAGATTAACCATACATGAAATAGATCCAATTACGTTTTAACACCATTATCTAGCCAATATTATCCATTGCATTAAACACTGTAAAAGATAGAAGATTCTTACATTATAAAGTATATTCATAAGTCATGTGCACATCAAATCCAACAACATAACTCTACAATAACTCAGTCTCTCTAAACTACATAGTTCAATACATATTTATAGAGGTGGGGACTTTCCCTTCACCACCTATGCACTTCTCAAAATAGGTTGCATGTTGATAATAGCCATGTGCCTTTACAATAGCATGCACACATGCAAGTGCGCTAATAATAGATGTCCTACAATTAACTCTAAGAAGAAATCCTACTACTAACTTAAACCATATGCATGGTTCTTATCAGCTTCTCATTCCTAAAATACCATTGTGTGTTGTGTAAGTCTCCATCCTGATGTGTGCTCCACATGCTAACTCCAAAATAACCCTTTTCCATAAAATGGATAATTCTTGAGCTAACTTGTTCTAGTGCGTGTTTCCTTTCTTATCTTTCCACGAATTTAAATGCTTCTTATTCCCACACGCGTATCTTTTATGTGTCTTATCCTTATAGCAATATTTTATCTACTCAACATTACCCCACACTAAAGTAAATTTTCATCCCGGTAATGGGAATTCTTTCTGATGTTCCTAACAATAAAGAATAAGAATTGAAAGAATTAAAGAATCATTGAACAAAAGAATGAATCTTCACTCTACAGATCCCTCTTCTTCAACTGGGAGGATTAGCTCTAGATATTCATTCTTAATCTCAGCCTCCAATATCTTCCATTCATCTAGCATGGTCCTTGTCTTCTCTAGAATATCTATGGCTATGGCATCTAGTTCATCTTGAGTAATATTTTCTTTCTCATTTTTAGTATCTAGACAACATTGGCCATACCTGACATCATTCCTTCCATGAGATCCATCTTCTATGCTATGAGCTTCCCAAGATCATCTATCCTCACCTTCTATGGATCCTAAGCTGTTGTAAGGGCTTCGCACTTTTGTTTCACCAGTGCTAATATTTTTGTGTGCCCTAATGTCTCATCTTTCATTCGCTATAAGAACTTCATTATCTTCAACCGAGATATGATCCTTATTACTACTCGTACGTGCATACAAATTAATATTTAGGTCTACTTTCTTCAGCCCATCCTTTAAAGTTTGGAGCAATGCCTCGTAATTTGAATTTTTCTAATCATAGAGGCCCTTTCCCTCTCTACTTCCTATTCAACATATTTTGGTGTGGGATTCGAATTGGTCCATCCTCTAACACCAAATTAACCAAAGTGCACACATAATGCATAGCAGAAGGAAAATTTTTAGGTACCTTAGGTTCTAGATGAGGCCTTTCTTTGAGGATGTGATCACCAATCTCCTCTGCCATGCTAATGAAAGCCTCATTATTTTTTCATTCTCATTCCTTCTCTTCCTTTAGGTGCGTTATCTCTGTAGTTTTATCCTTGTTATCTTCCATCAACACTCAAATGGTGGTGGCCTTATCAACATTTCTTTGTGCCACCTTAGCAAATACCTTGACCAAGGCATTTCTGACCTTCTCATCAGACATTAGAGTAGGATTTATCATCATGTGCGTACTTTAGGGTACCTTCTTTCCTCTTTGTGAGATGTAAGACTCTTCACATACATCAAAGTGTGGTTCATCCATATGGGTCTGCATAGACCAGGATAATTTCTTCCTTGTGCGTATAGTGGACATATCTAGATCCATCAACTCCCACCCATATAACTCCTTAAGGACCATAGTACTTTATGAAACTAGGCATGAATGATTTTATTTTTTCCTCAAAGCATAGCCAATGCTAGGGACAACATACTCTTCACTTTTTCTTTCTCTTTTTGTTCTTATCCCCTTAGGAACCTGGGTTTCAAGGTATAGAGTTGGTCCTTCTCCTACCGAGTCATAACAGTGCGTTAGGCTACTCGCAAATAGTTTCTTCTACTTGTTTCACCCCTTCCTCTTCATATTTCATTTATTTGTCCATGGGTTCCTCCACATCTTTAGGATTAACCGGGGTACCAGGCATGCTCTCTTCAAACTCCTCCACCTCCTTATTAAGCCATCGCTTTCTCCTTTTCTTTTTCTCTGGTGCTTCCTTCTAAGGGGAGAGTTGAGGTGACCTTTGTAAAGGTTGTGATGTTCTTACACCTTGGGTCCTAGTTATTTTGAACACCTTCTTAAACTGGTGTTCCTATTGGATTTTATCTATATCCAAGTCTTCATCTTCCTCTTGCGCCTATGGTGGAGTATCTACATGCTCACTTTCCACTTTATCTATGGGCTACCTCTAGCCTCTATGGTCCAAGCCTCCACTATCCTCTTATTCTTCTTCTTCATCTATCTCTATGGTCAAGGTAGGATTTGGAGCTTCCACATTCTCAACTATGTGTTTTCCTTAGGTGACCCTAGGAGCATAAATTCATTCTCCACATACTTGTTATTCTCCAACCTAGGCTTAAGTGAAGATATACAAGTGTGGCTCCACTATCCCTAATAGCCAAAATTATTGGCTTCATATTTATAACATCTGAAATGAGCCTCTCAATGTAGGTAGATCGACCTGGATATACATAAGTTTTTCAGAGAGTATGGTAGTCACAATCTACCTTATCCACATTAAAGCTCAACGGAATGCATTAGTAAACTTGTGTACTGAGGCCTAGAAATAGCGTACTATAAGTGCGTATGATAGTTTTGCACCAATGATTCCATGTCCCATCCTTCATTGCAAACCGCATGATGTAAAAGTGTTGATACACCATGAACTATACTTCCTTACCCACTACTAAAGGTAAATCCTTTAGAATGTGCCATTCCTCCTCAAATGCCACATGCAAATCAATCATACCATAGTTCTACCCTTTGTTTGAATGGGCCACTCATTGTTCCTTCACACAAATACTTCTCAAATATCTCCATGAGGGACTTCTTCTCCATAGGGTATTCCCAAATTTTGTTCTTTGGCCCATCAGGCACTCCAATTTCTACAAACACAAGAGATAAAAGGATAGCACCAAAACTTATCTTTTCACCTGTGTGTGCTTCCTCAATAATAGTTTCTTATATGTAAGGTGTGAAATTGTACACTTCTCCTTATGACATCTTCTTCACGATATGTAGCCACATTGTGTTTACTTGTGACCATCTCTCTTGATCATTCAACTTAGTGAGTAGATGCACAAGATGCCTGCACCACAGGTACTTCCTTAATTTGTATATGTCCATTCCACATGGACCCTTGGAGTATCCCAACTCCTTTCTTGTGGCTATAACAACTACCTTATTAGTTAGATCACTAATAATATATGTCCATGTGCCCTTCAATCCTATCAATGTAGCAATTAGGGCCATTGTGATCCTTACCCTCCGTCCAACAAAATAGAAGAAGTCCTCATGGACTCTACTCATAATCCATTGGTATAAACTTTCTAGTTTTCCAAAATATGGGAGTTCATATAGTTGATAAACCCCTACCTTCTTGAGAAACTTCTCCCCAGCGTCATCATATACTGACATGTCATCCACCGTGTGCTTGTTGGTCTTCTTATTTAACAAAGCATCCAACTCTCCCTTGTTATCGGTGGTGCGGTGGTTGTAATAAATTAATTTACATATGTGGATATGGGAATCCCAATCCCATCTAATTATAACTCCTTTGGATACTACATCTCTGAAAAATTTCTCTCAAGAGCAACTTCAACCTCAACTTCCACCTTTTTCTTCCCCTTCGTACTTGCTATAGGTGCTTTCTTCGGTGCCATGGTAAAAATCTCACCTTTTATTCTTTGTTGAGTAAGCCCTCATGCCCTAGCTCAAAAACATGCCTTAGCTCAAAACCTTATGCCCTAGCATGAAAACATGAGCCCTAACTCCTTCTCAATGATTTTTCTTCACTCAAACCCTTTTCCCATGGGGACCCAAGTAACTTCTACACAAATCCACTCTCCATGTTTGGTTTTGCAGCTCTCTACACATCAACACATTTCACTTGGCTTAGTCGTAACTATATTTATTGAATACTTGTGATTGAAAAGGTAAAAATGAACCCACTTCACGTCATTATATATATTTTCAAAAATTTAGTACATTTATTGCTTTTCATCTACCAAAATCCTCTCATTAATTGACCATTTTCCCAACTTCTGCATGGTACACCTTTATGCCCTAGCTATAACCTTCTAGAGTGCCTCCCTATTTTCTGGCTACAAACCTCCTTCTCTGCACGCCCATGCGCTAAATTACCTTGCCACTATAAATTCACCTAGTAGTTTCCATGGCTATAGCTTACCTTGTGTTATATTGTTCATTCATTTAATTCCAACTATCATCTTCTCTAGGACCAATCTTCTTTCTAGGAGCTCTTTTCCATCTTTAAATAACACTTGTAATAGTATATTCTTATGTGTACCCATTTTTGAATAAAAATAACAACCACCCCACACCAATGGTATGTGCAGTCCTCTACACATAAAAATACTTCATATTGTAATTAGCTTCTAGTACGTAAACATGCTTATTACACAAAACACCAAACTAAATTGACAAAGCATAGTGACGAAAAAGGAAATACACTAAAATAAATATAGAAAGTGAAATCTATACTAAATGGCAATAATGTCTTATTACAAACACCAAGAAGACTTATTTATAGTAGGGCTTTAGCCTACTCCTATTGAAGTAACTAGGTAACCATGTTCCATCAAACACCTTTAACTGAAAAGTGCATGATTCAAGGATGTGAGTGATAACATACGGTCCCAACCAATGCACTTAGGTTTTTCAGGATGGCACAGAAACTTGGAATCATAAAGAAGTACCATATTTCCAACCTCAAGCTTCTTGTCCCTAATGTGTCTATCATGTCATGCCTTTTCCTAGCCTTTTCCCGCTTACGAGTCCAATGTGCTATGGTGCTCCTATCATCCAACTATATGACTTTGTCAATTATCTATTCTAATGCTTGATCATCCGCTAGACCTCCCGCATGTGTAATACACAAATGAGGTAACATGAATTATATGGGAAAAATTCTTCTACACCAAACACAAACTAAAAAGGTATAGCCTTATTCAACCTTTTATAGGTTGTTCTATATGCCCAATGTACAAAAAAACTTTTTCATCCCAATATTTCCTTCTAATATCATAATTTTTTTGTTAAGGTCTAGCTTAGTATCTTGTTGAAAGCCTCAATAAACCCATTTCTTAAGGGTGATAAGGTGTAGTCTTGTGGTGCGTGACCATAAATTCATCCAATAATATCCTAATTTTCTCATTCAAGAAGTGTGTACCCCTATCACTTGTCAAAATCAACAAACACCCATACCTAGTAAAATATTTCCCATATGAACCTTGTTGATGTAACTGTTTTACAATCCTTTATAGGTGTTGATTCTACCCACCTTGTAAGATAATCTATACAAGTGATGATGTAGTGTGATCGGTTCTATGCGTGGCTGGGAAAATAGGACCCACAAAGTCTATTGCCAATTTTTCAAATGGATCTACACTAGGAATAGACCTCAAAGGCATTTCATCTCTTTGTCTAGGTTTTCCAAGGTGTTGATAGTGATCACACACCTCACAATACTCTTTATAATCCTTGTACAGGGTCTCCCACCATAATCCAGAGAATATAATCTTGCATGGTGGCATCATCTACATAGTGCCCCTTGCAATACCACCAAGAGCCTCTTCCATGATATCATGTGTGCCCATGTTCCAAAGACACATTGGTGTAATACTTCATCTCATCCTATTTTATATAATTCATCACCGCTCAACATGAAAGGCACAACAAAAATTTCAAGATTCTTCTTCTCTAAAGCTTTTATTCCTTCCGACGTCATACTTGTGCATAAAAATAAAACAATATCCTCTAATTCTTATGTCGCATGATGTAACCTATACAACTATGCATTCGACACTATATCTGTAATTGTTTACGTGTCCTCCTTGATTGAATTTTTAACAAGTGGTCTAGGCTAGAATTACTTTTACCCATTTTTACCATGTTTGTGAAGTAAAATTCTTAGAATAAGAGAACCCATGGACATATGTGCCCCTATAAAATGGGATTATTTACCAAGTATTTTAACGCCATGTGATCTATATAAAATAAAAAATGTGTTACTAACAAGTAATGTCTAAATTTATGCAGCGCGTAGATCATCAACAAGGCCTCACACTTTGTAGTTGTTTAATTCTATTCTGCATGAGTCAACTATCTAATAGAAAAACAAATAGGATGATCTATAATAGCTTCTCCATGCTGAGCTAACATTGTGCCAATGGTCATGCCATAGGCATCAAATGTACATGAAATGGTTAGTTTCATGAGGAAAACATAGAATAGGCATTGTAGTAGGTCTCTCCTTCGATGCCTCAAATTACGTTGTTGTGGTTCTATAATACCCTATGTAGCCCAAAATCCATGCACCTCACTCTATCTAGTAGGCTCATTTAGGCCAACAATAACTCAACCTTATTTGGATCTACTAATAAACCTTCCTTACAAATGATATTCCCTAACATAGTTCTAAAAGGTGTAGAAAATATGCACTCTTGATATTTAAAGAGATGCTTAATTGTCTACATATTTCAAACATTAAGAACAAGTTTTCACAATGATCTTTAACAAGCCCACATATAATCCAATCATCTAAGTAAACCTACAAGAATTTGTGAATAAAATATTGGAATACTTCAACAACCATGCATGAAAAATACAAGAAGCGCATTCTTTAACCCAAAGGAATCGAGTATATGTAAAACTTCCCCATTCAAAGGAGAAAGTCATTTTATTTTGATCTTCCTATGCAATTCTAACTTGGTGATACCCCGATAATCCATTCGTGAAATAGTAAAATTTGCACCCTTCAATGCCTTCTAATATTTCCTCGGTGAAAGGTGTAGAAAAAAGGATCAATCACAAATGCAACATTCAACTCCCCCGTAATCCATGTAAATCCTAATCCAAACATATTTCTTTATACTGATTACCATGGGGCTAACCCACTCTGATTCCTCTAGGGGCTTAATGATACCAAATTTCAACATTTTGTCAATTTCTTCTTTAAATTTTGCGCGAGTTAGGGTTCATCCTATAAGGTCTTTTCCTAACTGGGCACGCTCCTTCCTTTAGCTTAATCTTCATCTCACCTAATGACTCATGTACCCCCTTTAACTCATGGTATCCCCTAGGGAATAAGTCCTAGAAATCATGTAGTAACTCAATTATCTTTGCTACTTCAGAATCAGACCAATAATCTCCAATTATGGCCTCCTTGGGTTTAACATTTGTGTCAATGTTCACTTTCTTGGTCTTCATAGGTTCATGATAGGTGCACACATTTTTATCTGCACTATCTAAGACCTCACATGTACCTGTTAAATGATCTATATCCAAATCTTCTACTTCTTCTTCATCCACTATGTAGACCATCTTTCCTTTCTCCTTTCAAAGAAAGCACACATAAATAGTTTGACATTTGTATCATCTACTTCATCAAAATGCGCTCCTTGTCCTTCCTCACAAAATAACTCTTGAATGAGTTCTTCATCCTTTGCACTATCTCCCATAGTTAAGTGCTCCATAACCCATAATGCCTCTCTTACTAGAGGTTTAGTAGATAAGTACTTAAAAGTGTGGGTCATACCTCTAATTAAGTCTTTCCAATTTTCAATCTCCCTATGTAGTTATGCATAAACATACCAAGCACGTGTGCAGCCTCACAATGTGGAATAACATTTTTACACCCATAGTGAAGGTGGTACAACTTCCTCTTTTATAGAGTTTCTCACACTTTGCTAAACGTGGTGCTAGAAAATTTATTACCATGATATATGTTGATTTGGGCAGACGCATTTGCTCTTGAGAAACTAGGTTGTTAGAGAAATTCTTACTTAATTCCATTCTATGAGATTATCCCTGCGAACCACCCACTAAAGCGCACTATAGTGCCCACTTCCCTTTGACAATGTTAGATGTTGATCTTGATATTGTTGATCATATTATGGACACTATTATGTTTTGTTTTAGTATGATGGTTAGATGTTAGATCATGGATTATTATTGATCTGGATTCAGTTATTATGCATGATGGTTATTAGAGACATTTTTATATGTGGATGATGATATACTGTTTGACATGGACATATTATAGATGTTGATTTGGACATATGACATTGGATATGTTGAGTAGACCTAGTATGGAAGATTATTGATGATGATATAGTTGATTAATTAATTGAAATGATAATATTGAATTCTTGATGTTGTTGTGATTCATGTGTTTAGATGATCTTGAGATGTTTTTATATCATTTTGAATGTTCTGATATGGCCATGAGGCCGAAGGAGGTATTTGTGTTTTGCAGGTTAAAATATCACAACAATGTCGGGGGACTGGAGACTAACCATATTAGAATTCCGGGTGAAATCAACAAGGTCACCATGGAAATTGTTTTTGTGTGTGTGTGTGTTTGTTAGGGATTTCCATGGGGGGGATTTCCATTATATGCGACCATGGGATGTGTATTTTATTAGTAATGTGTTCCTTCTTTTAATTAATTTAAATGTGAGAGATCATATAGTTAAACTTTAATTAAATTAAATTGGGATATGGAATGTAATTAATGAAGTTGTTGATTTTAAATGTTAATGTTGTAAGAATGTGTAAGAAGGTGTAAGGGATATGTAAGAGTATGTAAGATAGATTTTGGAATGTTAAACACTTCATCCTCTTAGGAATTCGAATTTTTCCTTGGAGGCTAAATTTGGAGGCTTGTGGGACAAGTTGAGCTTGTCCCACACCTCTTAAAATGATTCACCAACCATACCTATGGTTTGGAGGTTAAATTTAGGCCTTTTAAATGTATTTTGAAATGACTATTTGTAAGTTTTTATTGCACTTCTCTTACATGGTTTTAATTCAGTCCTTTTGGAGTATGGGTTATTTTGGAGTGTGTAAGTGAATTTGTCATTTTTATTTATTGTGTTTTGGTGAATGATGTTGAATTTCCTCTTGGGGTTGAGGAAGAATGATGTGGCATCCCACATGGATCCACATCATCCTCTTCTCTTCCCTCTCCTTTAAAAGTGTAACTCCTTGCTTATTTGTGGTTGTTGAAACTTTGTTCATTCCTCTTGGGGGCGCATTTTTGCTTGCTGTTTTGGGAGATTGTGGTGGAAGAAGTTGGAGTCATTTACATTCTTGAGCATTGCTGGTTTTGACTTTTTTTGGGAATTTGGAAAGACTTTGGATCCTAGAACAAACTCCATTATGGAGAGGTAGGATCTTGAGCTTGTTTTTAAATGTTTTCTTTCTCTTGCAGGCATGTTTAAATGGTGAATGTGTTTTGTGTTCTTGGCTGGTTGGGTAGATTGCTTAGGACATGGTGTAGGAGAAGGCTATGGGGATTTCAATGGGGGGCATAAGGGATTGCCAATGGCACCAGTTTTATTGTGGAGGGATTTTTGGATTGGGATCCACCTTGGAAAAGAAACTGCTTACATTTCTTACTCTTGGGGGCATAAGGGAGAAACTTTGGGGGGGCATAAGGAGGGGTTGAGAGGCATAAGTTTTATGGGATTTGATATGTTTATTGGCGGTATGATTTAGGTGGATGCCCAATTCCAAATAGGAGGTATAAGTAGTTCCCCATAGTTCCTTGCTCTTGTTGGCTTGTTTTGATCAAGCCTATGTTTTGTGTGAATGGTTTCCAATCATAGTTGTGAACTATTGTCTTTTCTTGGTGTGTATCTTGTTGATTTATGCATGTGAAAGAATGTTGCTTGTTTTTGTAGAAACCATTTTTGCCATGAGTTGATTCTCATTCTCTATTTCAATATGGTTAGGGCTCGGGGGCCAATGAGGAAGGATGGCTTTCCCCTTCTCATTAGATGTCTTGGTTGGGTGGAGAGTGTTGTCTTTCCCCCTTCCTTGTTTTGATCAAAGATGAAAAGATGGAGAAACTAGTAGGATGTTGTTTTGGAGCAAGAAGATTTTATAGTTTGACAATCCCATCCTTTGAGAAAGTTTATTGTGATCCTTCCAACTTTGAGTGGTTGAGTTGTATAATAATTGTAATGTGAAACCATTTGTATTGATCTTGGAAGATTGAAATTGACCGAGAAATGTAAAGGATATTTATATTTGTTCTCTGTTTTTGAAAATAAATGTTAATGATGTTACATGCATTGTATTTGTATCTTTGAAACCAAATGGAAAGGAAAAGTTGTAAAGATGTAATTGTTGATCAATAAAAGATTGCTTTTTTTTACTCAAATTTGTATGGTGTATTGGATTTGGATTTGTTGTTAAAGTTTGGAAGTTTTTGTTTGAAAAAAGGAAGCATGCGTATGAAATAAAAGATAGTGTATTATTCTCTTGGAATGAGTTAAATTTAGAAATAAGGATTTGTATAATTAATATTGAATGGTTGATTGAATTCAATTAAATGTTTTTGACTAGTTTAGGAATCCATATACATAGTCAAATGATAAAATTAATAGACAAACTCAAAAGGAATAGTTCATAGTCATAAACATCAACTGAAATCAACTTTTAAATAAAATGAACAGTTCATACTTGCACTTAGTAATCAACTTAAAAATGTTATAAGTTAACATGCTAAGACATTATTGAACCCAACTTGACAAAGAAAACTCAAGAAAACAATATAACCATTGCAAAATTGAATCAAATCCCTTCCGGGCGTTTTTCATCTCTTCATTGAAAAATTCAAACTTGAATCAATTAGACAAATCAAATCTCTAGAAACACTCTAAACCCTCCCTAGATCAATACTCCATGTCTGTTTGACATGTTGAGTGAAGGAGGAAACCGAATTTGAACAAATTGAAAAGTTGAAAATTGCCAGTTTGCAAATTAAAACCCTGCAGATTGGTTTCTCAAAATTTACCCCTCAAACTTCATTAAATTTCAAAATTTATGACTCCTATATAAATAGGGCATCGAGATATTTCTGAAAAGTCCTTGTTTTCCCAAAACTGAGCTTTCTAGCTCAAGTTATGGCCATTTGAAGTTTTACTTCAATTTGACATTCAAAGGGTAATAAAATTTAATCTAACTATTAAAAATCTAAATTTTAAACTTTGGAAAAATTTCCCTAAAAATTCCGCTACCCCACCATCCTTCAACTAATCAGGATCTTCCACATGGCACCTTAGAGGGGTAGACCAAATTTTTAACATGTCATTTGAAAATTTTGCCTTAAGAAATTTTCCCATTTTACCTCACAAGCCTCCCCGCCCATAGCCAATCACCACGTGGCATGGTGGAAGGGCAGACTCTTTTGAACTTTAACTTATCTTTTTAAAAAAATTGACCTTGGAAAATTTTGAATTTTTCCTCTGCTGGCCCACAACCAATCAGAGGGCGCCACGTGTCCTCAAGGGGCTACGACGGAGGCGTGGTTCTTTTTTTTATCTTAACTTTTTTGAAAATTTGGGGAAAATTTTCCATTTCAGCCCTGCGGCCCGCAACCAATGAGAAGGTGCCACATGGCACTTTGGGGGTGGTAGTAGGTAGGGAAAATCCTCTTTTCATTTTGATTTTTGGCCTTTGAAAAAATTTTAAATTCTCCCTTGGCCCGCAACTCCACCTTCTCCCTCGGATTCTCCTCTTCCATGGGCGCACGGACCCGTGTGCGTCCTTTCTTTCCTTTTTCTTCCCCTCGGGTGCAAGGCACTAATTTCTTCCACCACCCCATTTTCCCTTTGCTCAACTAGTGCATGACATGTGGTAACCTCATGGCATTGGTAGAGAGGTGTGGACCAATTCGGTCCCTTGTGAATTTTTGGTGAAAGAGGCTTAAAGCCTCAACCCACTCTGTCGGCCCGTCGTTTCTCGCAACCAACCGGGTAGTGACACGTGTCCCTAGTGGACCCGCGGAGGCACGGGATGTTTTGAGACCTTGAGCCTATGTAATGGGAAAAATTCCTAAGCCGCCCGTGACCTACCAACCCATTCAAGGCACTTTCCTCTCCTCTTGACACGTGTCCCCCTAAGGGAAAATTTTCCCTAGGACCTTCACCCATTCATATATTGAGTTCCATAAGGATTTAGGAGGACTTCTTTATACCACTAGAAAGGTGAGAAAATTTCCTATCCATTAGAAATGGGTTAGGAAATTTTGGAAGTGTTAATTAGGAGAAAAATTTAGTTGAATATCTGATCCTGTTAGAGAGCAAGCATGGGGGTAAATTACTCCCTAAACCTAACTAAAACAAATAACCCTAAAATTTGAACCTTGTGAACTTAATATTAGTTAGTGAAGGAAAAAAATAGGTTGTAGTAGTTTAGTCTTGTTCGGTACTTGTTAAAGTAAGTTGATGTCTTACAACTCGGTTGTAGACACTTCAAATCAAAAAAATTATACCTTAATTTTTCTAGCTAACCCTAGTTGTTGTTTCTTGGGTCTTAAGTGGTTGTTTAAATAGGCATTGCATGCACTACTATCCCACATAGGGTATATGCTAACATATTTCTTCTCTCAACTATATCCATCCACTTTGCTCCTCCATGACACATAGGATTACCGTAGTATCTCCTTCTCCAAAGATACTGGGGTAAAAACCTACTACCTATCCTCCTAATACAACAAAGTTTGTTCCTCCATAAAAATGTGCTTCTTACCTCATTCCCAAAATATCATAGGTGCCATGCACCCAATTATCACAAGAAATAATTTTAGTATCACTAATAGACTATGCATCTTCCCACTGGAGGATTCCTTCCTTATATGGCTCAAGTACTTATGGATCTTGAATGGTGCATACATAAATTATGTTTAGGTCTTCCTGAATCAAAGGCTCAACAAAAGGTGAAAATACTCATTTTTCAAAGGGATAATAACTCATTCTTCCTTGTTCTCAAAACTTATATACCCCTTGTTAAACCATAGGTAAGACTTATTTACATAACACCAAGGGCACCCAAGTAGAGCCGGGAAGCTACCTACTTCTACAAGTGTTCTAAGACCTTAAAGTCCCCAGTGAACTTGACCCCTTATATAGTAATGAATTTATCCTTTAAAACTCCAATTAGAGTGGCCTTAGTTTGATTAGCCATAAATAGTACATTAGAGGATGGCTGTAATAGAGGTCTTCCCATCTATACCCATGCATCTAAAGTAAGCACATTCACTTCCACGCATGTGAAATAAATATATTTCTCAAAAGCCATCCATCCACAACAACATTGAGTGATCTCCTTGTCATAATCCATGCTATGAAGGGGAAGATTAGCATACAGATCTACCATCCATTATCAATACTTGTGTATGGAGTGTTCCCTTTAGCCAATTCCCTAGTAATGGAATAATATTATCTTGGCGCAACATCTTGCATACCTCTTTAAAATCATCAATATATGATTGGACCATCTCTGCTACCTTCTTTTGTTCCAACTTCCGTGATTATTCCTTTAAACATTATATTTCACCCTAAAGATTTCTGAGTACCTCCATGGTTTCTTGATAAACTTCCTTCTGATGTGTAGGATCTAGGTACCTTGCATGTAAAACCTCCTCCTTAGTGATGGTAGGATTTTTTCGTAACATCCCTTTAGTACGTGCAACTTCGGTGCATGTAGTAATCTACACAGTACTACCTAGGTTCGGTGCCAACTTTGGCATCCACTGATTTTCCATGGTGTGTTGTATTCTAACCATTCCTGTGCCCTTGTTCTCTTATTTATGATGCTTGCTAAGATGCTCATAGAAGTTTGAGAATTCCTTAGAGTTATTATTCTTCAAAAAGAAAGAACAAGTGATATTCTCGAGGAAATTTACACCTATAGTGGTCGGAGATCAACATGTAAACCACGTTCCATGAGGAAACTTGCCGCATCCACCACCATGGCCTCAGCCTCTGAATCCACCATGGTGTCCTTGACCTTTGACAAAACCTCCTTCAAAGTGCCCCTCATTCCGATCATAACGCCCTTAGTTGTGATCACGATCATGGTGATCATTTTTAATTCTATAGTTATCCAATACTCCTATCTATCACACACCAATATTGATGGCATCATGGATTTGACCAATCAACCTAAAATCTTATGTATTGTGTGTTGTGGAATGGAAAATATTACAATAGCAAGATGCATTCTTTCTTATCGTGCGTTGTAATAATGGGAAACAACTTGCATCATGGTCCAAATAGCATATCTTGCAGTCTAACAATAATGAACGTATTGACCTACAAGGACAACTATCCTTAGTGTGCCCTTCCACTTCACAGTCTATACACCAAATCCTAGTGTGCATCTCGTGTGGTGAATTAACGATAGTTTCTCCAACTGCTTTGTCATAGCTGTAATATATGCTTCTTACAGGAATGGGCTCATTCAGTTTCTATGCTTTTGACTTCCTCAATGCAACGCTTCTTCAAGTGCTTCATGTGGGTCCATATATGTCTTATGTGATAGCACCCTCCTAAAAGGTGTGATCAAGCCCCTAAAAAACCACTGTGCATGCTAGCTTGCATGGATATCATACAAAAGTTTAGACAACAATGTCTTAAAATGGGCATCATATTCCCAAACACTCTCAATGGTTCCTGCTTAATATCCTTGAGTAATCTTATACTCTTCATCTCGAACTCAAGGATATGAAACTCCTTAAGGAAATATTCTCATAATTTTTCATAATCTACGTAAGTCCGATCAGTTCAAACTTCTGTACCAACTATGAGCACGTCCCCTGAAACATAGTTACAAAATGACTTTCCTTATGCTCAGATGTTGTGATTCCTTTTACACACCACAATATCTCACACATGTGCACATGCTCAATAACATCTTCTATTCCCCTATACTATGGAAGACAAAGTGACATCTCCATGTAAATGCTCTAGGCTTGGTGAGGACCATGCCCACCTGATCTAGAACCTCCAATTTTACCTCTACCTCTAGACCCACTAGATCCACTAGAGTTAGAGCCACCTATGAACCTTGATCCTCCACCTATAGCCAGAAGTGGACCAGTGGATATACTGACCTGTGTCCCAATAGTTATGCTAAACTGAACTCTTACACCGTGGAGGTGGTACTACTCCAGTGAGTCCAAAATTATCCGTGCTTAAGTTCTGTGCCAACAATATAACTAAAAATTACCTCTAAATATAAAGAAGACTTTTTCCCGGACATATATGCATTTTCTACTTGATTTACTCCTTTTTTACTACTCCCTAGACTAGCTAGTTGACTACTAGATGTAATAGATCTTTGAAAAACTAAGCACAAGGGCTAGGTTTCCAAGTAGATTTAGATGCATGCTCACATCTGATGTCATCTCTACTGGAACACTCCCATATGAGGCCTAGGAGGGTTCCTTATCATGCTTTCGCAAATGGGGAGTTCCAAATGCTATGGCTCCATGCCTTCGCATGAGCTCCAAATCCTTCATGAGCCATATATCTCCTCAATTCCATCCATTATATAATATCACACTACTTCTCTATCTCCTCTCGCGTGCTTCATTATACTTAAGGTGCCTTTATTCTCTTTTCCTCTCTGCCGCTAAGTCTTTCATCCTTCACTAAACTTGCTCCCGCCCGTGCGTGGTAGGGTTTAGCTAGCCATCAAATTTTCTTCCAATTTTAGGGTTACCATCAAGATTTTAATCACCAATGGGATGCCTTACAGATAAGTTCCCCTAGGATAACATAAAAATTGGAACTCATCTACCTATGGGCAAGAGTAAGTGGAAATTGAGTACTCTAAAATATAGCTATTCATAACACCATGGAACCAAGTGTCCACAATGTGCATCTAAATTAGATCAACATCATAGAGGGCTTGAAATTATTCCTGCATCCAAACAAGTGTGTGATACCTCTAATTCCTTTTATACGTATAAGCAACCAACCACTTGTACAACTCTCTTTGGAAATATTGCAAAGAATCTATCATACAAAAATCATATAAATTCTTCTCTACCCACGCACATGTATCAAACTCAAATCCAGAACCTGTTGAACCTCTCTAGGGTCAAGCGTATTCTTCTTCCAAATCTTTTATCCACTCCTCAACACTTTCTAGTATCAAGACCTCTTTATATTTTCTTTTGTAAGATGTTGGTATGTCTTCATCATAAAAAATAGATCCTAAACAAAACAAATAAAAAATAGGTCTCGGTAATAGAATTGATGATGCAACCTAGAATCTACTATGAATAATATCCATAAGAACATCACTCATCTTGAGCTAAGTGCTCACCCAAAGTGTGTAAAGGTATCAAGACCCTCTTTAGAGTTTCTTGTGTAAGATTTTAGTGTGATGGTGATAAAACATATTCAGATCCATAATTAAACATAAACATTCCATAGTGCATAATCAAGATCTAGATCTTAGAGGGTCATGAATTAAACAATAACTATAATAAGATTAACCATACATGAACTAGATCCAGTTACGTTTTAACACCATTATCCAACCAATATCATCCATTGCATTAAACATTGTAAAACACACAAACTTCTTACATTATAAAGTATATCCATAAGTCATGCAGACACATGTTCGGGCATCAGATCCAAGAACATAACTCTATAATAACTCGGAGAAGGCCGTTCCTATCTCTAAAATATATATTTCAATACATATTTATAGAGGTGGGGAATTTCCCTTCACCGCCTATGCACTTCTCAAAATAGGTTGCATGTTGATAATAGACCCCAACCACTTTCACATTTAGTTCATCTCATTACGGGCCATGTGCATTTACAATAGCATGCACACACATGCAAGTGTGCTAATAATAAATGTCCTACAGTTAACTCTAATAAGAAATCCTATTATTAACTTAAACAATCCATGGTGCTTATCAACCGATCGCTCCAAAATTCTATTACATGTCATGCAAGTCTCCATCCCAATGTGTGCTCCGCCACTGGGACATGCTAACTCTAAAAATAGCCCTTATCCATAAAACGGCTAAGTCCGCACTGAGCCAACTTGTTCTGGTGTGCATTTCCTTTCCTATCTTTTCGTGCCTTCAAATGTGCCTTGTCCCTCACGTTTTTGGCTCGATGCACGTATATTTTGTGTGTCTTATCCTTAGAACAATATTTTATCTTCTCAACACATAGAGTAGCATAAACGGTGAATTTCTAATAGCCCTTTTAGGTGTGATCTAGTCCGACCTTAGCATCCCCACGCTGACTGGAGTTTTCCTCGCTTACATAGGAAGTTTTAAGCCGAGTGTCATTCACATCAAGTTCTTCTATTGGTTTCCATTATACGCTTGATGATCTATATGATATTTTTGTTACTAGACTTAGCTAATCCATTTCCATGTGGGTAGTAATTTGATGAAGTTTTGAGATAAACCCCATTCTTGACATTCAATTTAGTTAATTTCAAAATTTGAAATGCCATTGACATTCAATTCAATTAATTTCAAATTATTGTAAATGGAACATCAAATGTATCATTATTCCTTCCAAAAATAAAGAACAACCTTTTCATTTCCTTCTTTTAGTGCCACGGCTTTCATCTAGTGAGTGAAATATTTTGTTGCAGTGAGAACCCATTTATGTCCATCACTAGATGGAGGATTAAGCATTTCGATGAAATCTAGTCCCCACTGAACAAAAGGTTGATCAACCTGAATTGGGTGAAGAGGAAGGGATGTCAATCTCTATTTTCCTATGAAAAAGGCACATTCCTTGCATTTCCTTACCCAGAAATGAGTATCCTTGAATAAATATAGCCAATAGTAACCAGACCTCATGATCTTTCGCAATGTGCAGTCTTTACAGAGTAATGCCCTCTAGACAAACCATTGTGAAATTCTTGCAAAATCCTATCCATCTACTCTGGTCCTATACATCGAAGTAGAACACCATTTAAATATCTATGAAAAATAACATTATCCACCAAAACATAAGGAATGAATTGAAGATGGAAGCTTCACCTTTGATTTTTATCCATGTTAGCAGGATATACCCCTAACAGGAGAAAAATTTCATCTTTGACAACCAATCAACTTGGTCATTTTCCTAAGGTTCATTCAGGAGCATTGTGTCTTTTTCAACCTTTGTCTCCAAATCTATATCCAACTATTAACATAAACCCTTACCCCTAACAAGATTAGTGACCTTAATGTGTACATCATATTCCATAACTTTAGTAATCCATCTGACACGTTTTTCATTCATGTCTTTATTTAGAAAAAAGTCTTTAACTCGGATGAGACACCATCAAATGAATTTTTATATTAGATAGCATGTGTCCGAACTTCTTCAAATTCCAAATGATAGAAAATACTTGTTTCTCAACAAATGAATATTTTAGCTCATAAATTTTTAGGGATTGGCTAAATAAGGCATTTGGTTGTTCCATCGATTCATTATTTTATTGCATGACGATACGAAATGCTCTCTTGACTGCGAAAGCATAAAGAATAAAATATGTAACATTCCCATTTTAAGACTTTAGAAACAAGGAATTTTTATTTATTTTTAAACATAATGTTATTTTTCTAAATAAAACATCATTTAGAACACACATTCCATGCCAATCAATCTCATAACAGATAACCATATGTAGTATAATGACTCAAGATGCTACCGATCTCTCATTCCATGACTCGGTTATCAACCAATCTCTCATGTTAACTTAAATTATAGAATATTTATGTATACTATATATACTTGGTTCTCCTACCCTATTTTAGGCCTTCGAGTGATCTATTTAAAGAACCTATTTGAATATTTTTACCAAAATTAATCTCACACCACGTTGCTTTAAACTAGGTGAAATAGGACAATGTAACTAGCAGCTTGTGATACTTTGGCTAAATATTTTCAACATAATGTTCATGTTACTATTCCTAGATGACATACTTTTCATTTCAAAATATGTCCTTCACCTCACTCTTCTGTTATCTTGAATGGTCTTTACTGACTAACGTCAGTCCACTTGCCCAAGGTTTGACCCTAGCTCGGTTAGAAACATAATTTATTATAGGAAGACACTCATGATGACTTAGGGTATATGGGCATACTCGGTTGACCTAAGTCAACCAGATGTGTCGAGGTACCTTGATTAGATGAAAGCTACTACCTATCCTAGACATTCTACTAACTTTCCCTAGAGAGAAACTAAGTTCAAGTCTAGATGTGCGTAAATCTAGATGAATAAATATGGAAGGGTGTTGCCACATGTCAACTGCAACATTGTATCCTCAAGAAGTCCCAGGACTTCTCGAGGGTACATTCCTACAGTTGGCATGTGCCAACATCTGTTAGAACTAATTCATCAAGATGTACATACCCCTTAGTGGTCATTAATCATAATTAAATTGGATTAAGATTCAGATTACAACAACCATGCCTAACCCTAATTCCAACATTCATTAAGTTATTTACCCATACTTATCCCGATTAGATATGGAGAACTTCATTAATTCAAGTTTGCATTGTTGTTTATTAACATGGCATAACAAGTAGTTATCCCAAAAATAGGACAACAAACATCAACGTTTAATCCCTAATGTAACCTAGTTGTCCAAATCAAGTGTGGCATCCACCTAGATTCAGCTAGTGTTTACTTTATAAAATAAAGTTATAAAGGTTAAGGATCATAACCACTATTCATTTTATCTTTTGTTCTTTGGGAGAGGAAGAGTCTTCCTCTACCTAGTTAAATGTTAGGTTTTAACATACCTTTTTATCATTCATTACTCATATAGTTTAATTGTATGTCCCATGCATATTTCATTATTAAACTATAATTGTGTAGTTAGAGAACGACATCTTTTGCAATATAACAAGTTCATTTTAATAGGGGAGATTATACTATCTCCTTAATCCAACTCATTATCTGATAACAATAATAGTATACAAACATATATAAGAATATTGTCAAGATATCACTAGTAATTCCGGCATTCAAGTACCAAATAATTCACATCACAAATTTAATTCAAACACAAAACCTTTCAATTCATGATTTGAAATATACATTGTACAAGACAATGCAATTCAGACATTCTGCATGTCAATCATAATTAAGATCTTAAAAGAACAACACTTTTATTTTCCAATACATCTCAAGAATGATTCAAACTCTTTACATAAGATCCCAAATTAATTAATCCAATGCATCATAAATGTTCTTGTCTTCTTTTATCACTTACGATGTCCATCTACAAAATTGCTAGCACAGGTCAGTTCAATGAACTGAGCATGATAAGAACTAATCATTAAAGTAAAGTGCATTCCACTAATTGTTCCATTAAACAACTCTACTTTAATGAAACAATTAATATACATCATACAAACAATCATAAGTAATAACATCTAGAAAAGAAGTACCATAAAAGAGTATGAATTCACTTTTAAGAAAAGAACTTAATATAATCTGCAACATCAGAATTATATCACAAGGTTTAATTGATCCTATCAATTACTTTAAAACAATCAACAAGTCTTTTCATCCAATTGTTTCATAATTCCATAAGAATAGAAATACACATTTATCTTTTCTAAGTAACAAAAGAAGTTAGTTACAACATAACTCATATTAGTATGCTTCATCTTTCCATATAAACAAAAGAAGAGAATCAATACATACTTTTCCCTAGACACAATTCATCTGAAGGAAAGAATCAAGTTTAGAACACACAACATTGCCTCCATCTAAAGATGACAAAATAAGGAGTCCTTAATTAAGAGACAACATCTAAACAAGAATTGCAATTCAATCCAAGCTGATTAGGAACAAAACAATCTAACCGAGAGTCCTACTAGCTTCTATATGTTAATAGATATAATTACAATGTATAAAGCGAATGCCCTCAAATGAAGCTATACTCAAGAAAAATAAATCTCTTAACCAATCCAAAAGAACTTCCCATCTCATAAGAGAATCAATTAAAGAGAAGTTTAGTCAATGAACTTATACAATCTACAGAAAAAGGATCACCAACAAAGGAAAAACCCCAATCCATAGCTCATTTCATTTATACTATAAAATGAAATCCATTATCTAAAACAAACTTAGAAATTATTTAACTAGTTCCCAAAAGAGAATGAAAACCGAATGCACAGTCAAAGAGTGCACACTACAAACTTTCCACTACCATTCTTACAACTGGTTTCCTATTTCCATTCACCAAACTCAAGTTCAATTCAAAACTTAGAATGAAATTCATAAGACAGTCCCCTAACAAGAATTATCCCCAAGAGAGCATATTTCTTTCTCTATAAAACTTGGAGGTTCAATCAATGAAACCATAAAGGAGTAGAAATACACAAACAGTGCAAGATAGACAAGGGTCAATACCACTCACGAACCCAAAGAAGAACAATATTACTAAGCATTCAGAATAGTGATATTGTATCCCTTCATACTACACTCAGTAAACTAGGTTTTATATTCAACATTCTATTAAAACCCACGAATCAGATGAAAGATCAGAAGAGAGTAAGAAAACTAAACAATTCATTTAAGACAAAACTTTGTCCCAAACTTCTTCCAACTTGACTGAATAGAATCACCACAAGCCTCTCGAGTTCCAGTTAAAAGCTTATGATAGGTAAGAATTTTTCAACATCAATGACAAAAAGGAAGTAAATAATACATTCCATAAACCCTCTAAAATTGATATGACTATTCCAAACGAACTAAAAATCAACCAAACCCACAATAGGATGTAGTTCCAGTCCATTTATTTCTATGAACAAAACAATCAAGCTTTCCACAAGACATGGGTTCACTCAGGGTAGAGATGAATAGGATACACTCCTGATTCACACACCCTGTCAAGTTCAAGAACACAATGCAACCTAAAAGATAGAAGTAATACAACCATTCCCTCTTAAGAATCAAAATAGAGGAGATCTCAAAAAGAAGTTACACGGTCTACTTCCGACCAAAAAAAACTCATAAGACCCCTTTGAGCAGACAATATTAAATGAGATTAAAGCTTTACAAATCCTTAATACCCACTAAACTCCAACTTAAAATACTGTATAAAATCAAACATGTTGATTCCAATACAAGATCAAAACAACCATTAATGGAATACCTGTATTGTGTCAAATACAAGCTTTGAACATTAGTTTAGACAAACACAAGCTCAAATATGAGCCTATAACGAAACCCAAGGCCCTATATATATAAGCTTAGAATAAACACCAATGATCTATTATGGGTTCAAGAATTTCCAATTCCATAAGGAAGAATAAAACTCCAATTCAGAGCTCAAGTACAAAACAAAACTCAACAACTCAATAGTAAGTTTAGCATTCGCAAGAATTGAATATGAGTTTAGTTGTTGAATACAAAGATTCAATCAAACGTTGCGAACTACACCAAGTTCTAACTCGTCTAAAACAAAATACAAAGTCCCAATAAAATCTCATAGAAAATCACGAGGATTTAATATGAGCTTAGAACAACCACAAAGCTCCACTATAAGCTTAACAAAACACAAGACTATAGAAGAGATTCAGAACCATTCAAGCAACAAGCCAGTTCAATCAACCTTAGTCTCGAATGCAAGATACAAAGCTTTGAATACAAGCTATAGAGCTTTAAATAAAAATTTCAGAGCTTCAAGTACAAGTTACAGAGCTTCAATACAAATTCACATGAAAACCACTAATAACTAGTATAGAGAAAGTTCCCAAAACTATCATTAACAATAATGGATTCACATTCCAAAACCCACATAGATTTCATGAAAACATGTAAGTAAATAACCATACATGCCATGAATAAATATATCTCAAGTGAGCATAATTGTTTTAATGAATCATTTAGAAGAAAGCAAGAAATCTTAATGGGTAGAGCCTATCATGCTTGATAGTTCCTCTGCCGATTCGAAGAATACTTCCAGCCAAGTTTCCAACACCTCTTCTTCTCCAAGGAAGATCAACCAACCATAAAATTTTTCCATAATTCCTCTTATACTTTCCTCAAATCGAAAATAGGTCAGATAAATCAAAATAGCCACAAGTGAAGATCAAAAATCCTGGTTCGAAGAACCAGATAGCTCCATGTAGAGAAAAAATTGTGAAGCATGCAAAACCAAAAAACCCCCAATAAATCCACTAGCATGCCTTCCTAGACAGTTTTCTCATCCAAACTGAGGTGAATTAATGACATTAAATTACATATTCCCCCTATCTCTCCTTGTCACTACCATCCAAATTTGGCGAGAAAAATAGAACTTCTACATGCATTTCTAAACTTAGTGATGCCTCCACGTAGGTTCCACTAAATTTTCATGCAATTACCAAGTATGGTAGTACTCTGCCCTATTAAATCAACATCACATCTCATTAATAGCTTAGGAACTACCACTTAGCTCCCACTTACCAATCAACCCATAGGTTCCCTTTCATACCCCATTAGTTTAGGATAGATACAATTTTCTTAGGTTAGATCTTAGGTTAATTTAAAAGTATAACCTTAGGATATAACCTTCAAAAAAATAGATTGCCACCTTAGGTTAGGACATAGCTTAACCAAATAGTATAGGTAATAGGTTAGAAATAACTTAGCATCCCTTAGGTTATTTCCCTTCATACTAACTTAGTATTAACAACTTAGGTTAGGATGTCATCCCACATAGAGTGGTGTAGAAAGAGTAAGGAAAATTTACTTGAGTCTTGAATCCCTTTGGAATAAACCTTAATAGATATATGAAACATTTATATTCTCTCTTTCTCAAGAATCCTGAAGCATATTTATATTTCCTTAACGCCATTAAGCACCCTACAAAGGTCAATCAAGAAGAGCCGAGCAAAACACACAACAAAATGCAGGCATAGTCTTTCAAGATAATAAATAATTTGCAACAAACACAAGTTCAGTCCATTATGTCTCTTAACAAATGAATGTTAGTTTACCATTTAGTTTGTTAAGAAGATTTAAAACATTCCTTAGATCACTAAAATTTATCCAAGGATGAGTCAGTCAAAAGAGATAAGTTTGCAACTCTAAAAATCCATTGCAACTTATCAATAAGAAGTGAAAATGGATTCCTGAAAGCCATATCATTTCAGTCCAATGAATCCAAGAGTAGAGATGATTTATCCATAACAAGCATGATTTTCAATCAATAAAGGAAACACACCTCATTCAAGAAAATCACATGCCAATGCTTGTAATGTAAAGAGAAATATAAAAATTTGTTCAATAAAATCTTTATCAAACTTAGGGTTCATCAAAGTGTGAGAGCTTGATAAATTGTTGTCTTAATGGCGTCAAAAACCTCTTTCCCTTCCTTTCTCCATGATAAATGTAGATTCTTCTTCAACATGGTTGTTAGTGGTTTAGCCAATGCCATGAATTGAGGGATGAATCTCTGCACAAAATTTATGGTTCCTAGAAAACTCTAGAGACCCTTCTTGTAGCTTGGGAGAGATAAAGACACAATTGAATGAATCCTGGTTGGATCGATTGATAGTCCTTTTGTTGAAACAACATGCCATAATAAATTCCCTCGTGCACTGCAAAAATACATTTCTTAGGATTGAGTGAAACCCCAAATTCCCTACACCTTCGGAAAACCCTCCTTAGATGCATGATGTGGTCTTCTACTTGCTTAGATTATATAGTTATATCATCAAGGTAAACCAAGATGATATCATTGATTATCCCTTGAAATTCCACGTCCATGGCTCTTTGGAAAGTAGCACCAGCATTGGATAATCTGAATGGAATTTTATCATAGGCATACATACCCCACTTAGTAGTGAATGTTGTCTTAAACTGATCAAATTATTTAACCAAGATCTGATTATATCTAGAATATCCATCGATCAATGAAAATCTTTGCGCTCCTGCTACTGTTAGGATAATCTTCTCCATCGACAGAAGAGGATAATGATATTTCAACGAGGCATGGTTCAAATATTTAAAATCCACACATAGCTAAATTTCTCCATTATTCTTCCTTACAGGGACCAGATTGGCTACCCAAGATGAATGCTTGATAGGAAAAATTATACAAGCCTGAATGAGTTTGGTTAGTTCCTTTCTCATTAGTGGCTCAATTTTGATATTAATTGGCCTCTGTTTCGATTAATTGGCTTTGTGTGAGGATCTAGTTCGATAGTATGTTGTGTTAGACCTAGATCAAAACCACTTAGGTATTTGTAGCTCCACCAAAAAATGTCATGATACTCTTGAAATTTTTTGATGAAATCTTCTTTTTCTTCAGGAGTGCATAATTTTTCGATCTTCCTAAACTTTTCATTTTCTTCCTCAATTTCCTCAAAATCTTATTCTTTGACCACCATGTTAGAGCTTTGTATTTTGGCTTGATTTTCTAAATTGAATATGGATTCTAGAATAATCAAGACTTTTGGTATCTTGTTGATTTTCAATTGTATGGTTTGATCACCATATTCTTCGCAACTTAGCTTGACCTTTCGTGGTAAACTCGCCTTAGCTTGTAGAAATAGAACAATTTTTTTTGTCACTATCAAACACTTGCCAACTACTCACATTCTCGGGAATGAAGGTCAAACCACCATTTTGACATATTTCCACCCTTATTTCATGATATCAACTGGTATGTCGTATTATGAGCCAATCGTAGCAATCCTATTAGCATCTTGATTTTGATTTCTAGGAATTGTATGGATCCCAAAAGATTCAAAATATTCAATAAAATCCCAGAAATAATTGTTGTATGATCTTAAAAGATCATTTTTGGATGCATGGCATCATGTCACTTGATTAACTACTAACTAACTATCTCCAAAAATATTCATGGCTTTGATCTCCTTCTTTTGAGCAAGTTGAATTCCTAAAGACAACGACCTCATATTCTCGGAACATTGTTAGTGAAATATAATTGTAACTAAAAATATGAGAAATATTTATCTCCTTCTAGATAAATTAGCATAACACCAACACAAAATCCATTATTACTCCTCAAGACATAAAATAACAATTTCCATATCCCTTCAAGATTGCTTTGTGTTTGACAAGTTATGGTATGATCATTCCTTCTTCATGGATGCGGTAGATGTGCCCAATCCTATCTCTTCTAATAAAAATAAACCAAATTCTTACACTACCAACACATCAACATAGGGATCGTACTGATGGTATCCACTCACTTCATCTAACATAGTATCGGGGACTTCTTCCACAAGAGTGGTTGGTTCATGATCAACAAATTCTTCCTCTCGATCATGGATGGTATAATTCCCATTTATATGACTAGAAATGTAGGTTTCTACATGATTATAGATTATTGGTTCCTCCCTTATAGTTAATTTGGTTTTGTATCGAGTCCTAAGAATCATATGTGACTAATCGGTGATAGATAATTTCCCATCTGCACTGAAATCTCATGAAAGGAAGATGGAAAAGAGAGGAGGGAGATCAATGACCAATATTTTTGGGTGAATGAAAACTTGGTCATGCATAGATGGTAAGTTGAATTCCTTTGGTGATGAAAATGGTTTTAAAGGTTGTGCCATCCAGATGAATAACTCCTCTTGAAGTGACATATATTATATTCCTAACACATCTGTAATTTTCTTGGGCATAACTAAGCTACTGGCACCAGAATCAATCATGAAATTATGTACCAAATGATCGCCAATGATCAAATAAATATAGAATGGTGGTGGTTTGTTCACCTTAGGAATAATTTTCCTCTCGGTTGACACAAAATCATTGTAGTTGTTTCTCCATGACCCGATGATCCATTGGTTATACCAAAACTGTTCAAATCCTCTCATAGCAAGTTTCTCTAAGAAGGAATTGAGAGTGTGTCCCACATAGTAACACTCGAGGTTGGTATTTTTCATTTGTTATACAATACTCGAAGGTAATTGTCTCTTACTTTTTGATTTTTCTTTGAGCATCATATTTTGGAAAGTGCTTGTTGGGTACCATGATGCATGAAGAACCTTCTTTCCTTGTAACTTGGCTAACATATGTCTCTCTGGAGATTTCTTTCCCACATCTTTATCAACAGCCACCTACCGCAACTAAGGATGTGAAGTGGATGTTTGATCATCTTTGGAAGGTTCATATTCCATTGTGTTCTTTTCTGGAACAAGTATTTTCTACCGGTGATGAGGAATTTGTATTCAACCCGCAATAATATTCTTCTTTCCAATTTGGAAAAGTGGTTTCTTTAGGTTCCTTTGGTTGATATATTATTTCCTACGTAGATATATTTTTTGTCGGATCCAAGGGAAGATACACTTTAAACTATAAGGGCCTAGCTAAGATCTCCATTGGGGAAAATATTTTGATTGTGATGTTGATAACAGGGATAACACCATTCATAATCTTGAACTAGATTATTATGGACATGTACAATAGCTTTAGAATAAATAGTAGCAAGAGGATTCCTAAAATTTAGAGGTCTGACATTCATAGCTTGGCCCACAAATTGGTTTTGAGGCTGATTTTCCCTTTAAAAGGAGGATCATTAGCCTGATACTAATGATTTTATGGCTGGTATGGATGATTATATTGATTTTTTTTTCCTTTTGAGTGTAATGAGCTCATTCCCAAAAGTTTGCAGTAGTGACTTGACTTCAAATAGATCATTTGAAGGGGTAGGGATAGATTGAACTTCGTTGCTTATAAGTTGCTAGAATAAGAGAAATGGTAGGTCGAGTGTTTATAAGATCCCAATACAATGACACTAGTGGTCATGGAGATATCTTTCCATCATGAATCAAGGAATTCTCAGTTCTATGGCGATTTCACAAGCATAGGTAATATAGTCCCTCCCATGGATTGGATCATAACTACTAAATCATTGTTCAAGGCTCAAAACATAGTTTATACATGCGTTGTTTAGAGAAGGATTTATAAGTGTCATAATCCTATTCCAGTCCTTTGGAAGCAAAAATTAAAATCACTCATGTATTCTTGGGTGTAATGCCCGCTTCAAACTACCACTTGAGACCAAGAAACAAACTAGGATTAGCTAGGAAAAATTATGGAATAATTTTTTTATTAAGAGTGTTTACAATAAGGTTACAAGATCATAGTTAACACAAACATGGTTAAGATTAACAATCAAGACTGACTTGCAACAAGTGCTTCTAACAACCATTATCAACAAGGCACAAGGTTAAAATAAGAGGTTAAATTCATCACTTAGGTTAGGAGAGTAATTTCTCACTCAACCCTGCTCTAACAAGCTTACAAGGTTCAACTTGATTTTTCACATAATAAGAGTCATCAAAAATTTCCTAAATCATGCCCATTAGATAGGAAATTTCCTCACCTTTCCAACCATATAAAGAAGTCCTCCTAACTCCTTATAAATCTCAAGTTATGGGCCTAGCGGAGTTTAGGGGAGAAATTTTCCTAGGGGGAGTCCACGGGCTTAGGGAGAAAGATTTTCCCTTGAGCGGGTCGGTGGAGCAGGAGGAAAATTGAGAATTTTCCTCCTTGAGCGCAAGAGTGTGAAATTCCTCCACACACGCCATGGGTCCGGATTGGGAAGACATTGTGGTGCTTCCCAATTAGCGCGAGGAAAAGCGAGTGGTAGAGAAAGTTAGAAATTAGAATTTTTATTTATTTTTAGGCCAAAAGCCCAAGGGAAAAATTCGTCGCATGCCTCCACCAAGGAGAAAACCTATGCCATGTGTCAAACTCCTATTGGTCGCGGGGGTCATGGACCAACGGAGAAAAAAGGAAAATTGAGATTTTAGAGGTTAAAATATCAATGGCAAAAGAAACTCCGCACTCCCACCGAGGTCCAAATTGCCACGAGTCAGCACATGAATGGACGCGGTTAGGGGGAGCGACAAGATAATTAATATTTTGTACCAAAATATTTTGAAAGTCATAAGACTTGCATGGGCCCGTGGCTCTGTTAAGACACGTGTCAACACCTTATAGGTTGTGGGGATGTGGGGACACAGAGGAAAAAGTGAATTTTTACTGAAGGGTAAAAAAATTAAGTTTTCAAATTTATTCCGCGCACCCTCCAAGCCACGTGTCAACACGTGATTGGCTATGGAGTGCATGGGTCATGGAGGAAAAATTGGAAAAGTTTCCCAAGGTCAAATTTTCAAAACTTTAAGTTTTAAAATGAGTCTTCCTCCGAAGTGTCATCGACACTAAAATTTTCCTCCATAATTTCTATTTCATTAATGTATGTATTAGGAATAGGATGTTGTTAAGTGTAATTAGTAGTAGTGTCGATAGAAGATAACGGCGCCGTCAGTACGGTGCCGCCAATAATGTGGAGTAGTAAGTGGTCGGTAATGTTAAAATGTCAAAGTTTGGGTAATTAGAGAAGTAGGGTCTACATGATTAGGAATTAGAAATATTATATTGGTAATAAGGACAAGGAGTGAGGTCATAAATATTTTGTGTATTTTATTTGTAAAAAGTCTAAAAATGTGGAACCCATGTAAAATGATAAGGTTTATCTTATCTTAACAGATAAGCTTACATGTACAGATAAGAGTTAAGGTATGGATATGATTCGTCCGAGTGGATTTCTTATCCTATCTTAGAGATAGGATGGATAAGCCTGGAAGTTCTATAAATAGAGAGGCCACCCCCCTCATTTAGCATAGAAAGAAGTAGTGAGAAATATTGTAGGAAGTGTGCGAAGGAAGCCATCAGTTAAAGGTGTGTTGAAGAAGCCATCGAGAGGTGTAATTGTAAAGTTTCTCCCATAGTCTTGTTGAAGTATCTCATGGGTGAGATTATAATGATTTCATGTTAATATTATAATTTATTTTGATATTTCAGATTTGTCATCATTTGTCTTATCATAGTCGATGGTATTCTTGTGTTCGGTTGTTGTTTTGTTTCAGATTACATCCACCAAACTAAAGGTGTGCATTAGTAAATAATCATAGCACGAGGAGTTCCCGGTGAAGAATTATCATAGTCGGATTGGTGATGACATTTTGGTTCCGTTGCCGGGACCATTCCTCGTTGGTGGATTTTCTGGAGAGATATTCCCACTTAGGCAAAAATTAATTGGAGGGTAACCTTGTTTTTTATTGTGCATAGTAGTTACCATGGTAAAGTCATTTTTACCGTGAATAGTAGTTACCATGTTAAAGTCATTTTTGCCATGAATAGTAGTTACCATGGTAAAGTCCTTTTTGTTGGGAATAGTAATTACCACAGTAAAGTCACTTTTTACCGTGAATAGTATTTACATGATAACTTCACTTTTTCGTGAATAGTGTTTACCACGGTAAAGTCGGTTTTTACATGTAGTAAGTCAAGTTTTACCATAGTTTACCGTGGTCATTTCTATTTTATTGTAGAAAGGTGTAAAGTCACTTTCTAGTATAGTGATTCCAATTATTTGTGCACATAAGTCTTGTTAATTGTACTTGTGGGTTGGTATTTCACGGTGGTTACTTTTGAAAATGGGAAAGATTCTGTTTTTCAGCTCAATCTAATGAAGATGCTTCTTCTTTCATTCAAAGTTTAAGCGATCTTGTATTTGTAATGGCCTTATAAGAGGAACAATGGACTGAATTTTTCCTACCTTTTTGGATGGTTCGGCACTTAGGTGGTTTGAAACACTAGGTGATAATGTGAAAAATTCATGGGATTTATTAAGCGAAAGTTTTCTTGAAGAATTTGGTGAACAACGAAATATGCGAGATCTCATGATCGAGATCACAAAGCTATCCCAAGGAGAGAAGGAGAAGATAAGGGATTATCATGCTCGTGTTCTAGAGCTAAGGAGGAAGCTCGATGCCCGGATCGGAAGGAAGGACTAGCGGATGGGTTGATGAATGGCGTGGATAATCTCCTCTGTAAGCACTTCATTCTTGGGATGAAGCGAGAGATCGGACAACGAGTGAAGTATGACCCCGGCTACCATTGAACAAGCAAAGGAGATTGCGAGAAGGCAAGAAGAAAGCATGGAAGAGGAGCCCAAAGAAATTGTTGCTAAAGTAGAGCCTACACCGGCACCTTTGGTCAGAATCCTGACCACTCCCGGTGAGCACAAATATTTCTCCTAGTACATCACGAGTATGAAGATCTGCTCAAAAAGATGGGTCGATTAACTATTAATCTTCTTGAGGAAAGGAATTTAGTTCTCGGGGAGGAGATAGAGGTCAAAAGAAATATTTTGAAGTTGTTTGTTATGGTTGTTATAAAAGGGTCATTATAAGTATAATTGTCGAGATAGAGCTTCTACATACAGTAAGGAGATAATGATAAAGGAAAAGCACAGTGAATTCTTTTGATGTAGTAGATAAGAGTAGAAATAATGAAGTAGATGTGTTTGTAACAAAAAGAAAGAAAGAAAAAAAGATAATCAAGATGGAAATGATCTAAGAAGATGAAAGAAGAAACTAGTAAGAAACATAGGAGAAGAAAGTTGGGTGTGCGGGATTTTTACGATTTCACGGGGCAAGGACCATACTCCATCTTGGAAGATCTGTCAAAAGGCTACAAATATTACATATGGTCAACTCTTGGCTATGTCTTACGAGAAGAGGCGGGAGTTGCGAGGTGGACTCGATGCTCGAAGAAGGAAGGAGGTTGAGGTCCCTGTTTTGGAGAAGAGGCGAGATCCCTATGCTCCCTGGTGAGGTATTATGTAATGGTATTTCAATTCATGATGTCTTAGTTGATGGAGGTGCTGCGATTAATGTAATGGCCAAGTGCTGTAATGAATATGTTGGGTTTAAAAATTGATCGCCCTTGACACTTATGTTAAGGTCATTAAATAAGGGAAAAACTAAACGAGAAGGTGTAGTTTCAAATGTGGCAATATCATTATGGGTGTTGTATGTGTGGTAGACTTTCGGGTGATGAAAAATGGTGCTTGTTGCGTACCCAATCTTTCTTGGGAAGACCATGGCTAAGGAGAGTTCATGCAAGAAACTCTTTGGAATGAAGGTTTCATGACACTTGGACGTGGTAGAGAGGGTGAAGATAAACGTGATCCCTCGACATCATAAAGTAGAACACTGTGGATTCAAGTGATGAAAGCGATGATTGGACATCCTCGATTACTCTAGTACCGGTGAAGTGGACACGAAGATGAAGAAAGTGAGGTGGATGTTTGAGTCATGGATATCCTTCCAGTCACACCAACTCATGACCCCATAAAATTATACGAAGAAGAAGTTGATGATCGTCTCAACAAATAAAGATTGGTGATCTTTGTGATGGAGAGTGAGAAGGAATCCTACCTCCGGCTCTTTGAAGGTACATACACCTATTCACTTTTGATTACAAGGAACTCCGTCAAGTAAGTTGGGTAGAACATTGTATTGAGGTGGTAGATGGTCTTAAGCCCATAAAGCAAATGCCATATAGAATGAATCCTAATTTTCCAAGGCTGTAAAAGAAGAAATAGATAAGTTGCTTGATGCGGGATTCATATTTCTTTGTGGAGAATTGAGAATGGGTTTCTCCCATTGTGATCTCAATAAAAAAGAATGGGAAGCTACGCATTTGTGTTGATTACAGGAAGCTCAATAAGGCAACAAAGAAGGATCATTACCCTCTTCCATTTTGAGATCAGATCTTGGGCCGAAGTAGCTGGCGGGAGTCTTATAGTTTTTTGATGGATATAGCGGCTCTGACCAAGTTCGTATAGAGAGAAAGATCGGTGAAGACCACGTTCACCACTCCTTGGGAGCGTTTGCTTATAGAGTTATGCCTTTTGGGTTGTGTAATGCTCAGCAACATTCCAGCGTTTGATGAATAGGGTGTTCGAACCTACATTGGGACCTTCATCGGAGAGTATTTACGGATGATTTTTGCATCTATGGGAGCAAGTTGGACCACTGCACCAGATGGAGACAACATTTCAAAGGTTAGATGAAGCACAAGCCTCACTAAACCCCTGAAAGTGTGTCTTTGGATGTTTAAAGGCGTTTTGTTAGGGCATGTTGTATCGAGAGATGGTATTAGTGCTTGATCGATAAAGTTTCAAAAATCAAAGATTTACCATTTCTATGAATAGAAGTAAGTTGAGATCATTTTTAGGCCATGTGAGTTCTTATAGAAGGTTCATCAAGAATTTCTCAAAGATTGCCTGACCACTAACTTGATTCTTGAAGAAGGATGTTGCTTATGAACCAGGAAACAAGGCGCATGAAGCTTTTGGACAACTGAAGGAAGCCCTGGTGTCTTCACCTGTTTTGAAGAATCCAGATTGGAGCAAGCCATTCATTGTGTACACTGATGCCTCAAGATGCGGCACTAGGTAGTACTTTGAGCCAAAAGGATGAAAATGGGAATGAACATCAATTTACTTTGGGAGCAGACAAATGAGCGTCTTGAGGTAAACTATCATGGCTGAAAAAGAGGCTCGGCTATCATTTTTGCTGTAAAGAAGTTTAGAAATTACTTGCTAGGGCAGAAATTTATAGTTGTAACGGATCATCAGGCTCTGAAATATATTGTCAATAAGCCTAACCCATCAGGGAGGATAGCAAGATGGATAATTTTGCTACAAGAATTTGAATTTGATATTATAGATAGGCAGGAAAGAAGCATGTCAATGCAGATGCACTCTCTCGAGCCTATGATGGTTTAGGATCATCTTGTGATGATGATGATTTTCCGATGCAACATTGTTCTCCCTTGACACAATCCCTAGTGAATACATAGATATTTGGAATTATCTGAATGAATTCAAGTTTTCTGATGGTGCCAATCAAAGACTAAAGAAAGATTACTCAAGCCGATCGTCCATATTCTATTACTGCATGGAGCATTATTTGAATAGGACACGATGGGCGTCTGAGAGGCGGTTGGGCGTGATCGAGGAAAGGAGCTGCTTTAGAAGAATTCCACTGATGGTACATGTGGAGGCACTTCTCTGGACAACTTACAGCAAGAAGGATCTTGGATGCGAGTTATCTTTGGCCCACTCTTTTTAAAGATTGTTATAATTATTGTAAGACATGTGATATTTGTCAAACACATGGTAAGTAAGACTTCATCAGCTCCATTATGTCCTATTCTTCCCCTTGGTCCCTTTGAAAAATGGGAATAGACATTGTAGGTCCACTTCGACTACATCACGTCAAAATAAGTATATTGTAGTTGCCTGCAGTTATTTAACCAAGTGGGTTGAAGCTAGGCCATTGAAAAGCGACTTCCATGGATGAAGTGGCGAGGTTCATATATGAGCGCATTGTCACAGATTTGGTTGTCCATTAGAAATTGTAAGCAGATCAAGGAAGCCACTTCATTAATGAGGTGGTAGAAGCCCTAGTCAATAAGTTTTCTATTAAGCACGGGAAGGCAACAACATACAAGCCAAGCCACAAATGGGCGAGTGGAGCGAACAAATTTTGTCTTTGTGTCAAATTCTAGCAAAGATGCGGCCTTGCGGTACATAAATGGGATAAAAGGATTCATGCGGCATTGTGGGCATATAGGGCAACATCAAAGTCGCAAGCAGGATACTCCCCATTTCGGTTGGCCTATGGCATTGATCGATTCTTCTATTGAGTTTGATATTCCCCTTTGTGAGAGTTATGAAAAATGAAAGGATGGATGAAAGTGATTGATAAAAGAAAGGTTGGTACATCTTCATTTGCTAGAGGAAATGAGGAAATAGCAAAGGATACAAGCCATAAGAAGAAAATGAAGCGAGAAGGAATACTTTGATCAAAAGATCCGATGGTCTCCATTTCATGTGAATGACTTGGTCTAGTATATGATTCGAGATACAAAAAAGAAACAGAGAAAATTTCTTCCAAAATGGATGGGGCCCTACAAAATAGCATTTGTGCATGAAAATGGTACGTCTGCATTGGAGGAATTGGATGGCACTCCCATTCTGAAATGGGTCAACCACGACAAGTTGAAGATTTTCCAAGCACGAGAATAGTCTACTCAGGGACGGAGTAGAAGCTAGGAAGGGGAAGATGTCGACACTAAAATTTTCCTCCATAATTTCTATTTCATTAATGTATGTATTAGGAATAGGATGTTGTTAAGTGTAATTAGTAGTAGCGTCGATAGAAGATAACTTGGCGCCGTCGATGCAGTGCCGCCAATAATGTGGAGTACGGTAGCAGATCAAAGTACAATAGGAATGTTGTAAAAGTAAATATTTGTCGTAAGTGGTCGGTAATGTTAAAATGTCAAAGTTTGGGTAATTAGAGAAGTAGGGTCTACATGATTAGGAATTAGAAATATTATATTGGTAATAAGGACAAGGAGTGAGGTCATAAATATTTTGTGTATTTTATTTGTAAAAAGTCTAAAAATGTGGAACCCATGTAAAATGATAAGGTTTATCTTATCTTAACAGATAAGCTTACATGTACGAGATAAGAGTTAAGGTATGGAATATGATTCGTCGAGTGGATTTCTTATCCTATCTTAGAGATAGGATGGATAAGCTGGAAGTTCTATAAATAGAGAGGCCACCCCCTCATTTAGCATAGAAAGAAGTAGTGAGAAATATTGTAGGAAGTGTGCGAAGGAAGCCATCAGTTAAAGGTGTGTTGAAGAAGCCATCAAGAGGTGTAATTGTAAAGTTTCTCCCATAGTCTTGTTGAAGTATCTCATGGGTGAGATTGTGATTTCATGTTAATTTTCCAAAGGTTAAATTTTGATTTTTAAACAGTTAGATTAATTTTTGGATGGCCATTTTGAAGTAAAACTTCAAATGGCTATAAATTTTGATAGAAAAGTCAGTTTTGGGAAAACAAAGACTTTTCAGAAATCTATCGGAGTCATTTTTGTAAAAAGGTCATCAACTTTGGATTTTGATGAAGTTTTGAGGGTCACTTTTAAGAAATCAATCTGCAGGGTTTACAATTCAAAACTGGTAATTTTCCACTTGTAAGATTTTGATCAATTTTTATTTTTTCTTCTCAACATGTCAATTGAACATGGAGGATTGATCTTGGGTAAGTTTAAGGATATTTTCAAGGTTCAATTTGTTATTTGAGTGTAATTTTATAATTTTACAACTTTTGATAGGAAAATGATTATGCAAGTTTGGAATTTGATTTCACGAAGTTCTAAAATGTCTTTCATAAATGTAGAGTTCCAATTAAGTTCATTTGGGTATACTAAAGCTAAATTTCAAGGTTTCTTTTCTTATTACAAGTTGTAATTTTGAGCTGTGCATTTATTAGATAAAATTGATTGCCAGATTTAAAACAAGATAGAGATCTTTCACTTAACAAGTTCATTAATCAATTTACAACTTCCAACTATGGAAAAGCATTCCAAATTTTGTCTAAACAATTAATTGATCTATCTTATCATTCAAGAGCATCAAGACAACATTTTATATCTCAAATTTTAATCAAATACAAAGAACATAATGTTTTCCTTTCCTCTCATACGCATTTTCTTTTCACACAGAGATATCATTTCAAAACAGCAACTCCAATTCAAAACAACAATACAAATTTGAGAAAGGAATGTATTTCTTTTATTGATTTCAACAACAACATTACTACTTCGTTCTTTCTTGGAGCTTCAAATTACAAAATACAATACATGTCTCATTCTTTCACGTTATTATCAAAAAAGAGTATGAAATAATAACTCTTTGCATTTCACGAATGAATCTCTATCTTTTCCTTTGCATTACAAGGTGTCTTCTCATTAAAAACAATAATACAATCATCCTCTTCAAAGTGGGAAGGTTCTGATAATTTACCTCAAAGGAAGGGACTATAAATTTTTTTTTTTTTGCTCCAAAACAGCAACATGCTGATTTCTTCATCTTTTCATCTTGATCACAACAAGGAAGGGGGAAAGGAAACACTCTCCACCCAACCAAGACATCCAACTAGAAAGGAGAATGCTTAAAACATCAACTTAGAAACATGATTTGCATCTAGGGGTGCTATTGATTTGTAACAAAAATTTTGGCATGCCCGATGGGACTTAGAGGTCTCATTTTCATTGCAAAAAGTTGATGTGCATCTACTGCAATTTTCTTGCTTAAAAGAGCTATAAATTGCACATCTGGTGACTCCAAGGGGAAGAATCAGCTGGTTTTAGTAGTGCAGACCTGAAAGCTCATGAGAAGAATCACTACAAGGTCAAGAGCTGGAGAAGAAGAGGTGTTGTTTGAATATCTACAGTTATCTCCAAGAAGAAGGCAAAGAGGAAGAAGGATTCAAAGGTCTCCATCTCCACCAAATAGAACTCTCTCAACTCCTCCACCTGGTAGGCCTTTCATTCAGTCAACAAGGGTTCTAAGACCAATTAGAATGGCACAAAACAACCCCTATGTCAATTTCACTAGCAGCAGCCCACTTGCTCTCAATGCACAAAATCCAATTCCAATTGTAGCCTTGAAGAACATTCCATACTTCACTGGAGAGAATCAGACTACTCCTGGTGATCATGTTAAAGACATTGCCAACCTTTGTGCAATTCATGAAATCAATGAGATGTAAGTTGCTATCAAATTGCTGGCATCTTCATTCAAGGGGAAGGCTTTGCAATGGTTTAGAAGCCTTGCCTCAGGTTCTATTCAAAATTGGAACCAGCTATGTGTAGCACTTCATGAGCAATTTGGAGAGAAGGGAGACAACTTGTCTCTTTTGGAGCAGCTGACAACCATCAAGAGAGCTCCCAATGAGCAGCTGACTGATTTCAACTTCAGATTTCAAAGGACTTGGGAGAGAATTCTAGTGGCAGTCAGGCCAATAGTAGAAGGTGCTTTTCTTTACTATCTCAAAGCTCTAAATTCTGATATTTCTATGTTGATTCAGTCCATGGGAGGCATAACTATCCCTATGGCTTATAGCATTGCCATTAGGGCTGAAAATTGTTTGATCCAAGCTGGCAAACTAGCCCCTAGACCTCCCATGCCATTGTTTCCAAGTTTAGAGAGCCCAAACACTAATCAAGCACCTAATTTGGCTCCTTCTCCCACTCCTAGAAATCAGAGTTCAAATGAAGCTTCTACTTCATCTCCAAGTGCCCCAAATGAGCTTCAAGAAGTCATGAAGCAATTGCAAAATTTAGGTAATGAGCTGGTTACTCTCAAGAGGCAACAAGCCCAAAGTTTTAGACCTTCCTTCCAGCCTCAAGCTCAGCCTAACAGGAAGCCATATCAACCTCATAGACCACCCAATCCAGCTGCAAATCTAAATCAAGCAAGGCCTCCTGCCAACAGACCATTTCAGCCCTATAATCCAAATGCTATATCTGCCTCTAAGGCATTGGTGCCAACACAAAACAACGTTGCTCAGGAGTATGATTGGTGTTTTCCATGCAATGAACCTCACAACCAATCTATGTGCTTCAATGGTGCCTTGAATCAAGCATTAATGGTGATAACTACTGGTGTGGAGGGTGAGGGCAGTCAAGGAAACAACCAACAACAAGAAACATTCCAAAGTAGTAATCAGCTCCAAATGACACCACACTTGTGAACTGGCAGGTAGAGGATTTTTGTGGCATAAATCAAACAGTCTCTCAAGGTGTTGCAGCCAACACAAGGTCAAAAAGAAGGAATTTGGGTGAAGAAATCCATTAGCTCAACCAATCCACAACCTTTTATGGCTCCACAAATGGTTTGCAAACAAAATCCAGATTGTAAATGCATAAGGGCAGCCAAGAACAACTCCTAGACCAACTCAAATACCAGTTGTTGCTGCCCACATGCAAGGGATGAATATGTAGACCAAGGACAGCAAAGAGATCCTTCATCACCATTTAGTATCATTGATCAAATGAAGAAGACAAATGTAAATATATCAATGTGGGAATCCCTATCTATCCTAGGCCAGAGAGATTTGCTACAAGTTGCCATGAAGGACTAGCCAACTTTGAATCAAGCAAGTCCAAATGCAAGAGAAGGTGCTCACAAATGCTACCCAGCCTGAAGGGAATCATGGAGGAAAGCAAGGTAAAATGTTGAAGCCCCCTCCTTTTTATGTCTCATTAATCATTGGAAACCAATTGGTGCACAATTGCATGATTGATTCCGAGGCAAGTAGCTCAATGATGCCCAAGCAAATAGCTGATTAGCTAGGACTTCAATATGAAACCATATCCAAAGGGGTAGTGCAGTTGGATGGGACAACAATAACAATAGTTGGAGTGATTAAAACTTGAGTCTTACTTTGCATGCCTGTCCCAACGTGGTTGTTTTGCAAGATGTCTCAGTAATAGACCTTCCACCACTCTTTTCCCTATGTTTGTCAAGGGATTTCATAGCTAAGATTGAGAGATTACTTGTCTCACTTGATTGGTCACACATGTTGTTCAGAACAAGATATGGAACCAAAGCCACAATCAAGTCTGAACCTATTGCAAACTTCCACATTGAGCCCTACACTCCAAGTCAGATCAATGCCAATTGTTCGGCATTTGATCAAGAAGGTCACCCAAGCATTCGATGAAGCGACACCAAGGTTGGAAGCATCTCGGATCTAACTCTTGATGAATGGAAAACAAGGTGCATGCTTTTGATCCTTATCAAGAAGTAGAAGAATCGAGCTAGGGGTCTATTGCATACATCAAGAAGATCAGCCCATTCCTAACATCACCAAGCCAAACCACAAGGATGACAATGAGGTATGGCAACTATTTTTGATGGATAAGGAGTAGACAAGGTGCGGGAGGTGGAGCTATGCTTATTTCACCTTAAGGAGTTAAGTATTATTCAGCTTTTAGATTTCAGTTTGCATTCTCTAATAACACTGTTGAATATGAAGCCTTGGTGCAAGGGATGCATTGGGTAATAAAGAGAGGAATAAAGAACTTGCAAGTCTTTGGTGACAGTGAATTTATTATAAACCAAGTTAAGGGGTAGCATCTTTATCAAGAATAATCTGCTCAAGTGCTACAAGAACAGGTGTGGGACCTCATTGAAGATTTTAAGGGCTTTAGCATAAAATCCATTCCTAGAAAAGAAAACCAAGCTACTGACAGGCTTGTAGCAGTTGGGGCAGCCTTTGATATTGTGGAAAGCATTCAAAAGGACAAGGTACAACCAAACATCCATGTGATTGTGAGGCATTCAGTGTCGGATAACAATGTAAGTTGGCAAGTGTTTGAGAATGACCAACAAATCATCCATTTCTTACAAGAAGAAGCTGAGTTCTCAGCTAAAAATTAGGAAAAATTGGAACAACAGTATGGTGACCAAGTGGTACAGCTGAGAACTAACAAGCTACCCAAGGGACTTATCACTTTGGAGTCCATTTTCAATCCCAATGATCAGTTTAGGAAAGAGAAAGCAAACATTCAGGTCAAGAGAGAAGATTCAGTATCCATCTTGGTGGAAGAGAACAAACCATTGCAAATTGGAAAGATGACAACTGAACAAGAAAGGTATGAGTTCATACAAGCTGTGTCAAGAGTTCCTTGATGTGTTTGCTTGGAGCTATGAAGATTTGAAAGGTTTCAATCCAAGTTAGCTCAGGACACGATTGAGTTAGATCCAAATAATAAGACCATCGTGTAGAAACAAAGGCCATTCAATCCACACATGGAACCTCTCATGAGGAAGGAATTGAACAAGTTGATTGAGTCAAGAATCATATTCCCAATCAAGCATTCTAGTTGGGTTGCCAACTTAGTTCCAATCAGAAAGAAGAGTGGAGAGATCAGATTGTGTGTTGACTTCAGAGACTTGAATAGAGCATCTCTCAAGGACCATTACCCACTCCCTTCTATGAAGTAAATTTTACAAGTTGTGGCTGGCTCCAAGAGGTTTTCACTACTTGATGGCTACTCGGGCTACAATCAGATTATGGTGAAGGAAGAAGATCAATTCAAGACAGCCTTCACAACCAAATGGGAACTTATGCATACAGGAAAATGCCATTTGGGCTGTCCAATGTTAGAGCTACCTTCCAAAGAGTAATGGACATGGCATTCAAAGTTTTTATTAACAACGTGGTGCTGATATACCTTGATGATATCACTATTTTTCAAAGAATGCAGCAGACCACCTCTCTCATTTGAGACAAGTCTTCCAAAGGTGCGGGAGATTTGGAGTGTCTTTGAATCCTAAGAAGTGTATCTTCCTAGCACATGAAGGAAAGCTCCTTGGCCATATTATCTCCAAAGAAGGATTAACAATTGATCCAGAGAGGGTTGAAGCCATAAGATCACTACCATTGCCAAGCCACAAGAAAGCCCTTAGAGAGTTTCTTGGGAGAATAAAATTTGTTGAGAGGTTTGTCCAGATTTTGTCCTTGTCAAACCTATCACCAAATGTTAAAGAAAAGCATGGCTTTTAAGTGGACAATAGAAGGCAAGGAGAGTTTTGAAGCAATCAAAGAAGCCATCTCCCAAGCACCAACTCTCATCAACCCGTATTTCTCCAAGGATTTCATCCTCTATGCATTTGGAGGTAATGATACTATTTCGCCATTTTGGTACAGCAGAACAAGGACAATGATGAGCAGCCAATTGCTTTCTTCAGCCAAAAACCTAGATGACTATGAGGTGAGATATTATTTTATTGAGAAGAATGTACTTACATTAATAGAAGTTTGAAGAAATTCAAGCATCTAGTCTCAAACAACAAGGTTCGGATTGTTGGTCTCTCATGTGGGAGTAAAGGACTTCCTCCTCAACAAGGATTTGAATGAGAAAAGGGCAAGGTTGGATCACTCGTGTCATGGAGTATGACATTGAGATCAAGGTCACCAAGCTGGTAAGAGGAAAAGGATTATGTGAGAAGCTGATTCTGGGCAAGCAAAAAGGAGTATGTAATAAAGAAGAGGTTATTTTGATAGTTCAAGATAGCCATGTGCAAGGTAGCACTCAAGAAGAGGATAATGTTGTCCCCACTCCTTGCTGGACCCAAGGTATAATGCACTTCCTAAGCATAGGCCTATGCCCTCTAGAGATGAACAAGACCCAAAGAAGACACTTCAGATTGCAGGCTATCCCATATGCCATAGTAGACAGTGTTTTGTTCAAGAAAGATGTGAATGGAGTGCTGCTGAGATGCATTAGCACAAATCAGATTCATAGGGTGTTGGAAGAGTTCCATGGTGGACCAGCTGGTGGTCATTTTGCACCAAGAGTGACAGCTCTAAAAATCATGAAGGCTGGTTATTATTGGCCCAAGATTTTTAGTGATTGCTTTGCATGGATCAAAAGGTGCAAGAATTGTGCATTCTTCACATAGGTAAAGAGAGGCTTGCTACCCTTCCATTGCATCCAATTTCAGTTGACCAACCATTCATGCAATGGGGTTTGGACTTCATTGGAGTCATTAATCCCAATTCAAGCCAAGGGCATAAGTGGATTTTGACAGCCACATACTACTTCACCAAGTGGACTGAAGCAGTAGCACTCAAGGAAGCAAATGAGTCTAGCATCTTAGACTTCTATGAGGGGATAGTAACCAGATTTGGCATACCTACTACAATAATCTTAGATAATGCATTAGCATTCATTGGATCCAAGGTGACTGAGTGGGCTGTCAAGAATGGGATCTACCTAAGTACTTCATCAAACTACTACCCTCAGGGTAATGGCTAGGCTGAATCTACAAACAAGAACTTGTTGAGGATCATTAGGAGGACTCTTGATGAGAATCAAAGGTCTTGGCATACCAAACTGAAATCAGCCTTATGGGCTGATAGGATAACTCCCAAGAGATCCACAGGTAACTCTCCATTCAGGCTTGTTTATGGAAGAGAGGCAATCTTGCCCATGTCACTTGAGTTGCCAACATTGGAACTCATGAAGTAGTTAGAGTTGCTAGAGTTTGGGCCCATGGAGGTGAGATATGCAGAGTTGATGGAGCTCCAAGAGATCAAAGATCAGGCATCCCAAGTAATGGAGAAGGATCAAGCTTTGATCAAGAAGACCTTTGATAGGAAGGCCAAGAGTAGATCTTTCCAAGTTAGAGATCTAGTGTTAAAATGGGATGTAGATAGAGAAAATTAGGAAGGCATTCAAAATTTGATGCCATTTGGAGTGGCCCATACATGGTCACAAAGTGTAAGGACAGCAATGCCTTCCAATTGTCTTCATTGGATGGTGAAGAACTACAGATTCCAGTCAATGGAATCTATCTAAAGCATTGCTACTAAAGGGAAATTCTCCACCTTGTAAATATTAGCTTAGGTTTTCATTCCTCCAAGTGCTTGTGCACATTGTTTTGTTGTAGGTTGTTTTGCTTTCCCTAAGTGCTTTGGCACAGGCTTGCTGTCCCTGGAGATGTGTTTGTAGGCCTTGCTCCATCAGGTGATATTCCATCTTCCTCCTTGCAATGTTCTAGTCAGTTGGGGTATTAAACAAAGAATCAGTGACTCCATGCCCAATGGATTGCTTCAGGCAACTGGTAACTTCATCCAGCAGGCAGATGACCCCTCTGAGTCACCAAAATTGTTACCCAAAATGTGCCCCCTGCTCATTTTCTGGCTAACTCCTTTCATCTTTCCTTCTCTTGTGCCTCAGACATAAAATTTTACTTTTAGGCACTCAAAATCTTCTGGAAATGGCACCATTGGATAGAGCTCTCTCTCAGCTTTCTAGAAAGGTAAATTTTTCCTCCTAACTCCTCATATTTTTCAAGTTATGGCTCGGCGGAGTTTTTGTGGGAAATTTTCCCTTAGAAGGCCCGCAGCCAATGATATGCTGCCACGTGTCCAGGAAGTGGCGGGGGTCGGAGGAGAACTTGGTTTTTTGCCAAGTGTTTTGGCAAAGGTTTCAAAAGAAAAATTCTTCCGTGGGGCCCGCCGATGAATCAGGAGCTGCCACGTGTCCCAGGGAAATTTTTTGGGAAAATCGGCTAAGTGTTGGCGCAAGGAAATTTTGAAGAGATGGCCCCGCGGCCAATCAAAATGTGACACGTGTCATAAGGAATCGGAAAGTGGAGCGCGGGGGTAAAATTGGAAATTTGGCTAAGTGTTGGCTGAAATTTCAAAGAAGGAAATTTTCACCCATTTTCCCGCCGCCTAATCACAATGCGACACGTGTCCAAGGAGGTCCACACCAGCAGAGCGGGGAAGAATTAGAATTTTTGGCAAAATGTTTTGCCGAAAGTCCAAAGGGTGAGTTTTGGCCCGCTACCCCCACCAATGAATGGAATCTCACCATGTGTCCCCGGGTGGAGCACAGGGAATATTTGGGAAATTTTCCCAAGGAGGAAATAGAGGAAAATTTAGAAGGGAAAGCCCGCCCCCTTATTGCGAGCCAATGGAATCTCGCCACGTGTCCAGTAGGAAAAAAATTCAGAGCAAGCCCGCATGGGAATTTTGGAGGGTCAAACCCACACCTAATGGGGTTTTGACATGTGTCCAAGCCAAAAATATCGAAGTGACCCACGGAAAATTCAGGAGAGACAGGCCCGAGCCAATCACATCTCGCCACGTGTCTTCACCTCATCGGCCCGGCGGGGAAATTTTGAAAAAATTTCCAAAGGAAAAAATGAAGTAAAATGGAGCAGGAAGGGCCTGCGACCAATTAAAACATGCCACATGGCACCTGAACCTAGCGGGGCACGGGGAATTTTTTGAAAATTTTCCAAATGACCAAAAAGGTAAAAAATTCAAATTTTTTTGCCGACCCGATTTGGCCCTGTTTTGCCCTAAATTTTCAAATCACCATATCTTTCGATCCAGAGCTCAGATTTTCACGTTATTTATATCAATGGAAAGCTGGTGAAATTCTCTACAAGATTCCATGGTAATTTTTGCATTTTGGTTCAGTTTTGAGAGAGAAAATCAAGAAACGTCTTTGGCATGTGGTAATGGCCAGAAATGACATTTTAACAACCGGTTTAATGCAAAATGGGTTGCATTCTTCTTCAGCATGGCCAAAAATGTCAGGGCATGGGTTTGTAAGGATGCCCATGCTATTTTAATGCATATTCATTCAATGGGGAATGGCTCCCACGTTTTTTACACATTTTCTCTCTCCTGGGCTCGACCCATGCATTGTAAAAGCCAGATTTGGCTCATTTTTTGAGGGTTGAACATTTTTGGATAGCAAGCTTCTTCTTTCACCTTCAACAAGTGATTTTTACAAGTATCAGACCTTCTTCATGATTGTAACAGGTTTCTACCTCTTTGATGTTGCAAATGCAAGGATTTTGACAGTGAAAATGATAGTGCAGACTCTGTGATCAATTTTCAGTCCTTTGTTTGTATTGTCTTGCTTCATTTCAGACCTCTAATTACATCTTATCAGCCTGTGTATGATGTTTCATGTTGCATTTCATGAAATTTTGTCAATTTTCATGAACAAGAAGTGTTCACCACTCCTTTGGTGTATCACCTGTTAGTTTAGTTTCAATTTTTACACTTTCTATCTTTGTCTCCTTGGAATTTAGAGTAGGATTAGGATTCAAACCTCTCGCAATTGTGAAAATAACAGATCCGATTAGAGGAGTTTGAGGAAATATCCTCTAATCTAGAGATTCCTCTCTCATTTTACAAGTCCCACACTTGGAGAGAGGTTTAAATGTTGTGCAATCACACTTTGGATGCCTAAAACATCAACTTAGAAACTTGATTTGCATCCGAGAGTGCTGCTGATTTGCAACAACAGCTTGCTTGAGGTTCGTGGGTGGAGGCATTTCCAGAATGGCCTTGAATTTAGTAGGGTCAACTTCTATACCATGGAGGAGACAATAAATCCTAAGAGATTTCCTAAAAGAACCATGAAGATGCACTTTTAGGCTGAAATAAGATGTAATATTTAATGAGGCGGTTAAAAATCATTTCAAGGACAATGAGGTGCTCGGTGCGGCATTTAGATTTAGCCAAGATATCATCCACATAATCTTCCAATATGCAATGCATGATATCATGGAAGATGTAAGTCATAGCATGTTGATATGTAGCGCCAATGTTTTTAAGGCCAAAAGGCATGACTCGATAGTAAAAGGTTCCCCAAGGAGTAATGAATGCGGTCTTGTGCTGATCTTCTGGGGCAAGAAAAATTTTGTTATAACCTGAGAAACCATCCATGAGTGAGAGCATCTCATGACCCGTGGTAAGGTCAACCAGTTGATCAATACCGGGCAAGGGAAAGTCATCTTTCGAGTAGGTGAGGTTGAGGTCTTGGAAGTTCGTGCAAATGCGGAGTCCCCCTGTTGCTTTAGTAATAGGGACAATGTTAGAAATCCAATGAGGATAATCAATGGGTAATATGAAGGAAATGGAAAGAAGGCACTGAATTTCTTCTTTGATGAGAAGAGTAATGCGAGGGTGCATTTTCCTTGGATTTTTTTTCATAGGTTTGGCATTGGGAATGGTTGTGATATTGTGGACCATTGTGGTGGGGTCAATACCAGGCATGTCTCGTAATACCAAGTGAAAGTGTGGTTATGATCTCGGAGAAAGGAAGTGATGGCTTCCTGTTTAGTAGCATCTAAAGATTTTCCGATCTTTAGGATGTGTGGGTCATCTTGAGTATGAATGTTGATCTCAATAGTTAATTCATTCAACATGGTTTACGTCTCAGAAGGTAACAACCGATGAATATATGAGTCTTCTGCACAAAGGTAGGTGAGTATGGATTCATCATCCTAACATTGAATGACGTTAATGGTCAGTGTGTCATCGTTGATCATCTTAGGATAAAGGAATGGGAGAGTGGAAGGGGCCTCACTTTGCATTGATAAGTCAAAGGCCCCAAGGAAATGGTGTTTATGAAAAAAAAATTTAGGAGGGATAGATTTAGGATCCATCGACTCCGTCGGTGAGGGTGGTGATGAAGGTAAAGGTGGAGGAGGGCTAGGGTCTCAATGAGTTCAATACGGGCCTATTTGGTAGGAGGTTTTGGTGAGCCAATACCACTCCGATCATTATGTTTGTAGGTGGTACATGGAATAACGACATGGCATCATTGCTCGTAAAAGCCAAAACCAAAACCTTCCATGCACAAAAATGCAGGAAGGTGTGGGCAAAATAACAATTGGTAAGTGATTGGAAGTTTGTATAAAATGGGTGAGGTTGTGATGGTGGTTGGTGTGTACATGGTAGTATCAAGTACCCCATAAGTAAGACTAGTACGAAGATGAGGAGGACCATAAAGGAGGTGTTCTCCTATATGGTGATCATAGCGAGGGTGTTGGTGAAGGATTCCATACTCGTGTGGAGTAAGGAAGGTGTTGACACTATATAGGTGGTAACTCCCCTAGAGTGTGGCATTGAAAAACACCTTCCAAAGGATCATTGGTTGGTATGTGGGTAGCTGGTATGGGTGATGTGTTAGAGGTCGATGCAGAGGTGGTTTTAATGGATTGGGAAGCTAATGGGTCGGGTGTGGTGGTTATAGTAGCGGTAGGCATGGAGGAGGTATTTGTGGTGAAAGCAATGACTGTATTGAGGAATGGGAGAGTGGAAGGGGCCTCACCTTTGCATTGATAAGTCAAAGGCCCCAAGGAAATGGTGTTTATGAAAAAAAAATTTAGGAGGGATAGATTCAGGATCCATCAACTCCATCGGTGAGGGTGGTGATGAAGGTAAAGGTGGAGGAGGGTTAGGGTCCTCAATGAGCTCAATGTGGGCCTGTTTGGTAGGAGGTTCTGGTAAGCAAATACCACTCTGGTCATTATGTTTGTGGGTGGTACATGGAATAATGGCATGGTGGCCTTGTTCGTAAAAGCCAAAACCAAAACCCTTCCATGCACAACAATGCGGGGAAGGTGTGGGAAAACAATGATTGGTAAGTGATTGGAAGTTTGTAGAAAATGGGTGGGGTTGTGATGGTGGTTTAGGTGTGTAGGTGGTAGTATCAAGTCCCCATAAGTAAGATTAGTATGAAGATGAGGAGGACCATAAAGGAGGTGTTCTCCTATATGGTGATCATAGCAAAGGTGTTGATGAAGGCTTCCATACTCGTGTGGAGTAAGGAAGGTGTTAACACTATATAGGCGGTACTCCCCCAGAGTGAGGCATTGAAAAACACCTTCCAAGGGATCATTGGTTGGTATGTGGGTAGCTAGTATGGGTGATGTGTCGAGGTGATGCGAAAGGTGGTGTTAATGGATTGGGAAGCTAATGGGTCAGCCATGGTGGTTATAGCAGAAATAGGCATGGAGGAGGTATGTGTGGTGAAAGCAATGATCAGATCTTGGTAGGTGTGGGTGTAGGTGTAGGTGAAGCGGTATTTCTTGCAGAAGTAGATGATTTAACCGGTATGAGTACATCATTGGGTCGGTAAAGCATGTTGCATGTTTTGAAAGGTGATGGGTCAGCTAGAATGGTATAAGTGTGTCCTTCGTGTTCAAATTTTACACAACGATGCAAAGTGGAGGGAACAAAACCCATGACATGGATCCATGGTCTACTAAGCAATAAGTTATATTGGAATTCCCCTTCCAAAACATAAAACAATTTTGGAATAGACAGGCCCACATGAACGTGAAGGATGACAAGTGCCTAGTGTGGAGGTGATAGCTTCATTGAATGAACGTAACATGACCGTATCTTTATGCATGTAATTATCAAGTATGTGCATTTGATAAAATGCATGGGATGAAATGATGTTAATCTAGCGCCTCCATCAATCATCACACAATGCACCCATATGTCATCAATGTGGATAGAGATGAAGAGGGTTGGGTTTGGGTCATTGTTTTGGTATGGTGTGATCTCTGACTCTGAGAAGTTGAGGGAGGCCACTTGGTGAACAAGGTGAGGTGGGGATGAAGGTGGTAATTTAGTGAGAGAGGATACATGATGGGGTGTGATAATGGAGGCTACGGGTGTAGGGTCATTGGGTAAAATGTCAATAGATTGAAGAACCTCCATGAGGGCTTGACGATGGGATTATAAGGTTTGGATGAGGTCATATAAGGACATTTTGAGTGGAGATTGGTGTAATTGTTTGAGCATGGTGTGATGTGTGATGCCATTAGAAATGGGGTGTGTGGGGCCACGATATTTATCTTAGGTATGGGTGTAGATGGTATGTTGGGTATAGGATTGGTTGGTGGGTTAGCTACCTTTTCTTTACCCTTCTACGCATGCGTAGTGATGTGTACCATGTTGATTTGAGGGAATTTTTCAAATGGAGAAGGTGTAGGGTAAGTGGTATAATGACATGAAGGGAAAAAACCTACTAGAGGAGAAAATCCCTGTGAGGTCAGTTGGGCACAACGACATTTGGGTGGTGGCGTGGCAAGTTCTCTAATGTGAACCATATTAATTTCAAACTTTGTGTGTGGTTCTAGGATCTATGAGGGTGGAGGTTGTGGTTGTTGAGTGGGTAGTGTGGGAATGGGTGTAAGTGAAGTAGGGTCCTTGTATAGAAGGTCATCGTTGTCAAAGGTGGTTTCAATCGACACAATTGGATATGGATTGTTTTCAAGGCCTTGTAGTTCTCCACATCGTGCCTGGCACATGATGGTATGTAAAAATTTATTTTCATCAAACCCCTTTGGCTTGGGTTTGAGGGGGTTAAAAGGTCGGAGTGGTGGTAACATGATAACATAAGTCTCGAGGAGGTTGGTTAAAATTTTGGCATAGGACCCTGTTAGTGGATCACAATGGGAAGTGAATGTGGGTTTGGGTGTAGGTGTGGTTGGTTATCGAGGAATTGTTTTTGGAATTGTAGGAAGGGGTCGAGCTATGGATTTAGGTGCCGGTGTGGTTTGAGGTATCTGTTAGGTTCATTTGGGTAGGGGTATAGTAGATGGATGGGTAGGAGGGTGTGGTTTTGTTTTTGGGTTATACCTTCTTGGGTAAAGGTGATGGGAGTGTACGAGGTCTAGAAGGGAAAGCAGATGGAGGAAGAGGGCAAGTTACCCATGGGGATAACGAGGGTGCTATGAAGGTAGATGATGTGGGTCATGCTTGAGGTGTGAGGGACAATGACTGAAGTGTAGTGGGTAGTGAAGCAATGGCTGAAGGTATCAGAGGTATTGGTGGTAAAGAGATTATAGGTGAGGATATGAGTCGTGTTGTGTGCCTGGGTAGGTTAGAGATTTGTGAGGTAGGAATGGGTGGTTGTGTTATTGGTTTATGGATGGGTGAAGGGTGCTTGACCATGTTGGGCAGCTAAGGTCTTAAGGTAGATAGGACAAGTGCGGGTGTGATTGGTGAGGAACAGGTATGAGGTTGATGAGTTTGTTTCTTTAGTTTGGGTGTTGGATTAGGTGTGGTATTAACGTTGGAGGATGTCGCTAAATCTATTTTAATAGGTGGATGAGTAAGGTTGGTGGTGGGGTGACCACTAAAGTGGTAATAGGTTTAGTGGAGGTAAATGTTGTGGGTATGGGTTTGGATTCAGGTATAGGTCGGGTTATGGGTAAGGGCGTAGTATGAGTGTTAGCGGGTATCATGGAAGGGTTGTGTGACAATAGTGGTTGTCTGTGGTTTGATGGGTAGAAATGTGCTTGGGTAGATAGTGGAGCTATCATCAAGGGATCTCTGCATTTGTGTTGAGATAAGGAGTAAGAGGTTCCCCCATAACAAAGCTCTATCCACATACTCTAAGTGATCAGCCAAACATGAGAACATCATGTCTATGGGAGGAGTTAGTGAGGACCTAATGGAATTCCTATAAAATGCATCTTAGAGATGGGGAATCAGCCTAGCTTCAGCTTCCGTGGGTAAGAGAGCTGAAAGTAGGTCTGTTGGATGTTGGGTAGCTGATGGAGAATGCTCACCAAGAGGCAAAGGTATCTCCACTGGGTCTATGACGGGTGGAAGAGATGATGGGAGTTCCTCAATAAGTGGAGAAATGGATAGGTGCTCCTCTGTGGGTGGAGGAGGTAATGGGTGCTCCTTTGTGGGTTGAGGAGGTATGGTAGGTAAAGGCTCTCTAAGTGGAGAAGCTAGGGGTGAGATGGTCTCAATGTTAGCAGAAGACTACTCTATAGGTGATGTAAGAGATGAAGGGTGTTCTTATATTAGTGAAGGAATAGTGATGGTTGGTTCCAATGTGGAAGTAGGATTTTGGGCTAGGATTTCCTCTATGGAAGGGATGTGAGGTAATTGAGATGCGACATGTACCTCGTTAAAGATTGCATGAACCTCATGGGTATGGGTATCATGAGTGGATGTCTCACCGGTTTGATTGGATGAAGGGGCATGATTGGGAAATGGATTTTTAAAGATTTATAGATTTTGGTTGGGGGTGGTGTTGGGATTATCCATAGTCAACTCACCTTTCTCGAGAATTTCTTAGACAATATTCTTAAAAGTGATACAGTTGCCATCACTATGACCTTTCACTCGGTGATAGTTATAGAAATCTTGTTCCTTATATGATGCAGGCATGGGGCGAGCAAGGTTGAAACCAGTGTGTGGTTTTATGGGTGGAAGGGTGATGGTGCTAGCTTTGATAAGATTTTCTAAAATAGAAGAGTAAGGTTCCCCAATTGGGGTATATTTTGTTGCTCTTGTTTGAATCGAAAAGCCTATATTGGTGATAGATTAGATGAGGGTGTAGCTTGATTAGATGGATGAGTGAGGCCATCCTTAAGTACCATTGCATTAGCGGTACCTTTAGCCTTTGAATAATTAGTTGGAGGTTTGGAAGAAGAGGAGGTTTCATTCAACTTGAATTCTGAATTCTTATTTTGTAATTGGATTTTCTTCTCTTCGATGGCCCGAATCTCTAAATTTCATGCCATAGTGAATGCCTCATCGAATGTTTGGAAAGTTTAGACAAGGTTGCAAGATATGTCGGGAGATATGTTTAATTTGTGGTAGCAGGCAAGCTCGGGTAAAGAGCTCGATGAGTTTAATTTCAAAAGTAAGGCATCATCATGGTAGTTGAAAGGTAACAAGCTCGTAAAGAGCTCGATGAGTTTTGATTGATCAGATCGCCCAATCCAAAAAAATCTTGAGGCTACGATTAAATGAAAATATGGAGTGTTTGGGTAACCCACTATTCCACTCAGTCCATGGGAAAAGTTCTCAAAAGTAAGGAGCGACAAAATATGTGATAGATTCATCCTCGTATCTTGACATGTGGAATATATTGATCGGTCATGGTAACTTTCTTGGTGATATTTCTTAGTGATAGAAAAATGATCAAAAAATCTTGGGCTACCTGATTAAATGAAAATATGGAGTGTTTGGGTAACCCACTATTCCACTCTAATGCAGGTCTAGTGAGGTAAATGGGAAAAGTTCTCAAAAGTAAGGCATCATCATGAGAAATCAAATAACATCCATGTTTAAATGAGCGTAAATGTTGTTGTGGGTCTTCCTTACTATCAAGTAGTTGAATTTAGGCATTTCCCAATGCACAAGGTATGAATGGATGGGAATGAATGGGTGAATAGGCTCTTTGTAAATCTCATCATAAGTGAGAGTGTTACGGGAGAGCCTGAGAAACCGCACTTCCTGTTTTTACATGTTGTCCATCAATATAATTAGGTCGTGGGTGAGTTGTGATAATTGGATGCCTCCTATAGTGTGAGGAGGTTGGTTTTGGACATATAATGGGTGTGGTATTCTAGTGTATGGGGCTTCATGTAAGGTGGTGGAGAAGAAGGTAATGAAATAGGGGGTATGTACCCAGAATGAATGATAGATGAAACAGGCGGTTGTTGGTAGTATGTATATGGGGGTGGAAGGGTCATGGTAACCCTAGTAGCAATAGGGGCTAATGATTGTGGAATAGAAAGAACCACATTTTAAATGAAGTAGGAGTTACCAACATTGGAGGTGGTAATGTATCTATGGGAATGTATGAGACATTAGGGGTGGATGAGTTCATGTTTGGGGTAGTCATCGATGGTATGGTGGATGTAATGGGTGCTTTATAGAGGTAACATACGTGGTAGTCATAACGTATAACCTATGAAATTACTAGGCATAAAGTGGTGGCAGACTTGAACCAAATGGAGCTGATGCAGAAGTGGGTGCGAGATTCGGGGGGATAGATACGGGCATGTCGTATATCAACTGACCCAAGGCATCTCGGGTGGATGAGTGGGAGAGGTAAAACTGCAAGGCGGCAGGATTTTGGTCAAGGAGTCATGTAAACTCCTCATCTCTAGTAGCGATATTAGTAGGCTGGATAGGATCCATGGCTAGTGATAAAATAGAAGGTGGTGAAGGACTAGGTGGGAGCGGTTGGCAACTGGCATGGAACACAGGGGCATTCACTTGTCTTCGGGTTAGTACCATGTGATCTAAGATCGATCAAATGGGGCTTCTTCTTTGTAAATGGTATAGAGAACAAGTAGGAAAAAAATGGATGAAGTAAGAAATAGTGGGTGGAATGTGAAATAGGCTAACCGATGCCGGTTAGGGAAAACCAATGTTGGTTAGGAGGGTTACCAATGCCGATCACTTTATAGAAAATAGGCGATGAGTAATTAGTGAGGCATAAGGAAAAACCTAAGTATGGCAAATCTAGGGATGTGTAAAATGCCAATGGGAACAAAAATGACAATGTGAGAGACCTGGAAAGTGGAAAAAGTGAAGTGAAACTATCCTTTTGAGTAGGTTAACAAAAGGACCTGGAACTGATGTTGGTTGGGTTTAACCGATGGTGGTCAAAGGTGACCGATGATGGTTACTATGAAATTGAAATAGTGATGAGAAAAATGGTTGTGATTTAGAAATTTGGTGTCGCATCGGACCGGAGAAGTCCGAGAATGATGTAGATGTAGTCCGGACACACTTAGATGAAGTCGAATACATCAGCTATGATTGGGAGTGTGCGAGGAAAGAAAAATAATGATTGAAAGCTCTCACCTCAAAATGCAAATCAAGCGAACTCTAAGAAATAATGTTCCTAGAGTGCCTATTCTATTACATTTGTTCAAACTTATGCTATTTGTGTGGACTGACTATTATGAACAGAACAATAGAATTTCTTGGTGAGGAAGGCTTCCTACGAAGAAAGAGTTATAAAGGGTGAGGTTTCAGGAATGTTATGGTGGGGGTGGGCTTCACTCTGAAGTATGACTTGATAGAGCAGCGAGCTGGGTGCCCACTATGTCATGATTGTGTGATCACCTACAACTTCTTCTAGGTAAGATGTTGTTTAAGAATGTATGTATTTGAATTTTTGTGTGGGTTGGTAAGACTCAGAGAAAGAGAAAAGGATAGAAGTGCTTTTCTATGATTTGTTTGTCAACCATCAGCTGGTAATGACTTCTAGCATATAGGTTGCCCTCATTTAATGTGAGCTAATGTAGAAAATCAGAATGAAATGTGATTTTTTTAAACCCAAATTAAAAATATGAAATTGGATGACACAATAAGATGAAGAGGAAGAGGGATGCTCTTTCACTAAAATGCAAAAAACATGAAGAAATGATTCTTTTTAAATACACCAAAAGAAAAGTTTCCTTTAGAGAAAATAGAAAGAAGGAGTGGATTACCAGGGAAGAAAATTAGTGTGTATGCTTTTAGAAGGGAAACAAACACACAATTTTTTTCCTAGGAATGAATGAAATGTAAGGAACCCTGGATGGGTCCCCTTTAGGCGTGCCAAAATGTTTCACCTTTTTCTTATATTGTCTGTTTAAATTGTTGATGAAATAGATAGGGTAATGGGCATAGGAGGAATATGCATTCAAATGTCGGTTGATGGTTTGTTGCACGCGTATGACTTCCGAATCCACATTTAACCGTGAGAGCTTCCTTTTTCTAGGAGGAACTACCTATAATGAAAGCAAGACCATGAGAAATAATTAAACAATATGGGTAGTGAACTACCTAACGTGAGCTAGATTCTCCGGGAAGTGTGGTACTTCCTAGATGGCCATTAGTCCATTGGTTAAACAAATTAATTCTGAAAACAAGGTAAATCCTATTGTTATTTTGAAATGATGTAGGTATCTCACTTAATAACACTAAGAAAATAGATCTAATATAACAGGCTAAGCTAGAATAGAATCCATGGGTCAAATGGTTGGTTTTGGGTTCTGTAGGTCTGATAAAGGTCTCGGGTAGGTCACAAGTGAGTGAGGGTGAGGTAAAATTAGGTGGATAGGTCTTTTTTAAGGATATGTGGGAAAACACAGAGACCGGCGTTGGTTCGGGTGACCAATTGCTGTTAGGTATAACTTCGGCGCGATTACTGTGAGATTTGGAAACATCACAGAATGGGGTTTTGGTCTCCTTTGTGATTACACAAAGGATTTGGTTGGTTAGGATGAGGTATTGGGTGACTGGAATAGGTTTTTACGAGGTTTTGATGGGTCTATGGAGGTAAAAAATGTTGGAGATGGTCAATAGGGAGCAAGATAAACAATGGATGATAAAATAATGATAAAATGAAATAACCAGGAAAGTATGATGTTGTACTTACTTTGATTTCATTCCTGAGGGTCTATGTGTGAAGGATGGAGCACCTGATGATGGGTTTGAAGGTTGCAAGTGATCACCAACTAAAGAAAAGCTTCTGCATGGGCTACATGCACACTCCTCTTTGTTTGGATAGATCAGAATGTTGGTTGGGAAGGTTGTGTAGGAGAAGATCCTCAATCTCCTTCCTTGGATGTCAGTTCTTGCTGGAATTGGATCTTTGAAGATGCATTATCTCTCTTGTCCACATTTTCTCCCAATTTTTTCCAACTTTCTTCCAACTTCCAAGTTCCAAACTTGAGAATAAGGTTGTTTTGGGGTTAAAAGGGGTAATCGATGGTGGTCGGCTTAACCGGTGACAGTTAGGGGTAACCGATGTCGGTCAAGGTAGGATTTTCTAGGTTTACTAAACTTAGGGAGATCCTCCTAATTTCCTCGGATCTTGTGTCATTATCCCACATATTAGACTGGGAGATTCTTGTGAGCATGTGGGAATGTGGTTAGAGGGAGTGTAGACATTGATTTTTAGGGTTTGGGTAAGTCTTAGTTAGTTATGTTAACTTGCTAAGAATAGGTCTTAGGTTAAGTTAGCTTGGTGAGGTGTCTAAGTGAACTATTTGTGTAGGGTGAAGGAGGTCATGGCTAGGTAGATGTAATAAAAGGGGGCTTATATGTTGCGGGATGAAGGGGGATTTGTGACCTAATTTTAGTGTCTACGGTGGATGGGAAAGATGACTCTTCCATTGAGCATATTCATTACCTCCTCATTGATGGTATCAAAAATCCTTGAGTTATATGGCATTTGTTTCTTCTGAATGGATTAGCATCCTTCTTTAAAGGAATCAATTGATGCATTTCCTTGATTGGAAGGATTTGAGTTCATCATAAGAGTAGGAAAAAACATCCGAATATTTCTTGAGTGACATAACAAAAATTATCTTATCCTGGGAGAGAAATATTTTCCAATATTGACCATCCTTGGCTCCTTTAGGGTGTAGATGTTTTCCATATCAAAATTAGCTAGGCACTGAGAAGATTTTTTTGCTTTCTCTCGAATGAATCTATCATATTTGTCAAAGACGTCTTCCAAAGAAACTAGGTCTTTGGGAATCTTGTTCCCTTTCAATTTGATCACTCCTTCATCATTAATACATTCAATTACTTCTTTCTTTTCTTTGGTTACTGCTTCTCGGTGTGGATTTTTTATTCCTTCGAAGAAGAGATTATTGAAATTATCCCTTTGTTCCAAAAATTCCAGAATTTGGTTATCATCATTAAAGATTTTCCGATGATTCACATTATCTGGTACACTAGGCCTAAATACCATTTCAATGGTCACCTTTTCTTTACCAAAAGAAGGATGAGGTGTCACTAGGGAAGATGACACCATAAGAGAATCATCCTTTTCACTCTTTTCTCTTGGGATAGATTCAATGGAAAATGAATCAAAATATTTAATGTAATCCCATACTCTATTTCTATAATGCCAGAGTCTTGGATTATTCACCTGATATTGTTTATGGACTTACTTTGCTATCACCTCTAAATCACCTTGACATCTCGATTCCGATTTCCATATCTTTCGCCACACCCATGCCTAAGAGGAGAACTTCATACTCTGTAGTTTTATTCGTATTATCAAATTGCAGCTTATAGGAAAATGAGTATAATTCACTAGAATGAGAGTACAAAACTACACCTGCTCCCGAACCTACACTTTGGGATGACTACCATCAAATTCCATTGTCCACTTCTTACTCTTTTTTCAGAAGTGGAAATTTCTCATCTTTTTCTAATGTGAGGAAGTAGTTTCTTTTCTCATTATCTTGAAAAATAATGTTTTCCTTTGGATCATCATAATTTCATACCGTGAACTTCATCTTTCTTACTGGTAGTAACTTTCTCATCCCAAATTTCATTGGAATAGTTATAGATGACCAGTTTAGTTTTTATTTCTCCACCCAAGTCTCTGCAGAAGCTTCGACTCAATAACATGCCAAAGGATGCTGAGATGTTTGCCACCAAGATGGTTAGAAGCACCTTCTTGTCTAGAAAATCAACTAATGCTACTTGTACATCTTTGATTCTTCCTACCAATGGCACTTGTTTGGATTCCATTGAATAGCATGTTCCATTCTCCCGAGGTCAAGGTGAGGCCTAGAGCATTTGCAACTTTGACAGGCATCACATTATCTGAGGCTCCAAAATCTATGATACAATTATTTAGTTGGAATCCTTTAATGAGGAGTGACAGGTAGAAAGGTTCAACCTTGTTGGTTTTGGAGGCACTGAGGGCTAGCATGTTTTGAGAAGGTGGTGTGGATGGTGTGGGGAGTAATCCTTTAGAACTTGGACCCGAGGTTATAGGATTACCACCACGGACTACATCAATGAACCTATCAAATTGGGTGAGATGCATTTGTAGGTATTCTATTTCTGAGAGCTAGACTTTATTTTTACTTGCGTGTTCCACAAAGTCAAATGGGGTTATGGTGGGCAAGGAAGAGGTTTAGGAATGATGAAAGATTTACATGGTGAAGGATTTGCTACTTTGGGTGTTGAATTTTCCTTCATGGGTGTAGTAACTGGCTTGGTAGGAGATGAGGATGTGGGTTTTGATAGAACCTTAGATGTTTTTATAGGAACAACATTTGAAGGAGAATTATTCTTAGTAACTTTTGAGTGGGAGAAGGATTAGATGACTTACTTGGTATGGTAGTATGATCCTTGCTAACTAGCGAGTCTAGATTTTCTTTGGCTGAATCCATAGAAGGTGGTAATGGTGATCCTCTGTTGATGATTTTATTTTTTGGGACCTCCGAAGGAGAATCTTATTTCTTATTCTTTCCTTTACCACATCCATTGAGGATGAAGAACCTTTCTTGGATTGTGTGTGAGTGAAAACTACACATGAGAAACTTGGAGCTTCTTCATCATCATCATCTTCATCATCAACGTACTCAATTAGGCCATTATGCATATCACCATCAACTTCCTCAACCTCAAGATAGTTTTCATAGTCCTCCACATTTTCTTCTTTAGGTTCTTCAATTTCCTCTTCCTCCTCTGGTTCTTCAGTGTCACAAGCGGCATTGACTAGTGGTGCTTCAAGAGAAAGCCGGTGAGGAGGTGGAAAAATCCTTGGTCTATTGGGAGGATTTGGCTTCCTTGGAGCATTCCGCATTGTGATCTGGGACAAATGTTTCTTCAAGGAAACCAATTCATTTTCCATTTTTGGAACATTGGGTCCGTGGTGATGGAGCTTGAATTTTGGCCCTTTTGCTTTCCATTTAGGCCTTTCACTTTACCAGAAAGGATTAGATCATCATCAATTTCTATCGCATGGTCTTGCACTTCCCTCAATGTTCTTGGTTGGGTTATTCTAAGGAATAAACCTACTTCTAATGGCAAGGAACTAATGAAGAATATCTTCAAATATTATTCTTATCACTATGTTATATCTTTCTATGAAGTCCCTCGTTGACTCGGAGGTTTCTTTTTTCATTTGTACCAATTGGACCAAGAGATCCTGAAAATATTTTGTGGTCTTGAACCTATGTTTGAATGCACTTCTTATATCTTCCCAACATGTGACAGACCTCGGGGGTAGCATGTAGAGCCATTTGGCTACCTTTTCTTGAAGTGAGTCCACAAAGATCCAAACTGGCACATCTCCATCCTCAACGTCTAATATCACTTATGCAAGCGGTGATAAATGTTGCTACATGTTCTTCGGGGATTTGAGAACCATCCCCTCTAAATTTTGGATAGTTTTTTCTTGAGCCTCTTGGTAGCTCGTGGAGTACTTGAACAAGAGAAAGTGGAACGGTGTTTCCTCCCCATGGTACATTAGGCCTACGGGCCTCACGATCATGATCACACTCATGATCATTCTCATGATCCCCGACCTATTTTTGTTTTTAGCTTCCAATCTTGCTAATGTTGTAGCTTCATTGCTGCTCTTTCTTCCACCTTGGCTTGAAGTATTTTGATTTCTTTGAGTTGAGCTCCTATTTCCTCTTCCGATCTTGCTTCTCTTTCTCTAGCTTCTTCATCTGTCTCTACGTTAGTGAAATCTTCAAGGTTCTCATTGATGTATGGAAATTCACCGTCCAAAGGATTGGCAACACTTAGGTTCCCAACGTGACCTGGTTACTTGATGAAAGGGAGGCCTCTGAATTATGAGAAGCTCTTGTCTTCTTTGAAGTTCTTCAAAAATAGGGTTGGTTTTTCTCTGTGACTTTGTTGTTGGGTGTATCTTCTATTCGCTAGCTTGGAAATATATGCTCATCTTTATGGTGCTAGAATTTGTCTTTACCTCTCCAATTCAGCAGTGCATTCTTCTTCAAGGTCAAGAATTCTCGTGGCAATGAAGTAGTGGTTGACACTTTTCCTATTATGCCAGATATATTCTCTCAAATCAAGCAATATCCTCTTGGATGTGGAAGATCAATTCATTTCTTTCAACAGGAGGATTTCCCGGATCATCCATGGTTTGTAGACATGTGGCTCATATAGCTATTCAAATTCTAAAAAAAATCTTTTCTGAATTTTGAATTTTCTTATTTTTTTTGTATTTTTCAGACCTTCTGGTCATATTCATGTGTAGATGCTGCTAAATTTACCCCACGGTGGGTACTAAAAACTATTGGCGAGAAAATTTTTTGGGGAAAAATTGGAGGTTATGTTGCCAATGCTCTGGGAGTCTAAGTCCCTCTACTTAACTAGTGTAGCTGTCGTGCGTGCATGCATGAGTAAAAGGTGAGTTTTATCCTGGTGGCATTTTGGTCGAGGATCCAACATGGGCACTTCAATGACCATGCAGAAAGTTCTTACAGGGTATATAAGGGAGGAATTTTATATGAAGGCGGGAAAGGGGAGTGAGAATATTTAGAAAGGAGAAACTAATGTTGTAAGTAGAAAATCAAATACTTGCACACACTATGTAACATCCTCATTTTATACATTAGAACAAGTAAATTTTTTTTTGATAAATGCTTCCTGGTTCTAAATACATAATTTAGAACTCACAAATCAAAACAACCATTCTTATAACAGATAACCATATGCAGCTGTAATGACTCGGAGTACTTCCGATCTATTCATTCCATGACTCGGTAATCTACCGATCTATTCATGAGTATCAAAGAGTTGGCGTTTTTATTTTAACACAATACTCTTGCGGTTCTCTTCCCTAATCTGGGATTTAGAATGCTCTGTCCAAGGAACCTATCTGAATAATTGTTACCATTATTCATCGGCATCTCATCCCTTAGACTAGGTGACTTAGGACAACACAATCGGCACTTTTGCGATACTTTGGCCAAAGATTTGAAACATAATGCTTATGTCTCATATTCCTTGACGCATACTCATCAAAGTGAATACGTCATTCACCCCATTCCTATGTTATATAGAATGTCTTATAACGACTCTGTGTCTCTCCTATCCCAAGTTATTCACTCGGGAACGGATTAGTAAGATGACAACGTTATATGAATGCTCCCGAGGACTAGGGATACGCGGCATGACATCTTGGGTTAACCCTAGTTAAACAAAGGTGTGTCAAGATACCCTGAGTCTCCTAGGGCAGCCTTATAACGAGACCACATTCCTAATCGGTCGAGAGTAACTTGTTCGAGTTTAAGGTGTAAATCCTATCGATCGATGCAAAGGGTGTTGTCATAAGTCACTTGCATCGTTGTATCCTCGTGAAGATCCTAATCTTCTCGAAGGTACAACCTGCGATTGACTTGTGCCGTCATCCTTTAAATCCGCCTTGAAAGGATCTACTTATTAATAAGTATTATATACGTTGAGTTAAAATTATACCATAAGACGCTCCCCAAAAGGGGTAGTCTTTCCCAATCCCTGGGTTCCTCACCTTAGAATGACCTTTCTTAATAAAACCCATTACCCAAGAGAAGTTATTAAGAATATAGGTCCCATCAAGGAGTTCATAGAATATACATAATTCTAAATCAACGAAATTGGACAATAACCCATAATCTTCACATGTGATTGCCAACCAAACCCTTTTTAGGTTTATATCAGTTCTCATAACTGAATTTATATCTTACTTATTAATATCGAGATATAGTGATTAAGAATCCAATTAAACGTTGTCTTGACTTAGATCAAGACTAGGAAGTAATAATTTATTCAACTTGTTTAACTTCCTGCTCAGGTTTATTTTAACCCTAGCTTCCAGAAAGACATTGATCTAAATTCCAATTTAGCTTTAGATAGAACATACTAGAACTACTAAAAAATCATAAGTATTCAGTCACTTATTCTTGCAAGCTTACATTGATAATCACAAAAGTCTCCAAATTATACAATAATAACAATGCTCTCAAGATCATTTGAACCGAAGAAGGTCAAACTTTCAAGATACGAATACAAATACATAGGTAACAAATATCTCTTTTCATTCCCTTCAAGCTAATCAAATACATTTTATGCATTCAACATACTTGAAAAAAGAACATTTTTCCTCATATAGTACATTTAGAGAATCAAGTTGTAATTCATCATAAAATCAAATTAAACAATCTGAACATCCTATCAGATCTGCGTGCTTTTACCACTTACGGCAACCATCTGCAAAAATTGTCAACATGGGTCAGTTCGATGAACTGAGCATGATAAGCACTAACTCTTAAAACAATTGCAATCCACCAACTGTTTTCATTAAACAACCTGTTTAAATGAGATCATTTCACCAAACAAGTAAACATATTTCAGACTATGCTTTTGTAATACAAACATGACTATAAACGCGTAACTCATATTATCGTTACTGAATAGTCCTAGATACTTTTCAAATATTTCATCAAAATATTAGGGATCAAGAAGAATGAAAGTATCCAAAACAACTATCCATCTGAATCCCAAGGACAACAACCATCAGACAGACCATTACATTCAACTTAGTAAAATGAATATCATAACAAATCATGATTCCATCAATATGTTAAAACAGTTCCAATGGTTAGTTAAAAATATAACAACATATACTTTACAACAGAAGAGAAAGAAAATGAGTCATTCCTATTTCCCTTCCAACAAGCTCATGACTGTACCGTCTCCTCGAGAGTAAAGCATTCACCTTATACGCATACGAATAAGTCAGACGAGCCACAAGAAGAACCACAGTTTTGTTAAAGTTTAAATATAACAATTTCCTGTAGCTTACTAGCAGTACAGTAGCTCTCACGCCAAGGTAGTGATGAATAATCTATCAAATAGACTCCACATAACCTTCCATACAAATCGACAAACAAGAAAATATTCAATGCCATCGCCTGTCGAGGTGCAGTCGATAGCTCCTTAGTTCAGTCAAGCTCAAGACTAGATATTCATGCTAACAGAAGACGTAATCATGTTCAAACACAAGAACAATCCCACTGAGTCGAAACTCACATCAACATTCAGTTCAATTTAATCCCTACTAAAACACAGCAAGGACAAAAATCGAGAATCGAACCAACATACAACATAACATGGGCTCGAACAGTGCCAAATTCAACCAATACTTATATTAAAGGTTTCAATTGAAGTTGAATTCGTATGACAACAAATCAAGAATACTAAAAGTACTCACAGCAAGAACTCCTACAGATGTTACAACATAAATTACTTTTCAGTGTCTCCACCAAAGTTGATAACATTTAGTATTCATAATAACAACAACATTCACAACCCAACTTTGAATGAAATTAAAATACTAGACACCTTTCAAGGACTCCCACCATATCCAAAATCATACAGTATTCACGATATAGCTTCTACAGAAGCCGATATACAAGATAAATATATATTAAGGATTCTAACCGTGCCAATAATGATAAATATTCACAATCAGGCTTTATACAGAAGCAAAATACTGGTTTCGTAACAAGGATTCCAACTGAACCCCTACAACAATATTTTCTCTAAGCTTACACAGAGAGGAAAACATAAAAAGTACACCAACTGAGTCTGTACCAAGAAATTTCTTGCTAAACGAAGGTATTCATAACAAGACAACAGAAGTCGTATTACCAGTTACCCCTCCAGGACTCCGACTGAATCAAACTACCAGTATTCACATACATGACTTCTACAGTAGTCCATAATATACGAACCATTCCAAGGACTCCACAGATTCATTTTGTATATAAATAAATATATTGCAAACTATCAACGGGTTAAATCCGTAATTGCAACACAAGGGAAGGAAAACAACTTCTACAAGGTCGCATTAAAATACTGTAAACACAGCAAGTTATCCGTTCAAAATAACCTAAGTATTATAGCGAAACCCAATAAGATTCAGTAACCACCACTTATATTACCATGACAGAACTTACAAAGAAGTCGAATTATACTGAACATTCAAACAAAAATCCAACAGTATCCTTTTCGACAAGTATCTACAGCAAGTATCGACTGTAGCCTGAACCCAACAAGGAAACAATTCATGGGCTCCCACAGAGCAGGTTTCGTATACTTTCTTGCATGCATTTCACAAACTTTATCCGGAATGCAAAACACAACGAGATAGTATAATCGTTCGAAACAAATATACACCCATCAAGGGTTCTCTAAAAAAAATCCATCCAGTAAGAAGATACAACAACTAATCCATTCACAGTTACCATAGAAACCAACTGAACCCAAAAATCATTTGAACAGAGTTGTTCTAATGAAATCATTTGAAAGAAAGCAAGATCTTTAAAGGTTAGGGCCTAACATGCCTGGTTATTTGCTTAAAAATTTGAAGAAGACCACTGAAAGAGCTCGTGCCTTCTCCTCTTTTTCCACGTTAGATTCAACAACAATAACTTGTTATTTCCATGCCTTATAAACTTTCCTTGACAGAGAAAAGAGTGAGTTACACTCATTTTTGCCATGCAACACCAAGTAGACTGGTGCGAAGAACCAGTGATCAGACAGAGGGAAAACCGGAGTGCATGAAAAACCAAACAAACTACCAGTTTTCCATTTTGCATGCCTTCCCGAGAAACCCGAGCTCGAAGACCGAGTTCATTAATTGCATTTACTCCAAATTTCCCGCTCAATCTCCATTGCCACCGACCGCCATAGTTGGCGATGGATAAAAACAATTCAAAGACCATTTCTAACTTTGGCGACTCTGCCACGTCGGCTCTTGCTAGCCGTTTAAAACTTCTACCATTTACCTGTCCTTCATGCTTATCCATCCCATTTAATGCCATAGAAATTACCGCCCATGGCTCGCACCCCTTCATAGGTCCCCTTTCTTCCTTGTTCAATAGTTAGGTTAGAAACATAGGTTAGGATTTAAGATAATACTTAGTCTAACCTCCATAACACAAGGTTACTAACTTAGAACATTTAGCTTATAGCTTAGGCCTAGGTTAGATTAACACTAATCTAACCCATAGATTATAGTTTAGTTTTAGGTTACTAACCTTAATAAATCCAGTTTAGGTCTAACATTTAGAATGTTCGAATAAGAACCCTGGACATACATTCACGAAAGGATTCACTCCCTGCACTACCAATAGGCTAGTTGAATAAATGTATACGAATTTATTACCGGCCCACGATCAAGACCTTCACGATATTAGACGATATCGGGAACCAATTCATTTAACACGATCAATCTGAGTTAGACTCCGAAATAGCTTATTCAACGCATTCAAACCTTGCAACTGCATAAGGTCTATAATTTTTGTTCATCTGAAAAAACTTAAAGCATCTCTTGGATCAATGCCTTTGATCCAAGGTAGAGGTCTTATAGATGGATAAATCCACAATTCATTCCGAGATCAGATTAAATTCAGGTGTAAAATGAAAGAAATAAAAGAGTCCAATCATATTCGACTTAGTCAAAGATCTGTAATTACAAAGAAGATACAGTCCATATCAAGCATGACTTCACAATCAAAGGAACACATCCTTTTACAAAAGAAATCACATATCAACACTTGAATGCTCGGGAGGAAGTAACAATGATTCGGGGTGTTACACACTAGTCAAAAGTTTCATTACATGCACTTGTATTTCAGAAGAAAACAAATTTGTAAAACAACAAAAAGAATAAATAGAGATTAAGGAACACAAAGTACCAATAAACTCCTCAATCAAAGAGGCTAAAATTCCTTTTCCTTTATTCAAGCTCAAGCGAGAATTTGTACATAGTGTGGGAAGTAGAAAACATTTTTTAGTAGGAGAAATGGAAGAAACTTTCTATTTATTTATCTCTTCACAAGGATATCTCTCTCATGAATTCACAAAAAAAAGCTCCAACATCTAAGAAGCAAAATTCAAAAGAAGCTCAAATGAGGAGCTTGTTACAATTTATAGAAGTGGAGGAAACTCTTCATCTTCCTCGGTGACTTTTTGAATACCTTAATATGACTTAAAATTTTCATATTCCACTTCAAATATTTAAGTACCTTTTATAATAGCAAGGTGACTTAAAGTTACATTATATTTCTAAAGTCACTTAAGCCATATTAAAAGTGCAACTCTCAACACAAAAATATAGCATTGAAGAGAGAGAGAGAGTGTGTTTTATGAGAAGAGAAGAGAGAGAAAGAAGAGGAAGAAGAAGGAAGAAGAAGAATAATGTGGAAGGATGATCCTTCAGTAGTGGATTGATCTTTCTCCTTGATCGGCTTCCACTTTTTCTCTAAGAAGGCCTTTGTTCCCCAAGCTCTTTTCTGAAATGAGTAGATGCAGACTCTACTTTGTTGGCATGAGGAATGTGAATGCACCTCAAGGTTTTTGTCCATCCATCGGCCACACTATTGATGCCTTTGTACTTTAAACTATGATGAGTGTAATGGAGTCCCGAATCTCTGAGAGGAAGTTGAGGGTATCCTAAGTGATGGATGATGGGTTATCTACCTCTTTCTTGACGTGTTCTTAAAATGAACCAATTAACTCATCCGTAGTTGCATATTCACCCATTGCAGGTACTCCAAGCTTCTGAATTTTCTACTTTACACTATCCTACAATTTGTATGCTTGTTCTTTTTTCCCCTAGCTTTGTGATGGCCTGATTGATTGCCTCAAACCTGATTTCCAAGGCCCTTACCCACACACATGACAAGTCTTCTGAGGGGGTTTCAAATATTTTCCTGTCAATCAACTCTTGGTGACGAGTGTTTCTCATTTCTTCTACTACTAGTCCCAAAGGATCCTAATAGTCCTTTTCTTTCTCTAACTCCTTGAGTGTCTATATCTTATCTGCTATTGCACACATGTAAGTGAAGAGTTTGATCACTTCTTGGAGCACAAACTTCCATTTTGGAAATTGAGTTGATCCATTCATTATTTTCTCACCCTATATTGTGAACTCGTGTGTCTTCCTGATGGATTCTAGATTAAATCTACTAATGGGAACAAATTCTTCTAAGTGGGAATTGTTGTGGCATTAGGATCAACTAGATGTTGCACATAGAATGACAAAGTTCACACCTACTCTTTCAATTTATTAATATTTTTCTTATAATCCTTATTCCTTTCCACCATGCGAGCGGAAGATTGTTGATACATGTGAAAATACCCTTCATGAGTTTCTGGTCCCAGTTGAATTGTACTCACTTCATAGTCAACTAGTGTCATCTCATCCACTAGCTTGATTACTTTTGGCCAAGCTAATTTGATGTATTGGTTACCGTTTCCCCACAATAAAACTATGAAGGCTGTATGTGTGAGATTTCTTGATCTTTTTCTATGGCCAATGAGACAATTGTTGATAGATCAGGGGTTACCACTTACTGCATAGTATGAGTTTTAGAGACAATTATTTCCTACATCAAGGGAACATCTCATCAAAATCTTATTCAATTATAGGTGCACCGATGCTACCATTACGAAGGAGGAGGTAAACCCCTGAATGAGAGATGCATGAGTGTCATCAAGAGGGAAAACCTCATTTGGGAGCTCAAAGACTAAATCTTGAACCATGTGTTCTTCATCCACTTATTCCTTCACCATGGGGTGTTATTCTTGCATTTTTGGCATAAAATATTTCTCTAGCGAGTGATGCAAATGATACTTCTTCTACACTAAGTTTCTTTGGTGTCTTCTTGAGGAGAGAAGTTTCTAATTCTGTGGCCTTCCTTTTCAAACTTTCTCTGGAGTGTTTACAACTAGAAGTCACCTCTATGACTTTTGAAGATGACTAATGTGAGGCTTTCTTCTAACTCAAAGGAACTCCTCATGACTGGATGATCATGGTTCTCTTTTTCTAAAACTAATTTCTCATTCTCCTCACGAACTTCTTAGTTTGCTCCAATATATCTCTTGATTTGTGAACATAGTAGTTGATTGGAGGTATAGGGGACATCTTTGTTGCTACATACTCAGGATCATACATCTTCATCCCATCATCTTGCAGGATATATTCATACTAAGAGAAATTGAATTTCTTCATTTCATTGATTTTCATCCTCATATGATCCCTTTTACGCACTTTAAATTCATCCATGGGATTGGTCTAGTAATCCTCAACTTATGGTTCATGTTGTAGTTCAGGACATGAAAAGATTTAAGATCTTCTCGGATGTCAAGGTTAGGCCTATCCATCTAGGAATGTAGAGTCAAATGAGTGAAAGCGGCCTCCATATGAGATGCGTCATTTGAGCTCTTGCACATGAATATCCCGAGAGAGATAGGAAATGGAAACAACTTCTTCTTCCTTCTTCGAGCCTGTTATTCACCTGAATGATCTATCTATAGATCTCAAACAATACAATTTGGTCACTAAGGTACTTGGGCAGCCTTAGTAGTGCTTGATCGAAGCCAACAACTCGTAGGTAGGAGAATGTCAAGAATTGTATGAAATAAGAGCCATACTTCTTGATCAAGGACACCGGTTGTGAAAAGATCCTAGCATAAAGGTATCCTTATAAGTTTTGGACTACGTACATCATGAATGCATTGTTCATGTAAGAGAAATTTCTATGGATTTCCTCCATCACCACCTATGGAAGTTTCTCAAATGCAGGCACCTTGGCAAGCAATGTTTTGCGTGAGATCCAATCCCTTGAATGATCTTGAGCTAGTGAGGAGGTAGACCAAGTAAGAAGTCATGTGGAACTTCTTCATCATAGGCTACCTCGAGCAATTGCAAATGGATATTGTCACTAAATATCTTCACTAGTCAATTCTCTATTTTCCTTCTATCAATGTAAGGATGAAAAGGCCCATCGAATCCTAGATGTCTCTTGTGCTTGCTTTACCCATTACTCTACTTGAGGAGATTGATGACATCTAAATATCCTTCTTAGAACTCACACCTTGGTATATTCTTAGGCATTATTGAGGGCTTTCTCCCCATTTTCAAACATGACCTCAGTGCAACTCCTTGCACATATGTATCCATTGCTTCCCAATCGTACAAGGCCCTATCCTTTGAGATGACAACCATGTTGGGTGATGACGGTATTTGCAGAGAAAGTGAGATGGTTCTAAGGCTGATGACCACTGCCATTGTACCATTTTCAGCTCAGATGGTTCATGTTTTGAGAAAATAGTGGTGAGAATAGGCTAGGACCAACTCATGACTTTGGAAAGACATTGGATGTCCTACAGCAGTGAACAAGCCACTTGTGAATATCTTATCTTCGATCTTATTTCGGTCTCTAGATGTCATGTGAGTTCTTAGGTCATTCAGGTCCATGTACAATACATCACTATCTTCTATCTCATACTTACGGGTAAAGGGCTAAACCATCATCTGTCCGTCCACTTATGTTTCATGATTTCTTTATAATGGAAACTTATTATTTGTAGTAAGTATGAAAAATTGACTTCCCTAAATCTCAATTGGATGTTGTAACCTTGATTTCCCTCTCTCCCTGAGTTCCTCCCTCCTTTTGGATCAAATTTCTATTTTTAGTAGGTTCTTGTGGGACCACTTATTATTTTTAGTAAGTGCCAAAAATGCATGTTCTTATGAGTTCTCACTTGTAGTACACCTCCAATGTCTCTGTATTCTTTGCAAGTTTTTTTGTTGCTGACTTTCCTAAAATAACAAGCCTTTATGCAGGAGACCTGCTATTTTTAGAAAATGGTCTTCTAGATGTTGCATTGGCGTGGAATGAATTTTTTTGATATGTTTTTCTCCTAATATTTCCCCTCGAAATTTCATACCCCCTCGATTAATAGTCCAGGATATTTTAAACTTTCAAATTTCAGCCCTGGCAAGTGCTTCAAGCCTAGAACGATGGCCATTAATGGACCTAAAAATTGCAGGTCTGGTTTTCTCCTTTGTTTGTGAAAAAATTATATTTTTGATATGTATTTTTCTTCCGATGCTTCATGTAATTCTACTTCATTTCTCCCAACGGTTTGATGGGAAATCCCATTTGTTTCTTCATTGAACGGAAAGGATATTTCTTCATTATGGATGTTATGTCACATGAGAGGAGAGTTTGAGGGTATAGTTATGATGGTCTTAGATAGAGGAACAAACAAAAATAGATGGTTTGTTGATTTGTGTATTGGTTTGCAATATTTTTTCAAATTTCCATTATTTTCTTATGGAGATTTTACTATTCTCTTCTTCATTGTTCTTCATTTATCCTTCTTAACTTAATGAGAATTCCTTATGAGAACTTTCGTATCACCATGGGAAATGTATTCTAGTTCCTTAGTTGGTTTGGTTTTAGTTTTTGCAATGGAGGAGTGATGAAAGAAATTTTTAGAGGAATAATGTATGTATGGTTGTACAGAGTGGAAGCAATTAGAATCGGGAAGCGAGGCCAAATTTTTGAATTTTTAAAAACATGGGGAACATTTTCTTGTCCCTAATTTCCCTCACCTCAAATGGACATGAGGGACATCAATTTTCACAAAATCTTGGAGGAAAATGTTTCCTATATCGATGACAGGGGATGAGTGCTCAAAAATTAGCTTTAAAGCATCGAGGGGCTGAGGCGGGTCACATAGGTGACCAAAACTCACTCCTAGGGGGTTGGGAAAAATTTTCAACATCTGATGTCCCTGACCTATGAGGGACATGAGGGACATCAGTTTGCATGAAATCTTAGATTTCACACATGTCTTTGATCCGACGATAGGGGATTTGAGCTTCAAAATTACACTTGGGGCTAAAGCTGTCAAGTCTCGAAGGTCATACGAGGGTCCCGAGAGGTCACATGGGGGATAGGTGCATTTTACCAAGGTATTTGTACCTAAGCTCATGGACATCGGGGACATGAAATCCCACTAGGCTCCTGGTGCTGACATATGTCCTCTCAAAAATTGACTAATTCCTTAACTACCTTTGAGAGGGCAACTTGGAACGATGATAACTTTGTTAGAATGTGTTGTATATTTTATATACTATATACCCAAGATTATTATACACCTCTTCCATGAGCGTTAGTAGGAGTCAGGGCTAGCCTCGGCTAGGGGAGTTGGGGGGCCAGGCCCCCGATGAGGGTTCGAGGGGCCTCGAAGAATTTTTTTGGAAATCCCTATTTTTCCGGGAGTATAGATATGTTATTTTTATCTATACGTATATATGGGTGGTGTCATAATCCATGAAGTATGGGGAACCATTATGGGTGTTTATTAGCCCATGGTTTTGGTACCCATTGTATTGTAAATCTGTTTTCATGGTTTCTTACTATTTTTCTTACAAATAGTTGGAGATGCAGTAGGGTAAAGCAGAACTTGGAAGTACATTCTTGTATTTTAAATAGTTAAGTTAATGCAATAAGAGAGAGAAGTTACTGTGATGGGTTTTTTCCTAAAAGGGTTTCCCAGGTTAAATCTTGTGTTTTGTCATTTGTTTTCTTTGATTATCTTGAATATTCTATTCAGCATAGCTTCTTGTTTATTAGTTTATCAGATAAATTCTCTTCATTTGGTATCAGAGATAGGTTTTATCTTTTATGTGAAGAGTTAGGGTTTCTAAAACATTTGATAAACTTTTTTCGAGTGGGAGCTCTTTGGGTGAATTTTTTAGGTAGAAGAAAATGATGGGAAGCACAAGGATCGAGATCAAAAAATTTAATGGTCAACATTTTGAGTTATGGAAGCTCAAGATGGAAGATCTTCTTGTGGATAGAGATCAATGGATTGTTGTGTATGGATTCATGCCTATGGGTATGAAGGTATACGACTGGGAAAATATTGATACAAAGGTAAGGAGTTCAATCTGATTGTGTCTATCAGATTCAGTTTTCCTGAATGTGTCAAATGAGAAATCTACTCAGGTGTTATGGGAGAAGTTGGGGACTTTGTATCAGAAAAATTCTCTGGTGAATAAATTGTTTCTCTGAAAGAAGCTATATTCATTAAGAATGAATGATGGAGACTCTATTGTAGAACATCTGAATATCTTTAATACTATGGTAATTCAGTTGATTTCTGTTGATATTAAAATGGAAGAAGAGGATAAGTGTATTACTCTTTTATGTTCTTTACCTGATTCTTGGGATAATCTAGTTATGGTTATTACTAGTACTATGAGTAAATTATTAATTGAGGATGTAGTTGTGGCCTTACTATCAAAATAAATGAGGTGGAAATCCATTGAGGATTATCAATCCAAGGATGCCTTATATGTAAGAGGTCGTACCCAAGAGAAAAGTAAGAAGAGGCAAGGAAAGTCAAAGTCAAGAAGTAAATCAAAGACTACAGAAAAGATAAGAGGAAATGTTGGAGCTATGGTAAAATGGGGCATTTCAAAAAGGACTCTAAATATAAGAAGGTAGAGAAGGGTAAGTCATCTAATGATGGTGGATATTCAGATACAAAACCCTCTAATGAAGACTTGGGAGATTTATTTTGGTGGCTTCCATCTTGCATGCATGTGACAGTGCATGGTTGATTGAATTGGGTGCCTCCTTTCATATGACACCACACAAGGAGTGGTTTTGTGAATATGAAAAGTGTAATGGAGGTGATGTATATCTGGGAGACAAATCAACCTACAAGATCATTAGTCATGGGAGAATCAAGATGAGGTTTAAAGATGGAAGGATTAAAACCCTTCTAGGTGTTCTACACATTCTAGGTTTGACCAGAAACCTAATATCTATAAGTAAGATGAATGATGTAGGTGTTCAAGTAGCATTTAGTAAAGACAATTGCAAGATGGTTTAGGGTGTAATGGTATTGGCAAGAGGCATCTGTAATGGAACATTGTTCAAGCTTGAGGAAAGAGTTGTTACTGATGAGTGCAATAGCTCTGTGGTTCTAAAGGAGAATAAAGTTTCAGATCAAACTGCTACATCCGATGCAATGAAGATGATGTTATGGAATCAAAGGATGTGTCACATCGGAGAGAAAGGACTTTGTACTTTAAAATTAAAAGGTATGGTTGAAGGAATTTCTGAGTGTCCTTTAGATTTTGATTTTTGTGAGCATTGTGTGTTTGGAAAGAAAACTAGAGTAAATTTCCCTACTAATGCTACAAGATCAGAAGGAATTCTACATTTGATACATAGTGATGTTTTTGAACTGTAAAAGTTCCATCACTAGGAAAATACATGTTCTATGTTAGTTTTATATATGATTTCTCAAGAAATACCTGGGTATATTTTATTTAGAATAAGTATGAGGTTTTCAATAAATTCAAAGAGTTTAAGGCTCTTGTGGAAAATTAGACATAAAGGAAGATAAAGGTTTTGAGAAGTGATAATGGTGGGGAATATTTATCTAATTCCTTTGAGAAATTCTATAAAGAGTGTGGAATAGAAAGGTAAAAGACAACTCCATATACACCACAATAGAATGGAGTTGCAGAAAGGATGAACAAAATGTTGATGGATAAGTGTAGAAGTATGCTCAGTGGCATCGGTTTGGATAGAAAATGCTTGAGTAGAAGCAGTGGCAACTACATGCTATTTGGTTAATAGATCACCAAAATATGCACTTGAAGGAAAAACTCCATAGGAAGCATGGACTGGTAAGAGACCATCTGTTAGACATTTACATGTATTTGGTTATATTACTTATATGTATATTCTAAAAGAGAAAAGAACCAAGTTAGATAATAAATCTACTAAGTGCATATTTATTGGATACTCTAATGGTATAAAAGGATACAAGATTTGGAATCTAGAAACATAGAAGGTTGTTTTTAGCCATAATGTAATTTTTAGAGAGCTTAAGGAAATTCTAGAGCAGGAAGAAAAATAGAGGAAGATCATGTTAAAATTGAGGAAGATGAATATGTGTCTAAATTTGATGCGACTACAAAATATGAACCACAAAGAGAGTTGTTATGGGGAATATTTATATGAAGCAAATGATGAACTAGAAGATGTTGAACCAGAAAATCCTATCTTAAGAAGATCATATCGGCTGAGAAGGGCACCTGAGAGGTATAGTCTAATTTCCGTTCTAATTTTGTTTTGTTAGTTTTGTCTCATTATGATGATGAACGCAATACTGTGAAGGAGGATTTTGGATCTAATGAAAGAAAGTTTTGGAAAAAGGATATGGAGGAAGAAATGGAGTCCTTATATAAGAATAATACATGGGACTTGGTGAAATTACCTCTTGGAAGAAAACAGGTTGGTTGTAAATGGGTGTTTAAGAAGAAGTATAATATAGATGGGAAAATATAAAAGTACAAAGCTCAACTTGTGGAAAATGGTTTCTCTCAAGTGGAGGGACTCAATTTTGGTGAGATATTTTCTCCTGTTGCTAAGTTACATTCTATTAGATTTATTTTAGCTATTGTTGCTACTTTCAATCTGGAAATAGAGAAGATGGATGTTAAGACAACATTTTTTATGGTGAGATTGAGGAGGAAATCTACATGATGTAGCCAGAAAGATTCAAGATCAAAGGAAAAGAAGATTTGGTGTGTAGACTAAAAAGTCATTATATGGCTTGAAGAAATCACCAAGAATGTGGAACCCTAAATTTCACGGGCATGTGTTGAGACTTGGGCTCGAAAGAAGTAAAGATGACTCATGTGTTTATTTTAAACATGAAGGTAAATATTATGTTATCATTGTATTGTATGCTAATGTAGTCACTTTTTCACCCACTAAGAACAAGGGAACCTCATGCGTGCTTTGGCCTATCACCCAGTGGGTGCTGGGCACTCACCCGAGGCACGTGAGAGGAAGCGAGTCTCTCTTTTATGAGAGTCTAGTGGAAGGCATAGCTCATGATTATGACTTAGTGATTTAACAGAAATGAAGGGCTATAGAGCTCAAGATGGCTTCTATACCCCTTTAGTCATAATAGAACCAAAGCGCGCAACGAAATAATAGAACTAAGATTTGTACATCTACTACTATACTTAACCATTTAAGCAAGATTCACGATTATATAAGAACTGAAGTGCAATAGTAATATGTAGATAATACAGAGAAAGAGTCTTGATACATTTGTCATGGAAACCTTATCACATTCATTCATAGTGTTTACTTATAAAATATTACAGAAGGTAGACCGTAGTCATGCGCCATATGTGGATCCATACATGTATTCTCACAAGACAAAAATTTCATTCCCCATTTTCCCATTACATCCTTACTAGAATTCTGTACCCATTTTCATCCCATAGTTCTTGTAGTAATTCTGTAGAGCTCTGCTACCTCACTTTTGTCTCCCCTTCTTTTCAAGGGCGTGTATATAAATAGGCCTTTGAGCTCTAACAAACTTCTCTTTTAGCCTTAGATCTAGCCCCAAGTGTCAAGGTGTGGGTTTCCCTAGGCACATGCCTCTCCATGTCATGATTAACTTTGGATCTTTCTATCGTAAGGTATATTCCCTCCAGGACACCTTGTCGCTAGGTTGGAACCTTATCCAAATGGAACACATTCTTCAAGTGTTTTGTCCCAAAGGCCAAAAATGGATAAGTCCTGAATTGTTCTTTGTGTGGTGCGTGTGTCCTAGGTTCTTCAAGAATCCTTTTGAACTCTTCCTTGCATGCCTCCACTTGTGTGCTTCCTCTAGTCCGCATGCCTACACGCCATTAAGATTTGGAAGCTAAATTAGGGACCAAAACATCTCACACTTCACCTATTCTCCACCCTTGGGAACCTTCTCAAAGAATGCAGTACAAAAGAATGCAAGGCCTTTCCTTGGAAAAGAATGGGGGGAAAGAATAAAGAAAGGGGAAAAGAAAGAATAGGGGGAAAATTTCCTAAAGAAGGAGGAGGGGAATGTTTTGTTGGAGGTCGGCCTCAGTGTACTCCAAGCACTGACTTCCTTCTTCACTTTAGTGCAGATTTCACCAACCAAGGTGCTCACCTCATCGTAAGTTAGCCCTTCCCCTATGTGGTAATATTTTTCACCACAGTCTCCATTTCTTTAGCATGGTCTTCTAGGGCATCCATCTTCCTTGTGATGACCTTGTAGATCTCTTTTAGCTAGGTTTTGATTGAGACTCGTTGGTTCTCAATGCTTCTTGATTTCTTTTCTACCTCGTCATGATCCTTTCCCACTTTCCTCTATTTCCCTTATTCTTCTCTCTAAATTCCTTCAACTTGTCCTCGTTGCTAGTAATCAGTATGCTTGTCACTTTGTCTTGATCTACACAATGGTCGTAAGTGACCCCCATGGTTTGTGCAGCTGATCTTACGTCGGTGAGCACCTTGTTGTATTCGGCCATAAGCATGATGACCTTCAACTTGTCTTCTTTCTCCAAGCACACCACTACCTCTTCTGTCGACTCTAATGCCAAGGGCTGCCTCTCCATGGTGAGGATCGAGTCAAGTCCTCTAGGCACTCCAAGGAGGATCTATACTTTTGTGCAGGAGGGTTAAGGTCCGGGTGCTTCATGATAATCGATTGGGAGATGAGCTCCACCTTCTTGGAAACTTTATGTACCCTAGCCTTTTCCTCCTGAAGCTCCCTCTGCAGTTGAGCACTGATTAATTTCTCCAAGCTGAGATCCTTCATCAGCTTCACCACTTCTTCCTTTCTCTTCTCCAACAGGTCCTCTAAGACTCTAACCCTATCATTTCTACTAAAGATCCTAGCCTCGATTTCCACAGAGACTTTGTTCAACACATTGCACACTTTCTCATTTGATAGTTGTTGCATGTTTACAATGGGGTTGTCCCCTTTCCTTTAGATAGCTTCAATACCGCTCCTTGGTTAATCTTAAATTCAGGCTCATTGAGGTGGGAGTTGAATGCCCAAGATAACATCTTCCTCGTTCACGGGTATCCACCCTCAGGGTCAAAGGACTCCATGGTGGTGAGCTCCTTGGTGGGTAAAATAATTTAGAAACACACACGTAAAACTTTTTTTGGGGTCATAAATGTAACTCATCATTGTTCTTCCCCCTTCGTGTGTTTACTTCCCATGCACATGCCCTTGGGAACATTATTGAGAGAGTTGGTCCTTTCGTGCTACTTCCACTCTTCTCCCTCTGCTCCTTGAAATCAACTGAGCAAAAGCTCCGCGCTACACCCCAACTCTTCATTGATCAAGGAATCAATTATCTTCTCTACCTCCCTCATTTCCTTTTCATCCACCTCCTCCGAGTGAGCTTGGGCATCTAGTTCTGGTACTCACCCCTTCACTGCGTGTACTTTCCTCTTTTCGGGTGCCTTTCCTCTTTACAAAGATGAAGGCATCATTTGCATTCTCAACCTCCTCTCCTTCGATTCATGGATATTAATTGGCTCTTGATCCACCTCCAACTCTTCCCCTTCATTGTCATCCCTTTAGCCTACATAGGCGTTCAAGTCATTCATATCTCCAAACCTTTGTTCCTCCATTCCTTGTTCTTCTTCTCTGGTAGAAAATTATGAAGTAGGGGATGTTGTATTTTCTTCATCGAAGGTTCTTTGGGGATGGTGGATTTATAGGCTCCAAGGTCTTTTCCTTGACCACTTCCCTTCTCTTCTTCCGGACATAGGTACTCGGCCCCATGGTACCTACATCCTGCCTTCCCACTGCCCCTTGTTCTTCCTCTTCTTCTTCTTTCTCCTTGTGCTTTAGCGTTGGCTTCTTCCTTCCCATGGGGTCATATGGGATGGATATTTCATTTCTGTACGTACGTGCCCTTCTCAAACTTTGGTCTTATGCATAGGTAAATTCTAGCAGTAGTGCTCTTAACAATCGGTAAGGTCATCGGCCTTATGATGTGCACATCTTGCGACACGTACCTTTCAATGTACGCATGCTTTCCTAGGTAGACCAGCTTCTTTCTCATCTCTCTGTGTTCCTTTGTCGAGGGTGGACAGGTCAAATCTTAACTTATTCAACTCCTTATATATGTTTACCCCTTCTTGGAAGAATTGGACAATAAATGAGAAGGGGAGTTTGCACCAGGGACTCCAACTGCCATCCACTAAGATAAATCTACCAATGCAAAAGTGCTGGTACACCACAAACTCTACTTCTCCTTCAGTCACCGTGGGGAGTTGCTCTAGGATCTTCCATTCTACCCCAAATGCATTCCTAAGGCACGTATACCATTTATCCAAGCATGCCTTGTGCACCCCTGTCATTGAATCACAAGTATACTTCTAGAACCTATCATGAGTGAAGGGTCTTCTTCGGGGTAATCCTATATGAAATTATCAGATGCATCTAGCACCCGATTTTTTATAACAAAATGGTTAGTAGAATGTTCCCAAATAATATCTTTCTCTCTCGTCCTCGCGATGCTTATAATCTTGTCTACTATGTACTAGGAGATATTGTATATGGTTCCTTCCGTGACCTTTCTACAGACATTCAACCAGGGCTTGCTCACTTGGGTCCACCTCTCTTGTCCATTTAGCTTGGAAATGAGGTGCGCGGCCATTTTTAACACCGGATCACCGATATCCGTGATGTTGTAGTAACTCAATCCCTTCTTATAATCCTGGGATGTGATGGTTTCCTTAATTTCCTCCTCATCCTAGAGGTCATCTAGGATTGCGTCCCCTTTACAGCTCAGGCCTGTAAAGTGTTAGATTGATTGTGGGGTTATGTGCATCTTACATCTTGCAAAACAAGAGAAATATTTGTGCACACACATGATTAACCATTGAGTACAGTGCTCGGGCTTCCCTGAAGTAGGGAAACTCGTAAAGCTAGAGAAGCCTTGCCTTCTCCATTTTCACCTTGACTACCTCATTTGTAAATCGGCATCCCATCAAGTATTTGTTTGTTTGTGGGGAGCACTAGCTACAACACCATTTCCTTCGCAATTATGCTTGAATGGTGATTGTAATCAATTACGGTCATCTATCTAATGTGGGACTCCCACTCTTGCCCTAGAAAAACCCCATCTAGGTATTGCATCTCTGAGTACCATTCCTCATTGGTATCCAAGGGGATTTCATCTTCTTTCTTCTTTCCCTTTCCCTTCCCCTTTCCCTTTTTGGATTATACTATAGGCTTATCAACTGGTTTCATGGCTGTCATTTTACCCTTTGCTTTCATTCCTTGGTTGCCTTCGGGTTGTCTAAGAGTTTTCTTCATGCACCCCATGCCCTAGGGTACAAACCCTAATTTTTGACTTTCCTCCTTTGATCACGATGCTCCTTCCCAACATTCCTCACACCCATGAATCACTTCTTCTCTAGTTTGTAGATCAACTAGACCGATTGCGCGTGAGTTTCGAGATTCTCCTTCACATGAATTAGCTCTCGAACCCTAGCTCTTGAAAGAAAATTATTCTCCTTGTTTTCACAAAGTAAAATAATGAACTTACCATCCTTGTATTTATAGCTTTTCTTGCTTTTACGCATTAAAGGCTAGGCTACCTACCACCATATGACAATATTTAATGTGGCATTTTCAAACAAACCCAACCCGGTGCTTTTCCTCATGCACCCAATCCTTACGTGAAACATTTTTACCCATGCCCAATCCTTGCGTGAAATGTTTTTTGACCTTAAGCGCACATAGACAATCCATCTTGATGAGAGAAGAATTTTTCACGTATGTTACCAACGCCAAAGGCACCTCTTCTATCCTCATGATTCTTGCTTTCACCTACCTCATGTTTTTGTGCTTTTTCCTCTTTGTATGTGGATTTCCAATGGAACTCTATTTTGTCATCCATCTGCCTTCCTAATGCATCTTTTCAACAGGGCCAGTTTGAACGGTCTTACCAACTCAATATTCCTGCAGAATAACTTCATGCCTCTCTTAATCACCTCACCCCACACTAAATCAATGCATGGTCCTCTGTGTAATCATAAGTTTAAAAAGTAATAAGGTTTCTAGTGCCCAAGGTGCAAAACAAGACAACAACGCAAAAGGAAAAACAAGAAAGGAAAAGCATAAAAGGAAACTCTAAACTAACTGGCAGAACTACCTTATTTACAAACACCAAGAAGCATTATTTATAGTAGGGCTTTAGCCTACTCCCATTGAAGTGTCTAGGTAATTTTGTTCCATCCAGTCGCTTATAGTTGGCACGTGCCGAATCAAGGATGTATGAAATTACATAAGGACCCAACCAATGTACCTTCAACTTTTCAGGATGGTGTAGAAATTTAGAATCATATAACAATACCATCAGCCAACCTCAAACTATTTGTTTTTAATGTGGTAGTTGTGTCATTCCTTTTGTTTATTTTTTTCAGTTGTTTGGCTCCATCTTTCTAGTGAGCGCATTTCATCCAACTTTATTAATTCATCAATTCTTCCTTCTAGCGCTTGTTCATTGTCCAACCCTCCTGTGCACATTATACGCAACGATGGTAGCATAAATTCAACCAGTAAAATAGCCTCCGTGCTAAACACTAGTTGAAATAGTGTGGCCTTGTTCAACCTTTTATACGTTTTTTCTTTATGCCTACGTAGAAATGCGACACCTTGTCATCCCAATCCTTCCTACCCGTCACATATCTTAGTCAATGTGTGACTAAGGATTTTTTTGAATGCCTCTGCAGTCCCATTTTCCTAAGGGTGATAAGGGGTAGTCTTGTGATGGGTCACCATGAATTCTACTAAAAGTATCCTGATTGTTTCATTTAAGAAGTGAGTGCCTATCACTTGTTAAACTTAATGGGCACCCATACCGCGATAATGTTCTCCCACAAAAATATAGCGAGTCGTGGCTATGGTGCGATCCCTAGTGGGTGCGGCCTCTACCCACCTTGTCGGATAATCGTCACGAGTAATAATATACCTGCAAGTTAGTCCTTCGCATAGTAGTGCAAGATTGGTCTAATGAAATCTATTGCCCATTTTCAAAAGGTTAAACGTGCTTTGGCGATGGGCGCAAGGACATCTCATCCCTTTTCCAGGTTTTCCAAGGTGTTGGAAGTGGTCACAAGCCTTGCAAAACTCAATACAATCCCTGGTGATTTTCTCCCACCATAGTCCAAAGACTAGGATCTTGTGCCTTTGTTGCATTCCTTGTATAGTTTCCTCCAACAATCCCACTATGGGCCTCTTCTATTATAGCTACGCATTCATGTTCTAGTACACACCAACATAAAACCTCATCGTGGCCCATTTTATACAAATCCCCATTGATCAACATGAAGGATGTTACGTGTATGGATAACCTTTTCCTTTCTAGAGAATTCATCCTTCGGGCGCCACACATTCTTGAGAAAGATAGCAATGTCTTCTAGTTACGAGGGCACGCCATAACATAAAAATTTATGCATACGACATGGTTTCCTTGATACTCTGTGCATCCTCTCCCGAATCAATCCTTGATAAGTGATCTAGCCCATAATTGTTCTTTCTCGGTTTTACCACCACTTTGAATTCAAACTCCTGAAATAGAAGAACCCAACGACATATGCACCCTCGCAACACTACTTTGTTTACCGAGATAATTCAAGGCCATATGGTCGGTGTTAAATATGAAAGGAGTTGCACGCAAATATTGCCTAAATTTTTGGAGCACGTAGATCATTGAAAATGCCTTGCGCTCGGTCATTGTGTAATTTTTTTCTACTAGTGTCAACTTTCTACTTGCAAAACACAAAGGATGATCACAATCCCCTCCTAGTTGAGCAAGAACAGATCCTATTGTTGCATCACGTGGATAGAGGGGGAATCATAGAATAAGTGTGGTGATAAGCCTTTCTTTTAGAGTGTCAAATTCCCTCTGCTGCACCTCTCCCCACTGAAAGGCACTCTTGTGTCTAAGCAATATTTCCAAAGGTGTGGTGATCTTGGCATATCCCTTAATGAACTTTCTATAGTATCCAGTGTGTCCAAGAAATCTACACATGGTGCTTTGGCTGGTAGGCTCCCCTAATCCCACAATAACTGCAACCTTCGTGGGATCTACCAGTAAACCCTCTTTACATATGATATGCCCCAACAACATTTCAAAAGGAGTTGCAAAGATACATTTCTTGATGTTAAGGTAGATTCTCAAGCTGCATACATCTTTCAAACATCAACCTTAAGTTATCACAATGGCCCCTAACCAATCCATACATTGTCTAATCATCAAAATATACTTGAAGGAACTTGTGGATGAAGTCCTTAAATGTTTGTACCACTATGCACAAAAATACAATGGGTGCATTCTTCAACCCAAAGGGCATGATTTGTATATGTAAAGCTTCCCACTTGGTGGTGAAAGTTGTCTTACCTTGGTCTTCCTCAAGGAAATCCTTACTTGGTGATATCTCGAGAATTCATCAGTAAAGGAATAGACCTCGCACCCAATGAACTCCTTCTAAAATATCTTCAGCAAAGGGGTGGGAAAAGGATCTATGATACAAATAGTGTTTAATTCCCCTGTAATCCACACATATCCTAATCCACCCATCCTTTTTATACTAATCACCATTGGACTTATCCACTTTGATTAATCCATAGCCTCAATGATACCGGATGCTATCATCTTGTCTAGTTCTTCTTTAACCCTTATGCCCATGTTAGGATTCATCCTGTAAGGCCTTTTCCTGACCGAGTGTGCACTATCTTTCAACCTTATCCTCATTTCCCCCAATGAATGGTGGATGCCTTTCAACTCATGGTATCCATGTGGGAATAAATCCTCAAATTTGCGTAAGAGATCAATGATCTTTGATACTTCCTTGTCGACCAATAGTCCCCAATGATAGCCTCCTTGGGCTCCTCTTCTGAGCTGATGTTAACTTTATTTGTTTTGAGTGGTTCATGATACATGCATGCACATGCATCCACACTGTCAACTACTTCATGTGCCCCAACCGAATGGTTGACATTCAAGCTCTCTATCTCCTCTCCATCAACAAGGTATACCATCTTTCCTTTCTCCTTTTCAGCACACACGTGCTCAAATTGTATGTCTTTTGGTTCCTCCTCTTTGAACCGCGCTTCTAAACTAGGTCCACCAAGTAAGTTTACTAACCTATCTTCCACCATGGTGCAATCCCCTAGAGTGAGGTATTTGATAGTCTACAACACCTCATCAACTAGTTGCTTAGTACTTTGGTACTCGAATGTGTGGACCAAGTCAGCCATTAATTCTTGCCAACTTCCCGTTTGGCGGTGTGTGTGTTTGCATGCGCACAACCTCGAAGTAAGAATATAGCTTATGCGGGTCCATTGCAGACCCTCTCACATTGGATGTTGTAATCCATTGTAATCCTTAATAGCGGTGGGTATGTTACTTTTCAAGAATCCAAAAGTGAGTGTAATTTAAACTTCACGCCATTCCAAAAATTTATCACTATGCGTGGCCCACCACCTTGCTGTTGTGCCTATCAAAACATAACCTAACATACTTCATCACTCGTCCTCCCTCCAGCGAGCTTCCATTTCTCTCAAAAAGACCTCAGTGTATGCATCCCCATAATACTTTGTTATTGTCTTCCCTCCTAGGCACTTTGAATTGTATGTGCTATTATTACCTTGGTTACTGATCCTTTCAGATGTCACCCAATCAATTCATAAGTCCCACGTGCCCAATTATCACATGCTATACTGGGAGTAGTATATCATTGCCATGATTAGCATCATCAAAGCTGGATGACTCATTCGTAGGGTGGATGGTCTCTGGATCTCTTATGGAGCACACATATATTTGTCCAGGACTTCCTCCCCAAGGGGTTTAGTATAGGGGGTGGACTTCCCATCAACCAGTGGTATAACTACCCGCTCTTCCATTTTTTCAAAGCTTTTTACCCCTTGTTAAACCCGATATCTATATTATTCTTATAACACCATGGGCACCCAAGTAGAGCTGGGAAATTATCTACCTTAGCAAGTGCCAAGACTTCAAAATCCCCAATGAACCTAGTCCCCTAAATTGTAATGGTTGCATCCTTCAAGACACCTATGGGCATCACCTTTGTCTTATTTTCCATATATAACACATTTGAGGATGGTTGTAATCTGAGGTATTCCCATTTTATTCGGGCATCAGAGTGAGAACATTAACCTTTGCTATATCAATGAGGATGTTACTATGTAACCATCCATCCACTACTGCATTCAAGGTAATCTCTTTGTCATAATCAAGGTTGTGAGGTGGGAGGTTTACATGTAGGATTTTCCTTTCATGTTCTTCCCAATGCATGACACCTTTTCTCTCAACCATGCCCCTAGCAAGGGAATAATATTCTCCTGCCTTAGTAGTTTACACACCTCATTAACCTCATCCAAGTCATCCCTTGGTGCTTATCTTTGGTCTCCTTTGTTCATCTTTTCTAGTCTACTCTTTTAAGCATTGGATCTCCCCTTGTAAACTTAGAATTACGTCCATGGTTTCCTAGTAAACTTCTTTCTGGTGAGCTGGTTTGGATACTTCCCATGTACTACATCTTCTCTCAAAACTAGAGGTCTTTTCCTAGGCACTTCCCTTGTGCACATGGATTCTACCCTCGTTGTTACCATAACAGGCTCTAGTTTTGATTCTTGTATTACTCACGGAAGCCATTGCATGTCAACCTTCTTAATACTCACCATGGCAGTGCCCTTATCCTTTTGGTGTTGCTGACTCATATGTTTGTACAACTCTGGGCATTCTTTGTACTTATGTTTTTTTCCACACTAGGAGCATTATAGAAGATCTGGACATTCGCGCTTATAATGGTTTGTGGCTCCATAATTAAAACATGTCCCATGCGGGAACTCACTTCTTCCTCTGCAGTTACCATGACCATGAAATCCTCTGTGAAACCCTCTTCCACATGCATCTCCATCTCTGTGCTCCTCATACTGATGTTCATCTCCTTTGGAACTATTGGTAATGCCAATTTAGTGCACACCAAGATCAATTGCCTCATGAATCTGATCAATCAATCTACAATCCTTGGTGTCATGTGTGGTTGAGGTACATATTTTATAATAACAAGATATGTTTTTGTGGATCACGTGCTGCAACAAGGGGTACCTACTTACATCATGGTCCTCATGACATATTTCATAGTTTACTGCCATGGTGTGTACCACCTTCTGAGTACATATCCCACCATTATCCCTTGTGTGTCCTTCCATGTTATAATCTGTGCACCACATTCCTTTGTGAATCTCTAGAACTGTGTTGGCAGACAATTTCTCCAATTGCTTAGCCATGGCAGCAATCTGAGCCTCTAGAAATGGGCTAACACCAGTGTCAACACTACCAACTACTTCAACATGTAAAGTAGCTTCCAATGCTTCGCGTGGGTCCGTGAATGTTTTATGAGATAAGGCCCTCCTAAAGGGTGTGATCAACCCTCTAAAAAACCATTGAGAAAGTTGTGAAGGATGGATATCATAAGATAGTTTAGACAAAAGATTTTTAAAGTGTGCATCATATTCCCGCACGCTCTCTACCATTCCCTGCTGGATTTCTTTGAGAGAACTAATGCTCTTTTGTTCAAACTCAGGTATGTGGAATTCTACCAAGAATGCATTTCTCAGGATGGTATAATCCACAATAGTCTGATGAGGGTCATAATTCTTATACCAACTATGTGTGTGTCCTTGCAAGGTCGTCGTAAATTAAGCCTTTCGATCCTGGGTCGTGATTCCCTTTGCGCACCATAGCAGCTTACACTTATGCACATGCTCTGCAACATCTTCTATCCCACTGTAATCTAGAAAGTGTAAAGACATCTCGAAAAAGAGTTGAGGAGGTGGCTGAGGCCCTTGCCCTCCCTAATCTAGTCCCTTGGTTTCCTTTGATGTTTCCTCCTCCATCAAATCCACTGGATCTGAGCCACCGGCTCCACCACTTCAACCTTCGGATCCTCCTATATTAGGTACAGGGCTGTGTTTGTCATGTTCGAGTGCTCTTGTCGTCCCATTGAAATGCACATCGATAGTTTTGAACTAGTACCACTCCCAATCATAGTTCCTCCACCACCTCTTAATGCACTTCCAAAACTAGTCGTATATGTGCCTTGTCCAAACATTTCACCAAATACTGGAATAGTGTGTAAAGCCATAGAAGTCCCAAACAAGAAATTATATGTTCTAGGTGTTGATCGAGTTACTTCCACTGATATCAAATGGATCAACTATACTCTTCCCTCATTCGAACAAGCTAAGTGCCAAGGTTTGGTCACTAGGTGGGGTTAGATGTGCGCCAACGACTCTTCTCTCTCTACGCAATGGACTCTCATTAGAAGTTGCAAGGTTTTCTCTTCCATGCTTACCAAGATGGGGTACCATAGACTATTTGGGTTCGACATCCTCCACATGAACCTCAACTCCTTTCCACAATGTCTAGCTCCATAAACCACTTGTAATCCCATGTTGTCTATCGATCTCCTTTTCACACTTCGTTATACTTGAGCTACCTCTCCTTCCTTTCACGTTCAGCCGTCAGATCAGCCATCCTTCCCCAACCTAGATTCCTCACCTAACACTCAGGGTGGTTTAGCCGGCCATAGTGAATGCCTCTAAACCCATGGTTACCATCAAGATTTTAATCGCAAGGAAATAACACATAAAAATGATGCCCTGGGCTCTCACAAGAACTCAAACTCAATAAATTCTAGATAGGAATACATGGAAATGGCGTATTCAGAGTGTAGCTAGCAAGTACTCCCTTCCACCAATGATCTATAGCACGGGTCCACATTAGATAAGCATATTGCAGGTTCTGATATGTTTCTTGGGTCAAAGGGTATGATCTATAATGCCACCCCGATCTAGATGTATAAGTCGAGAGCCATTCTAATAACTCTACTGGGAAACAACAAAAGAAGGTTTTATATAACTCATGATAAAGAGTTTCTTCCATCCATATTCATGAATCAAACCTTGATACGGTACTAAATCTCTAAGAAAATTCATCCTCTATGCTCTTAAACCAATCTTCAACACCTTCAAGTGTTAAGTGCTCGCCATCACTTTTTATAGAGATCATGATATATGTCATGTTCCCTACAACTTTGAAAAGAGGTCCCGGCAATGGAACCAAGATGTAGTCACTTTTGCACCCACTAAGAACAAGGGAACCTCATGCACACTGGCCTATCACCCAAATAGGTGCTGGGCACTCACCGAGGCATGTGAGAGGGAGCCGAGTCTCTCTTTTATGTGAGTCTAGTGGAAGGCATAGCTCATGATTTTGACTTAGTGATTTAATAGACATGAAGGGCTATAGAGCTCAGGATAGCTTCTACACCCCTTTAGTCATAATAGAACCAAAGCACGCAATAGAAATAATAGAACTAAGAGTTGTACATCTACTACTATACTTAACCATTTAAGCAAGATTCACGATTATATAAGAACTGAAGTGCAATAGTAATATGCAGATAATATAGAGAAAGATTCTTGATACATTTGTCATGGAAACCTTATCACATTCATTCATAGTGTTTACTTATAAAAGATTACAGAAGGTAGACCATAGTCATGCACCATATGTGGATCCATACATGTATTCTCACAAGAAAAAAATTTCATTCCCCATTTTCCCATTACATCCTTACTGGAATTTTGTACCCATTTTCATCCCATAGTTCTCAAGTAATCTGTGAGAGCTCCACTACCTCACTTTTTCTTCCCTTCTTTGCCAAGAGTGTGTGTATAAATAGGTCTCTGAGCTCTAACAAACTCCTTTGTAGCCTCAGATATAGCCCCAAGTGTCAAGGTGTGGGCTGCCCGGGCACATGCCTCTCCATGTCATGATTAACTTTTTGGATCTTTCTATCGCACGAGGACACCCTATCGCCGAGTTGGAACCTTATCCAAATGGAACAAGTTCTTCATGTGTTACGTCCCAAAGGCCGAAAATGGCTAAGTCCCGAATTGTTCTTCATGCGATGCATGCATCACTCCCGGGTTCTTCAAGAAGCCTTTGAACTCTACCTTGCGCACCTACACTTGTGAACTTCCTTTGGCCATGTGTGCCTACACGCTCTTAAGATTTGGAAGCTAAATTAGGGCCCAACGGTGATGACATGTTGTTAATTAGTGAATGATAAGAAATTGGTCAATCATGTTAAATATCAACTCTCATCTCATTTTGATATGAAGGATCTTGGTGTTGTAAAATTTATTTTGGGCATGGAAATAAAAAGAGATCATGTAAATAGGAAATTAGTGTTAAATCAAAGAAATTATCTTGAGGTGATATTGTAAAGGTTTCAAATGCATGAAAGTAAACTTGTTAGTATTCCTTTTCCTATTGGTCAAAAGTTGTCTTCTGAACAATGTCCTAAAATTGAAGAAGAAATAGAGGACATGTCTCAGGTACCATATGCTAGTGCTAGTTGGTAGTTTGATGTATGCAATGGTTTGTACTAGACCTGATATTGCACATGCAGTGGGAGTAGTGAGCAGATTCATGTCAAATCCTGGAAAGGAACATTGGACTGCGGTAAAGAGAATCTTCAGGTACCTACGTGGGACATCTAATTATGTAATTTATTATCAAGGAAAACTTGATGAAAGTAAAAATTAGATCTACATGGTTTTGTGGATTTTGACTAGGGTGGAGACTTGGATATGCGTAGGTCTACCAGTGGTTATGTGTTCAACTTGTTTGGTGGAGCGGTAAGTTGGATGAGTAAATGTCAAGCAAGTGTTGCGATATCCACCACAGAGGTTGAGTACATGGCAGCTACTCATGCAAGTAAAGAAGCGGTTCACTCAAAATGTTGTAAGGATCGATTGTGATAGTCAAAGTGCAATTTTTCTAGCAAATAACCCTGAGTATCATTCAAGAACGAAACACATTGATGTTCAATACCATTTTGTAAGAGAAATGGTGGAGGAGAAGAAGATACTACTAAGTAAGGTGGACACAAAGGATAATGTTGCTGACTCTTTAACTAAGGCTATGAGTGTTGAAAAATTTTCTTTGTGTAAAAAATTGATACGCTTGAATACCACGAGCTACCGACTATATGGCGCAGTTGTAACCCCTTTACAAAGTATACAACAAGTGGGATAATGTTAGAATGTGTTGTATATTTTGTATACAAGATACCCCAGTCTTGTACACCTCTTCTATAAGCATTAGTAGTGGTCGGGCTACACACCGGATGGGGGGGTTTGTGGGCAGCAGCCCCCAATTGGGGGTTCGGGGCTAGCCCTAAATATTTTTTTTTGGAAATCCCTATTTTTAGGACTATAGATATGTTATTTTTTTATCTATAGGTACATATGAGTGGTTTCATAATCCATGAAGTATTGGGAGCTGTTATGGGTGTTTATTAGCCCATGGTTTTGGTACCCATTGTATTGTAAAGCTGCTTTGATGGTTTCTTCTTGTTTTTCTTACAAATAGCTGGAGATGCAGTAGGGTAAAGCAAAAATTGGAAGTACATTATTGTATTGTAAATGGTTAAGTTAATGTAATAAGAGAGAGAAGTTAGTGTGCTGATTTTTTTTCTCGAAAGATTTTCCCGGAGTTAAATATTTTGTTTTGTCATTTGTTTTATTTGATTATCTTGAATATTCATTGCATTCAACATAGCTTCTTGTTTATTAGTTTATCGAGATAAATTCTCTTCAAACTTGAGCTCCCGGTGGATTTTCTTGGTGCAATGTTATATGATCCTAATTGGAAATGTCATTTTTAATCCAATGGAGGAGGTCTCATGTCTTGATTCAATCATTGGATCCCTAAAAATTAGATTTGTGATTTAAGACTCCACTTGTGCCTGAGAAAAACTGCATGTAAATCCTATACGTCAATGTGTTTTGAAAATATTATTTCACCATCATGTAGGTATTGGAATCCTCTTTCAGGTGATGTTGTTTTTACTTCTAACTCGTCTCGGAGCTCCTAGAATCTTCTTCTGAAGCCCAACAACTATTTTAGGCCTATGTACTACCTAGGCTTATGAACCCTGTTTTTACTCAAACTGCTCCAAATATTTCAAAACTTCCCCAAACATTCCAAAATCATTTCCCTGATGTTATAAGGTCTTCCATTAACCACCATGTTGAATTTTTCCCTTTGTTCCACCCTTGGGGGTTGATCCAATCTGGGAAGGCAATGATAGCCCTTCCAAATACTCTAAGAAAATAGCATCTTTTCAGAACTCCCGAAAATCACCTACAAGGAATGAATAGAATTTCCTAAATCACCTAGGGGATAAATTTGACATCAAATAGGGGGTGACCAGACTGATGAATTTGACTGGGGTGCCTAAGAATGATAAAACATGAAACTTTTGGCACAGGGGTATAGTTGTCATGCTTGGAAACTTCCAATTTCCCTATTGCACATTTGCATAACGACACCTATAGTCATTTTACACCTATCAAAACAGAAAGGAACCCCATGCGCACTGACCTATCACCCAATGGATGTTGGTTTCTCACATGAGGCACGCGTGGGTGTCGAGTCTCTCTTTTATGTGAGTTTAGTGGGAAACATCATCTATGCTTTGTGTTTAAGAGATTTTAAAAGGAGTTAAGACAACAAGAACCATAGAGCTCGAACTGACCTCTAGATCCTTGCGGTCATTCTAGAAAAAGAGTACTTAATGAGACTATACATCTTGTACCATAACAGAAATTAGTATACAAGCATCCATACTTAACATAAACATTAATGAAAGAGAACCTATGGAAAGGATGTATGTATCGAGAATCATTGATATTCATATTCATATATCTTAGTAACCTCATTACATCCATGGATCTATTACGAATATCACGAGAAGACTTGAGTCATGCATTACAACTTGGACTAATGTATCTAGGCTACCAAAAGAAAAATTGTAATCCCCATACCCAATACATCCTTTACCAAATATAATTTTCCACTAATAGAGTTATTGCGGTATTTACGTAGAGCTCTACCCTCTTTAGTTCTGTTGTCCAAAATTCCCCCAAGGTAATTTTGATAACATGCATCAGATTGTCAGTCCCGAGCAAGTAGAATGATTCAAGGCCTGAAATCATGTTTTGGGGGTCCCCTCGGTTTCTCTCTAACCCTCCTGTCCAAGAAGAAAACCCAACATTTTAAAAGTATGTGAAAAAGTTGCAAAGAGCCAGGCTTGAGGCCGAAATACAGAGAAAATCGACTAAGGCAACACTAGGGACAGTTGGGACGTCGGGGCCCGAATCGGCCGAAAAACCGCAGACGGTCCATGCGCAAAGAAAGGGACATCCGGGCCGTAGGGACGCGTAGGATGCAAAAAAGGCGAACTGGTCGAAGAAATGAAGAGAATTGCCTAAGTCTTACTTTATAGAGTCTCGGGACAGTTGGGACAAAAGTACGCGGAGGGACGCGAGTCCGGCCGGATCGGGAAATAGAGCACTTTCGTTTGGGACATCCGGCCAAAAGTATGCGTGGGATGTGAAAAGCCAAAAGATGCAAGAACAAATCAAATCTCACCACGTGTCTTTGCTGCAAACAGGGACAAGGAAGCCCGAATTGGGTGGTTCGTAGATTTTGTCCTGGGCAGTTTGGGACATCCAGGCCAAAGGTACGCGAGGGACGCGCGGACACGAAAAGGTGAAAGGACATGGCAAACAGAGACAAGGAGGGCCTGCATCTAATGAAATCATGCCATGTGGCGGGGAGTTTAGAGCTCGGGGAGAGTTTTGGAAACTTAGCAAAGTTTTGGCCCAAAACTAAAAGGTAAAGGTTTTCCCACGCCCCTGTCAACGAACCAAATGATGCCACGTGTCCCAAGTGGCGGGGCGGGGAAAATGAATTTTTTTCCAAAGTGTAAGAAAACATCAAAATTTCAAAGGGAAACCCACGGGAGGTGGAGGAGAGAGAATTTTGCAGCCAATCAGCGCCCGACACGTGTCATCCAAGTGGCAGAGCGTGGGAAAAATTCAAATATCCGTTTTGGCCTGTTTTTGCCCTAAATCTTCAGATCGCCATATCTTTCGATCCAGAGCTCAGATTTTCACGTTCTTTATATCAATGGAAAGCTGGAAAAATTCTCTGCACGATTCTAGGGTCAATATTGCATTTTGGTTCAGTTTGGAGTGAGAAAATTGAGAAACACCTCTGGCATGTAATAATAGATAGAAGTGATGTTTCAACAACCAGCTTTAATGCAACAGACAGTTCGCCGTTTCTGCTAGACAGTCCGCCATTTTGCCAGGATTCGCCACTTCTACCATAATGAGATGAGTTAAATGCAACCTAGAAGTGGTTGGGGTAGATCTAGATTTCCTCTCTCTTCCCTCTCTCATTCTTCCTATATATTGTAAGGAGGGGCTTCTTTCTAAAGGTCGAACATTCCTGTTTTGCTCCTCCCTTCTTCTCTTTATCAGGTGAATTTGTGGAGTTTGAACCTCCCATTTGAAACTATAATGTGACTCTGCCTCTTGGCATTTTGTAGTGTATTGTATCAATCTTTGGAGCAAGTAATGCATGTCTGTGGATGATTCTCAACCCTCTCTGTGTTCATTTGCATCCTCCTGGTCTTTCACTGCAAATTTTGTTATCTGTGCATGATCTTGCATCACATTTGAATGGTCTGTGTTTATTGGCAAGATAGGTGTTCTTCATTCCTTGGTGCATCACCTCTGTTAGCTTAGGTTTATTTTTATGCATTTTCTTACCCTGTCTCCTTGGCAAGATTAGATTAGATTTTGAGTAAACTCTCTGCATTTTTCGTGTGCATCTAAATAGAGGAATAGGAACCAGCCTTCTCTGGAGATTCCTTTCTCATTTTGCAAGTCCCACACTTGGAGAAAGGATTCAATGTTGTGCAATCACATTGGATGCTAGAGTGATCAAACTAGAAATCTGATCAACATCCAGGGGTGTTGTGATTTTGCATCAACAGTTTTGGCACGCCCGGTGGGACACTAGAGGTCTCATTTTTATTGCAGCAAAGTTGATGTGCATCTGCTACAATTTTCTTGCTTGAAAAGAGCTATTATTTGCATATCTAGCGACTCCAAGGGGAAGAATCAACTGGTTTCAGCAGTGCAGGCCTAAAAACTCATGAGAAGAGTCACCACAAGGTCAAGAGTTGGAGAAGAAGAAGTTCGTTTGAATTCCGCAATTATCTCCAAGAAGAAGGTAAAGAGGAAGAAGGATTCAAAGGTATCCATCTCCACTAAACATAACTCTCTCAACTCCTCCACGGTAGGCCTTTCATTCGGTCAAAAAAGGTTTTAAGACCAATTAGAATGGCACAAAAAACCCCTATGTCAACTTCACAGTGCAGACCCACTTGCCCTCAATGCACAACATCAATTCCCATTGCAGCCTTGAAGAACAATCCCTACTTAATCGGAGAAAATTAGACTACTCCAGGTGATCATGTTAAAGACATTGCCAACCTTTGTGTAGTCCATGAAATCAATGAAATGCAAGTGGCTATCAAGTTACTGGCATCTTCATTCAAGGGTAAAGCATTGCAATGGTTTAGGAGCCTTGGAGCTAGTTCTATCACAAATTGGAATCAGATGTGTATAGCACTTCATGAGCAATTTGGAGAAAAGGAGACAACTTGTCTCTTTTAGAGCAGTTAACAACCATCAAGAGAGCTCCCAATGAGCAGCTGACCGATTTCAACTTCAGATTTCAAAAGACTTGGGAGAGAATTCCAGTGGCAGTCAGGCCAACAGCAGAAGGTGCTTTTCTCTACTATCTCAAAGCTCTAAATTCTGATATTTCTATGTTGATTCAGTCCATGGGAGGCATAACTATCCCTATGGCTTATAGCATTGCCATTAGGGCTGAAAATTGTTTGATCCAAGCTGGCAAACTTGCCCCTAGACCTCCCATGCCACTGTTTCCAAGTTTAGAGAGTCCAAACACCAATCAAGCACCTAATTTGGCTCCTTCTCCCACTCCTAGAAATCAGAGTTCAAATGAAGCTTCCACTTCATCTCCAAGTGCCCCAAATGAGCTTCAAGAAGTCATGAAGCAATTGCAAAACCTAGGAAATGAGCTGGTTACTCTCAAAAGGCAACAAGCCTAAGGTTTTAGACCTTCTTATCAACCCCAAGCTCAGCCTAATAGGCAGCCATACCAACCACAAAGGCCTCCTAATCTAGCTGCAAATATAAATCAAACAAGGCCTCCTGCCAATAGACCATTTCAGCCCTATAATCCAAATGCCATATCTGCCTCTAAGGCATTGGTGCCAACACAAAACAACATTTCCCAGGAGTATGATTGGTGTTTTCCATGCAATGAGCCTCATAACCAATCCATGTGCTTTAATGGTGCTTTGAATCAAGCATTAATGGTGACAACTATCGGTGTGGAGGGTGAGGGCGGTCAAGGAAACAATGCCAACAACAAGAAACATTCCAACAAAGCAATCAGCCCCAAATGACACCACATTGGTAAATTGGCAAGAGAGGATTTTGTGGAATGAACGAGCGATTTCTCAAGGTGTTGTAGCCAACACAAGGTCAAAAAGGAGGAATTTGGGTGAAGAACAGCCATTAGCCCCAACCAATCCACAACCTTCCATGGTTCCACAAATGGTTGGCAAGAAAAATCCAATTTCAAATGCACAAGGGCAGCCAAGAACAGCTCCTAGGCCAACTCAAATACGGTTGTTGCTGCCCACATGCAAGCAAGGAATGAATGTACAAACCAAGGGACAGCAAAGGGATCCTTCATCACCATTCGAAATTATCATTGATCAGATGAAGAAGACAAACGTCAATATATCAATGTGGGAATCCCTATCCATCCCAGGCCAAAGAGATCTACTGCAAGCTGCCATGAAGGATTGGCCAACTTTGAATTAGCAAATGCAAGACAAAGTGCTTACAAATGCTGCCCAGCCTAAGGGAAATCATGGAGGACAGCAAGGTAAAATGTTGAAACCCCCTCCTTTCTATGTTTCATTGATCATTGGAAATCAGCTAGTGCACAATTGCATGATAGACTCGAGGCAAGTAGCTTAGTAATGCCTACACAAATAGCTGATCAACTAGGGCTCTAGTATGAAATGATATCCAAAGGGGTAGTGCAGCTAGATGGGACAACAGTAGCAACAATTGGAGTGATTAAAAACTTAATCCTTACCTTGCATGCATGTCCAAATGTTGTTGTTTTACAAGATGTATCGGTCATAGACCTTCCACCACTCTTTGCCCTATGTTTGTCAAGAGACTTCACAGCCAAAATTGGAGGCTATCTTTCTACTGATTGGTCACACATGTTGTTCTAGAATGAGGTATGGAACCAAAGCTACAATCAGGTTAGAACCTATTGCAAACTTCCATATTGAGCCTTACACTCCAAGTCGATTAATGCCAATTTCTCAAAGATTTGATCAAGAAGATCACCCAAGCACTGATGAAGCTGACACTAAGGTTGGAAGCATCCCGGATCTAACTCTTGATGAATGGGCAAGCAAGGTGCATGCTTTTGATCCTTATCAAGAAATAGAAGAATCTGAGCTGGGAGTCTATTGTATACACGAAGAAAATCAACCTATTCCTAGCATCACCAAGCCAAACCACAAGGATGACAATGAGGTATGGCAAAATTTTGTTTTTGATGGATCAAGGAGTAGACAAGGCAGGAGAGGTGGAGCCATCCTTGTTTCACCTCAAGGAGTAAACTACTATTCAGCTTTTAGATTTTAGTTTGCATGCTCCAATAACTTGCTGAATATGAAGCCTTGGTGCGAGGATGCATTGAGAAATCAAGAAGAAAATAAAGAAATTGCAAGTCTTTGGGGACAAGTGAATTGATTGTAAATCAGGTCAAGGGACAACATGCTGCCAAGAATGATCTACTCAAATGCTACAAGAACAGGGTGTGGGACCTCATGGAAGATTTTGAGGGTTTTGGCATCAAACCCATTCTAGGAAAGAGAATAAGGTCTGTTGACAAAGCTTGCAGTGATAGGGGCAGCCTTTGACATTATGGAAAGCATTCAATAAGACAAGGTATAGCCAAACATCCACGTGATTGTGAGGCCTTTGGTGCCGGATAACAATGTCAATTGGCAAGTGTTTGAGAATGACCAGAAAATCATCCATTTCTTGCAAGACGAAGCTGAGTTCTCAGCTAAGAATCAAGAAAAGTTGGAACAATGAAGATGGTGACCAGGTGGTACAGCTAAGAACTAACAAGCTGCCCAAGGGACTTATCACTTTGGAGTCCATTTTTAATCCCAATGATCAGTTTAGGGAGGAGAAAGAAAACATTCAGGTCAAGAGAGAAGATTCAAAGTATCCATCTTGGTAGAAGAGAACAAACTATTGCAAATTGGAAGGATGAAAATGAACAAGAAAGGTATGAGTTCATACAAAGCTATGTCAAGAGTTCCTGACGTGTTTTCTTGGAGCTATGAAGACTTGAAAGGTTTCAATCCCAACTTAGCTCAAGCATACCATCGAATTAGATCAAATACTAAGCTTTGTCAGGGCAAAGTAAACAAAGACTAGTCAATCCACACATGGAGCCTCTCATGAGGAAAGAATTGGACAAGATGATTGAGTCAAGAATCATATTCCCAATCAAGCATTCTAGTTGGGTTTCCAAATTAGTTCCAGTCAAAAAGAAGAGTGGAGCGATCAGATTATGTGTTGACTTCAGAGACTTGAATAGAGCCTCTCTCAAGGACCATTACCCACTCCCTTCCATGGAGCAAATCTTGCAAGTTGTGGTTGGCTCCGAGAGGTTTTCACTACTTGATGGCTACTCAGGCTACAATCAGATTATGGTGAAGGAGGAAGACCAGTTCAAGACGGCCTTCACTACAAAATGGGGCACATATGCCTACAAGAAGATGCCATTTGGCCTATCAAATGTTGGAGCCACTTTCCAAAGGGCAATGGATATGGCATTCAAGGGGTTGATCAATAAAATAGTTACGATATATCTTGATGACATCTTGTATTCTCCAAAATGCGGTGGATCACCTCTTTCATCCGTGTATTTCAGAGGTGTAGAAGATTTGGGGTATCATTGAATCCCAAAAAATGCATATTCCTGGCTCATGAGGGAAAACTTCTAGGCCATATTGTTTCAAAGGAGGGATTGACGATTGACCCAGAAAGAGTTGAAGCAATTCAAGTGTTGCCATTGCCAAGTCACAAGAAGGCTCTTCAAAGCTTCTTGGGAAGGATCAATTTTGTCCGCAGGTTTGTTCCAAACTTTGTAGCTCTCGTAAAGCCAATAACGCTGATGTTAAAAAAGAGCATGGCATTTAAGTGGACATCTGAAGGCAAGGCAAGTTTTGAGGCAATAAAAGAGGCTATATCTCAAGCTCCCACTCTCGTCAATCCAGACTTCTCCAAGGGTTTCATGCTATACGCCTTTGGTGGTGGAGACACAATTTCTACAATCCTGGCACAACAAAACAAAGAAGGATTAGAACAACCAGTTGCTTTCTTCAGTCAAGGCTTGGAGGAATACAAAACTAGGTACTCTTTCATTGAAAAGCATGTCCTTGCTGTCATCAGGAGCTTGAAGAAGTTTAGACATTTGGTCTCAAACAATAAGATTCAACTATTGGTCTCTCATGCGGGAGTCAAGGACTTCCTTCTAAACAAGGATTTGAATGAGAAACGTGCAGGATGGATAACCCGTGGCATGGAATATGACATCGAGATTAAGGTCACCAAACTAGTATGTGGGAAGGGACTATGCGAACAACTAGCCTTGAGTCGCAAGTTGAAGAAGGTAATGGAAAAGATGATGTCCTCGCTACTACTGAATGATCAAGAACAACCGACTGATGATGCACCCGTGCTCCATGTTGGACTCAAGACTTGGTGCGTTACCTCCAAACAGACTTTGCCCTCCGTAAGTGAGCAAGGTGAAGAGGAGATACTTTAGATTACAAGCTATCCGTATGTAATCATTAATGGTATCTTGTTCAAGAAAGACATCCATGGTGTTCTATTAAGATGCATTGGAACAAGTCAAGTTGAGAGGATCTTACACGAGTTCCATGACGGGAGGCAGGAGGCCATTTTGCCCCACGAGTAATGACTCTCAAAATCATGAAAGCTAGTTACTATTGGCCTCGTATTCAATGATTGCTACTCATGGATTAAGAAGTGCAAGAAATGTGCATTCTTTTCGGGGAAAGGAAGGTTAGCAACGCTGCCCCTTCATCCAATTTCAGAGATCAGCCATTCATGCAATGGGACCTGGACTTCATTGGAGTCATCAATACCACCCGAGTCAAGGCCACAAGTGGATTCTCACGGTGACGGACTATTTCACCAAGTGGACCAAGCTAAAGAGCGCTCAAAGAGGCAAGTGAGTCTAACATACTAGACTTTTATGAAGAAATAGTGACGGAGTTCGGTGTGCTACCACTATCATATCGAGATAATGCATTAGCATTCACAGTTCCAAGATTAAAGAATGGGCTGTCAAGAATGGAATCTATTTAAGAACCTCTTCAAATTATTACCCACAGGGTAATGGACAAGCAGAGTCCATGAACAAAAAGTTGCTAAGGATCATCAGAAAAACTTTGGATGAAAACCAAAGGACATGGCACACCAAGCTAAAATCAGCATTATGGGCTGACAGGATAACTCCAAAGAGGTCTACAGGTAGTTCTCCCTACAAATTGGTCTATGGGAAAGAGGCTATTTGCCTATATCATTAGAATTTCCAGCATTGGAGCTCATGAAGCAGTTGGAGTTGTCTGAGTTCAAACCAATGGAGGCCAGGTACGCAGAGTTGATGGAATTGGAAGAAATAAGAGAACATGCAGCTCTGATGATTGAAAAGGATCAGATCTTAGTAAAAAGATGGTTTGACAAGAAGGCAGGAGCAAGGACCTTCCAGGAGGGGGACCTAGTTCTGAAATGGGATGCAGATTGGGTGAAACCTGGAAGGCATTCCAAGTTTGATGCCATTTGGAGTGGCCCCTACATGGTCACGAGATGTAAAAGTGGTAATGCCTTCCAATTGTCTGCATTGGATGGAGAAGAACTCCTGATTCCAATTAACGGAATCTATCTTAAACATTGCTACTAAAAAGGAAAAGGTTTACCCTTGTAAATATTAGCCTAGATTTCAGTTCCTCTAAGTGCGTATGCACATTGTCTTGTTGTAGTTAGGTTTCTTTTTCCTAACTACTTTGGGCAATGTGGTTTTGTCACTCTCGGGTTGAATTTCTGATTCGAGTGCTCCCGAGGAATGAGTTGCGGTATCGGGATTGGGATCGAGAGATCAATTTGGCTTCAAAGTTATTACTCCATGCCCAATGGATTGTTAAAAGGCCACCGATCTTCAACCTAGCAGACAGTGACCTGTTGAGTCACAGCTGTTGTCCAAAATTTCCCCAAGGTAATTTTGATAACATGCATCAGATAATCAATCCCGAGCAAGTAGAATGATTCAAGGCCTGATATCATGTTTTGGGGGTCCCCTCGGTTTCCCTCTAACCCTCCTGTCCAAGAAGAAAACCCAACGTTTTAAAATTATGTGAAAAAGTTGCAAAGAGCCAGGCTTGAGGCCGAAATACAGAGAAAATCAACTAAGGCAACACTAGGATGGGTTCTGCGTGGGGCCCGAATCGGCCGAAAAACCTCCGAGATGGTCCATGCAGAAAGGGACATCGGGCCATGGGATGCATGGGATGTGAAAGGCGAATCGGCCGAAGAAATGAAGAGAATTGCCTAAGTCTTGCTTCGCAGCAGTGAGACAGTTGGGACAAAAAGTACGCGGAGGACACGAACTTGGCCGGTTCGCCAGAAAGCAGAGGACTTTCGTTTGGGACATCCGGGCCAAAAGTATGCGTGGGACGCGAAAAGCTGAAAGAGCGAGAAAAATCAAATCTCACCACATGTCTTCACCGCAAATAGGGACAAGGAATCTTGAATCGGGCGGTTCGGAGATTTTTGTCCTAGATAGTTTGGGACATCCGGGCCAAAGGTACACGAGGGATGCGTGGGACACGAAAAGGTGAAAGGGCCGCAAACAGAGACAAGGAGGGCCCGTGTCTAATGAAATCGTGCCACATGGCAGGGGAGTTCGGAGCTCGGGGAGAGTTTTGGAAACTTAGCAAAGTTTTGGCCCAAAACTAAAAGGTAAAGGTTTTCCCACGCCTGTCCAATAGAACCAAACGATGCCACGTGTCCCAAGTGGCGGGGCGCGGGGGGAAAATGAAATTTTTTCCAAAGTGTAAGAAAACATCAAAATTTCAAAGGGAAACCTGCGGGAGGTGGAGGAGAGAGAATTGCGTGGCCAATTAGCGCCTGACACGTGTCATCCAAGTGGCAGAGCGCGGGAAAAAATCAAATATCCGTTTTGGCCTGTTTTTTGCCCTAAATCTTCAGATCGCCATATCTTTCGATCCAGAGCTCGGATTTTCATGTTCTTTATATCAATGGAAAGCTGGAAAAATTCTCTACACGATTCCGGGGTCAATATTACATTTTGGTTTAGTTTGGAGTGAGAAAATTGAGAAATGCCTCTGGCACGTAATAATAGACAGAAGTGACGTTTCAACAACCAGCTTTAATGCAACAGACAGTTCGCCATTTCTGCTAGACAGTCCGCCATTTTTCTAGGATTCACCACTTCTGCCATAATGAGATGAGTTAAATACAACCTAGAAGTGGTTGGGGTAGATCTAGATTTCCTCTCTCTTCCCTCTCTCATTCTTCCTATATATTGTAAGGAGGGGCTTCTTTCTAAAGGTCGAACATTCTGTTTTGCTCCTCCCTTCTTCTCTTTATCAGGAAAATTTGTGGAGTTCGAACCTCCCATTTGAAATTGTAATGCAACTCTACCTCTTGGCATTTTGTAGTGTATTGTATCAATCTTTAGAGCAAGTAATGCATGTCTGTGGATGATTCTCAACCCTCTCTGTGTTCATTTGCATCCTCCTGGTCTTTCACTGCAAATTTTGTTATCTGTGCATGATCTTGCATCACATTTGAATGGTCTATGTTTATTGGCAAGATAGGTGTTCTTCATTCCTCGGTGCATCACCTCTGTTAGCTTAGGTTTATTTTTATGCATTTTCTTACCCTGTCTCCTTGGCAAGATTAGATTAGATTTTGAGTAAACTCTCTGCATTTTTCGTGTGCATCTGAATAGAGGAATAGGAACCAGCCTTCTCTAGAGATTCCTTTCTCATTTTTGCAAGTCCCACACTTGGAGAAAGGATTCAATGTTATGCAATCACACTGGATGCTAGAGTGATCAAACTAGAAATCGATCAACATCCGTGGGTCTTTGTGATTTTGCATCAACAAGTTCTCTTTGTTTACTCTATAGGAACTTGTATTTATAGATTTTATGGGCTAAAGAACTCATCCTCTAGTTCCCCGAGATCGATGCCAAGTGTTTGAATGTGGTCCTCCATGTGAGCATGCTCCTCTAGGCCTGAGCTTTCCACTTTTCACCATGATGTGCTTCTAGAAGCTTCTACCGCAGGCATGTTCCTTCCTAGGCCAACCTATCACTAGGCTGGCACCTTATCCACTCAAAGATGTGCACAAAGTTGAATCATGCTTTTCACATGTTCTATCCCGAACACCTAATTTGGATAAGTCCCAAACCCTTGGTTTTCTCTACGTGCATACCACGCGTGCCACAGGGATTCCTTAAACCCTTATTTTAAACCCTTCTCAACATGCTTTATCCTTGTGTGCCTATGTGCCTTTTGTACTTAGTCAATATTCTAGGGGCCCAACATCACCCCACACTACGCCTATTCTCCATCCACGGGAACACTTCTCTTAGTGAAAGAAAGAATACAATAGGCTTACGCCTAGGAAAAAGAATAAGGGGATGAAAGAATGGGGAAAGAAGAAAGAATGGGAGAGTGAAGGAATCACTGCAACAAGATAAGAAAATCCTTTTGCAAGTCGGCCTCCAACTTGTTCTAGGCATCGACTTCTTCTTTCACTCTCTAACAAAGGTCGCCAACTAGAGCACTCACCTCAAAACTTAGTCCATCTCCTTCTACACTCATGGTATCATTGATCTTCTCCAACTCCTTGCATATATCCTCCAGTGCGTCCATTCTTCATGTAATACGTGGATATAGTTCCTTCAACTAGTTTTTGATTGAACCCCTTAAGGTTTCAATGGCTTCAGATTTATTCTCAACCTTGGCAAGGATTTTGTCCCTTTCCACCCCACCCTCTCCCTTTTTTTCTCCCGAAACTCATTAAGTTCCACTTCATGAGTGACAACCAAGGTGCTTTCCACTTTGTCCCTATCCATGCAAATATCGTACATGGCCTCAGTAGTCTAGGAAGTAGCCCTTACATCAGCAAGAACCTTGTTGTATTCCACGTGACGAGTGCTATGATCTTCAACTTATCTTCTTTCTCTAGGAGCGCGGCCACTTCTTTCAGACTCAAGGCTAGTGGCTATCTTTCCATGGTGAGGAACCTTGTTAAATCCTCTAGGCATCCCAAGGTAGATCCATACTTTTGCACATGAAATGCTAGGTCCGGATGCTTCAATAGTATAGCCTCATTGATGGATTCCACTTTCTTGTACACAACGCTCACCTTGGCCTTTTCATCCTTCAATTCCTACTGCCACTGGGTGCTGATCAAATTTTCCTAGCTTAGCTCCTTGGTCATTGTAGCTAGCTCTTCCTCTTTCTTCTTCAGCTCCCCTTCTAGATCTTTGATCCTATCATTTCACCCGAAGAGTCTAGCTTCGATCTCAACGGAGACCTTGTTGAGCATGTTGCATAGTTGTTCATCTAAGAGCTGCTGGGTATCCACCACTGGGTTATCTTCTCTTGGTCTTGGAAATGTTATTATTGCCCCATGGCTTACCTCAAACTCGGCTCATCAAGGTGGGACTTTATTGCCCATGAGATCATCTTCCTCATCCATGGATATGTAGCCTCCCTATCAAAAGATGACATTCCTACAAGATCCTCCGCTGGAATTATACTTTAGAACCATGCACGAAACACTTTCTTGGGGTCATCAATATAACCATATTTGGCATCTCCCCCTCTACACACCTTCCTCTCATGCACATGCCCTTAGGTATACTTACAGTCAAAACTGGGCCTCTAGTGTTGCCACATTCCTCTTCTACGCTCTCCTCCTTCTCCTTGTTCAACACTGGCTCAGCGTTGTGTTCCAATTTTTCCTCCACCACGGTCTCAATGTTCCTTGTCTCCTCTCCTTCCACCACCTTGGTTGCTTTTTCTCACAAAGCTTGGATTCTCTTGCTTCGTGTGCTAGGCTCCTCTCCTTTTCCCATGTCTTGGGTGCTTTCTCCTACCTGGCTATCCTTGTGCCGCACAAAAAGGAACCCCTATTCCTCTTCTCTACCTTCCTCCTTTGAATCATGTACATTGAAGATGGGTGGCCCTTGATCTTTTCCAGGATCCTCTTCCCCACTAACTTCTTCTTCACTATCATCTTTTTCTCCTATGTACTTGTCCAAATTCCCAACTTCTTCCGAGGTGGTCTCCTCTTCTACCCTCTGCTTCTTCCTAACCGGACATTCAATATAAGTGACTCTTTCTCTTCTTCTCATGAGGAATCCTTATCTGATGGCTTTTCTAGCTCTAGAGTCTTCTCTTTTACTATGAGCCTCTTCTTGTTGTGTGCATACATACTGGTCCTGGAACTTGTCCCAGGGGAACCTATTACCTGTGTCTCCACCACACTTGGAATTTTCTTTTCTGGCTCTTTTTCCTCCTGTTTGGGTGTGGGTCTCTTCCTACCAGTTAGATCCTGAGGTATAGACACCTCATTCTCTAGATATGTGCCCTTCTCTCGACTTGGGTCTTATGTGGATGTACACATGCCTGTGGATCCTTCTGTAATGGGAAGAGTCATGGGTCTTGTCATTTGAACTTCATGTAACACGTACCACTCCATGTATGTGTGCTTGCTGGGGTAGAGTAACCCTTTGCACAATTCCCTGTGATCTTGGTCCAAAATACCAAGGTCCAACTTAAACTTCTTGGACTCCTTGAACTTTTTACTCCCGCTTGGAAGTATTGAGATGTGAAGGCAAAGGGGAGCTTGCACCATGGGTTCCATGTCTCATCTATAAATTTGAATCTACCGAGGTAGAAATGTTGGTACATAGCAAATTCTACTTCTCCCTTAGTGGTTTTTGGTAGTTGTTCTGGGAATTCTCCTTTTCGCCCCAAACGTGTTCCTTAGGCACATATACCACTTTTCCAAATGCGCCTTGTGCACTATTTTCATAGTGTCACAAGTGTATTTCTCAAACCTCTTGGTGGGTGAGGGTTTTCAAACAAGGTACTCCCACACAAACTTTTCTAATGCATCCGATACCCCAATCTCCAAAAACACAATGGTTAGTAGACATTTCCAAAAAGGATCCTATCACCTTCCTTCACAAAGATGACAATCTCATCTACGATGAATGCAAAAAGTTGTAGATGGTGCCCTTTGAAATCTTCCTACAAACATTCAACCATGGCTTATTGACTTGGGTCCATCTCTCATGGCCATTTAGCTTTGACACCAGGTGCACGACCATCTTCATTATTGGGTCCTTAATGTCTATGACATCATAATACCTTGACCCCTTCTTGTATGCATAAGTGATGATAGTTTCCTTAATCACTTCTTTATTGGTCAAATCATCCTCCAAACCATCTCCTTCATAGATGAGGCCTGTGAAATGTGAAATGAGCTGAGGAGTTATGCGCATCTTGCACCCTGCGAAGTGGAAGTAGTCCTCATGCATGTGTGACATCAGCCATTGATATAAGTGCTCAGGTTTCCCAAAGTAGGGAAACTCAAAGAGTTGTAATAACCCTACCTTCTCAACTTGACCTTCACATCATCATTATAAATGGGAAAACCTTTTGGTGTCCTTTTGTTTGTTGGGCACTAACTCGAGCCATCTCCTTCTCGATTGTGCTTTTTCGATGATTATAATCATTCACAAACATGTTCCTAAGATGGGACTCCCACTCCTTCCCCAACAACACTCCATCTGGGTATTGCATTTTTGCATACCACTCTTCATTTGTGTGTGCATGCTTCAGTTTCTTATTACTTTCCCTTTCCCTTTCCCTTTCCCTTCTTGGGTGTGCTAACTGGTTTCTTGGGTGCCATTATCTAGGTCTTCTTACCACTTCAATCACTTCATGTTACTCTGTTCTTCCGCTCTCTCCAACCTTAGATCTTGAACTTGTGAAGAAAATTTCTTAACCCCATGCCCTAGTTCTTCAAACCCTAACTGGGATACTCCTTCACAAGATGGTGCCTTCTCACAATTCTCCTATGCCCGTGAAATCCCTTCCTCCTGGTTTGCAAATCCAAACTAGTTACTCACACTTCAATCTCTCCAAATTTTCTTCACACAAATTAGTTTTTTGGAAGCCCTAGTTTGTAAAGGTGTAAAAAGTGCTTCTTTCTCCTTATACGCAAAGTGAATAATGAAGTGCCTCGACCCCTTTATTTATAGTTTTCCCTTTTTAAGCATTAAGTGCTACTTCACCTACCACCATACTTTTACATTTAATGCATCTTTTTCAAACAAAGCCCAACTTTAGCACTTTTCCTCATGTGCCCAAACCTGCGTAGATAATCCTCCAACCTTTTGGTGTGCAACCAATCCAACATGACAGGAGACTCTTGCACACACATAACCAGTGTCGAATGCACTTCTTCTATCCTGATTTTTACTCACCTACCTCATGTTGCTTAATGCGCTTTCTCCTCCTTTGTACATGGGATCTAAAAGTAGCTTTATCTTAGCACCAACCATCCTTTTTCCATATTTTCTTTCCAATACACCTCTTTCAATAGGGCCATTCAACTAGGATTTTTAACACAACTTCCTTGGCACTTTAACCATGCTCTCCTTCACATTACTCCACCCACACTAAAATGATGTGTGGTCCTCTACACATTCACAAATTCTCAAAAAGTAGTAATAAGGTTACCGAGCCCAAGGCGCAAAACAAAACAACAACGTGAAAGGGAAACACAAGAAAATAAATGCATAAAGGAAAATTCTAAACTAACTGGAAAAACTACCTTATTTACAAACACCAAGAAGACTTATTTATAGTAGGGCTTTAGCCTACTCCCATTGAAGTGTCTAGGAAATTTCATTCCATCCAATGCTTATAACTGGCACGCACTCGAATCAAGGATGTATAAGATTGTGTAGGGACCCAACCAATGGAATTTCAACTTCCCAGGATGGCATAGAAACTTAGAATCATACAGTAAGACCATCTACCCAACCTCAAACTTTTGTTTCTAATGTGGTGATCATGTCAAGCTTTTTTTTGCTTTTTTTTTTGTTTAGCTCCACTGGTGAGTGATCGTCTCTCATCCAGCTTCATTAACTCATCAATTCTTTCTTCAGTGCTTTCTCATCAGCCAACCCTCCTGTGTGTGCTATTTGCAGAGAAGGTAACATGAATTCAACCGATAGAACAACTTCCACGCCAAACACCAATTGAAATAGTGTGGATTTGTTTAGCCTTTTATAAGTTGTCCTGTAAGCCCATAATACTACTGATACTTTTTCATCCCAATCTTGTCTTCGAAATCACAAATTTTGGTTAGGGTATGACTCAATATTTTGTTAAATGCTTCTATGGTTCCATTTTCTTGTGGGTGATAGGGTGTAGTATTGTGATGAGCCACCATGAACTCTACTAATAGGATCCTCACGGTCTCATTCAAGAAATGCGTACCCCTATCACTGGTTAAACTCAAAGGACATCCATACCTCATGATAATGTTCTCCCACAAGAATCTTTCCATTGTGGCTATTGTGTAATCTTTAGTTGGGCTGCCTCTACCCACCTTGTCAAATAGTCCATGCAAGTGATGACATAACATGACCTAGTCCTATGTGCTACTGGTGCAATAGGGCCTACAAAGTCTATTGCCCACTTTTCAAAAGGTTCCACGCTAGGTATAGGGTGCAAAGGCATTTCATCTCTCTTTCCTAGCTTGCCAATGTGCTGACAATGGTCACATGCTTTACAATAGTCTTTACAATCCTTGTACATGGTTTCCCACCACAAACTTGCCATTAATATCTTTACACGGTGGTGTCACCTGCATAATTCCCACCCGCACTTCCTCTGTGTGCTTCCTCCATGATGGTGAGGCACTCATGCTCTAGTACACACCTGTGCAACACCTCATCACACCGTAACTTGTATAAGTCTCCACTAATCAACATGTAGGGTGCGACATGCGTATGGCTAGTTTCTTCTTCTCTAATGCCTTCATTCCTTTTGGTGCCACACCTTCCTTTAAAAATACCACAATCTCCTCCAAATCTAAGGGCGCACGCCGTAACCTAAACAATTGTATGTCTGGCATTGTCTCCTCAATACTTTGTGCATCCTCCCCTGAATCAATTCTTAACAGATGATCAGGCCCACAATTACTCTTCCCAGGCTTCACTACTACGGTGAACTCAAACTCTTGGAATAACAACACCCACCAACATATGTGCCCTTATAGAATGGGCTTGTTTACCAAATAATTTAATGCCATGTGGTCGGTGTAAAATACAAAGGGTGTTTCCAGTAGGTACTTCCTAAATTTGAAAAGCACGTAGATCATCGAAAATGCTTTGCACTCAATCATGGTGTAATTCTTCTATGTTGGTGTCAACTTCATGCTTGTAAAACACAGAGGATGATCAACAATTCCTTCACCTGCTACGTGCAAGCACTACTCCAATGGTGGTTCCTGAGGCATCTACATGGACATGGAAGGGCTTTTCCCAAGAGGGAAATTTGTAATATAGGCATGGTGAAAAGCCTATCCTTTAATGTATCAAACACCCTCTATTATGCCTCTCCCCAATGGAAGGCACTTTTATGTCTGAGCAGCTTCTCTAAAGGTGCAGTGATCTTGGCATACCCTTTGATGAATTACTTGTAATAACCCGCATGCCCAAGGAATCCATGTGCACTACACTCTGGCTAGTAGGTTCCCCTAACCCCACAATAAATTCAACTTTAGTGGGATCTACCAAAAAGCCCTACTTACATATGATATGCCCCAATAATGTCCCAAAGGGTGTAGCAAATACACATTTCTTAATGTTGAGGGATATCCTCAACTGCCTACACCTCTCAAACATTAACCTCAAATTGTCACAATGGTCTTTTACTAGACCATACACTATCCAATCATCCAAATAGACCTGAAGAAACTTATGGATGAAGTCCTGGAATGCTTGCACCACTATGCATGAAAAAATAATAGGTGCATTCTTCAACCCAAAGGGCATGACCATGTATGCAAAACTTCCCCACTCAGTGGTGAAAGTTATCTTCTCCTAGTCCTCCTTTGTAATCCAGACTTGGTGGTACCCTAAAATCCATCCGTAAAGGAATAGATTTCACGCCCTAGTGACTCCTTCCAAAATTTCTTCCATGAAGGGGGTTGGAAAAGGATCGATGACACAAACTAAGTTCAACTCCTTTAATCCACACATATCCTAATTTTCCCATCCTTCTTGATGTTGATTACCATCAGACTTATCCATTTTGATTCTTCCACTACTTCAATGATCCAAGAAGCTATCATTTTTTCTATCTCCTCCTTAACCTTCATGTAAAAATTAGGATTCATGTGGTAGGGCCTCTTCCTGACTTAGCATGCACCATCCTTCAACTTTATCTTCATCCCCCTAAGGAATGGTGAATGCCTTTGAGCTCATGGTACCCATGCAGAAATAAATCCTCAAATTCGTGCAATAGATCAATGATCTTAGAGACTTCCTTCTTTGACCAAGTAATCTCCAATAATAGCTTCCTTAGGTTCTTCTCCGAACCGATGTTAACCTTCTTTGTCTTTAAGGGCTCATGGTAGGCATGTGTGTGAGTATCAACACTATCCACTACCTCATGTATCCCTACATAATGGCTAACATCCAAGCTTTTTTCTTCCTCCCCATCAATCACATACACTAACTTCCCTTTCTCCTTTTCCGAACATGCGTGCTAAAGATGTAACTCTTTGTTTCCTCTACCTCCTCTTCAAAGCACGCTTCTAGACCTGGCCCTCCTAGTAACTCCAACAGCCTATCTTTCACCATGGCACTATGCCCCATGGTAATGCACTTGACTACCTACAAGGCCATATCAACTAATGGCTTGGTACTCTGATACTCAAAGGTTTGAATGTGATCAACCGCTAGCTCTTTCCAAATCCCTATTTGACGAGTGTGTCTCTAAATGAATGTACTATGTGCACACACAACCCTCGTAATGTAGAGTACAACTTATGTACCCAGAGGGATGGTGGAAAAGCTTCTGCACCTTCTTTCCAGATCCTCTCACACTCCTAGATATGGAAAGAGGTAGGCTCTTCCCATGGTAGTCCTTGATGGTGGTGGGCATGTTACTTCTAGAGAATCTGACAGAGAGAGAAATTCTTACCTCGTGCCATTCCAAAATTCTCTCCTGATGTGTAGCCCACCACTATGTCATTGTACCGAGTAGGACATAGCTTAGCATCCCTCTCATTCCTTCTCCTCCTTCCACTAAGCTTCCATCTCTGCGTAAAAAGATCTCGGGAAGGCTCCTCCTGAATACTTAGGCAGCTCCTTTCCTCCTAGGCACTGGACTATGCATGCCTTTGTTACCTTGGTCACCGACCCTCTCAACTACCATCTAATCAATTCATAAGTTCCATGCACCCAATTGTCACATGCTAGACTGGTGGTATCACTTACTGACTAAGCATCCTCAAACTGGATAACTTCATCGATAGGATGGATTATCTCTGGGTCCCTGATTGAGTGCACATATATCCTATCCAGAACTTCTTCCCCAAAGGTTTAGTATAGGGTGCCGAATTCCCATCAGCTAAGGGTATAATGACCCACTCCTTATTTTCAAAGTTGATGTACCCTTTGTTGAACTGAAGGTCTACATTGTTCTTGTAACACCATGGGCACCCAAGTAGTGCTGGGAAATTGTCTACCTCGGCGAGTGCCAAGACTTCGAAGTCCCTAGTAAACTTAGCTCCCTGGATAGTGATAGTTGCATCCTTTAAGACACCGATGGGAATTTCCTTTGTCTTATTTTCCATATACAACACATTAGAATATGGCTATAATACAGTCTCCCCATCTGATGCCATGCATCCAAAGTTAGAACATTGACCTCTGCGCCTGTGTCAATGAGGATATTACTAAGGAGCCATCCATCTACAACTACATTCAATGTGATCTCCTTGTCATAGTCAAGGCTGTGAGGGGGAAGGTTTGCATGTAAGACCTACCTCTCGTGCTCTCCTCTAATGCATGGTACCTTCTCTCTCAACCATGATCCTAGCAAGGGAATGATATTCTCTTGCCTTAGCATTTTACACACTTCCTTGACCTCATCCAGGTCATCCTTTGGCACCTTGACTCTCCTTCCTTGTTCCTCCCTCCTGGACTGCTCCTTTAGACACTGGATTTCCCCTTATAAAATCTAAATGACATCCATAGTGTCTTGATATACCTCCTTTTGATGTGCAGGGTCTAGGTACTTTCCATGAACTACTTCCTCCCTTGAAACCAAGCTCTGCTACCTTGGTATCTCTTTTACATGCATGGATTCTTCCCTCGTTTTTACCAAGATAGGCTCCAAACCTGCATCTCATGTTAGCCAAGGCATCCACTATGTGTCTTCCTTCTTAATATGGACCATTACAGTGCCCTTATCTTTTTCGATGTTGTTGATTCATGTGCTCAAAAATTCTTGGACACTCCTCATACTTATGCTTCTTTCCACACCATGTGCACTATGATAGATCCAAGCACTCTCATTTGTAATGCTCTGTAGATCCACAATTGAAACACGTTCCACATGAGAACTCAATACTTCCTCCTCCGTAGTTACCATGATCATAGAATCCTCATGAAAACACCTTCCACATGTGCCTCCATCTCGTGCGCTCCTCATAACGAAAATCATCACCCTTGGAACTACTAACAACACTAATTTGGCACACCCCATGATCACATGGCCTCATGGATGATCAATGGCCTCATGGATCTGATCAATGAGCCTACAATCCTTAGTATCATGGGTTATAGAGGTGTAGATCTTATAGTAACAAGACACATTCTTCCATATTGCACGTTGTAGCAAGGGGCATCTACTTGCATCATGGTCCCCATGACAAATTTCACAATCTACTGCCATAGCACGTACTGTCCTCCAGGGGAAATTATCCTTGACATGCCCTTCTACTTCATAATTTGTGCACCATAAACCATTACGAGTCTCATGGGATGAGTTCGCAGACAACTTTTCCAACTACTTAGCCATAGCAGCAATCTGAGCCTCCAGAATAGGCTAATGCCAGTATCAACACTACCAATAGCCTCAACACACGAGTAACTTCCAATGTCTCTGTGGGGTCTGTAAAATTTTTATGAGATAAGGCCCTTCTAAAGGGTGTGATCAATCCTCCAAAAAACCACTGAGCATGTTGTGAAGGGTGAATATCATATGATAATTTAGACAAGAGATTTTTAAAGTGCACATCATACTCCTACACACTCTCTACCATTCCTTGTTGAATCTCCTTCAAAGCATTGATGCTCTTCTATTCAAACTCATGGATGTGGAATTCTGCCAAGAATGTGTTCTTTAGAGTAATATAATCCACCACTATTTGATGAGGGTCATATTTCCTATACCAGCTATGTGCGTGCCCTTACAACGTGGTTGCAAACTGACTAGCCTTCGCTCCGAGGGTTGTGATACCCTTTGCACGCCATAGTAGTTCAAAATTTTGAACATGTTCCATAGCATCCTCAATACCTCTGTAATTAGGAAAATGTAGAGACATTTCAAAGAAAACTTGGGGGTGGTTGGGGCCCGAATCCTCTGAGCTGAGCCTTTGTTTTCACCTGTGTTTCCTCTACCACCACCCGATCCACCAGTCCACTAGGTCCTAAACCACTACATCCACTAGACCCACCAGATCCTATTCCTCCTGAACCACCATATCCACCAGGTCCACCAGGTCATGTTCCTCTTGATCCCCCAAATCCACCAGATCCCATAGTGTTCATACCAAGGGTCCCCATAGTTCCACTAAATAATGCACCTATGGTATGCAACAATGCCCCACTACCAATAGTATAACCCATGCCACTCCCAGATGCAATACAAAATATTGTGTGTCTATACCTTGCCCGAAAAGTCATCCTAACACTAGGTTGGTGTTTACAGCCATAAAAGGCCCAAACGAGAACTTATATCTCCTAGGTGTAGACCAATCACTTCCAATGCAACCAACTGGACTAGCAATATTTTCCCCCTGATCTAGAAAACCAAGCGCTAGGGTTTGGTCACTAGGTTGGTTAAGATGTGCACCAATGGTTCTTCACTCTCCGCACGATGAACTCTCATCAAAATTTGAAGGGGTATCTCTTACGTGCTTTCCAATATGGCGTCGCATGCATCGCTTCTCAGTTCCACGTCCCCTACATGAACCTCAAATCCTTCCCGCAACATCTGCCACCATACATCCACCACACCTACAACCCCGCATTGTCTAGAAATCTCCCTTTCATGTTCTTCACCATACTTGAGTCATCTCTCCTCCCTTTCTTTCTCCGTCACAACATCTGCCATCTTCCTCCACCCTAGCTTCCTCACCCAAGCACTCAGAATGGTTTAGCCGGCCATTGGGAATGCCTCTAAACTCATGGTAACCATCAAGATCTTCATAGCTAGAGGGACAACATGTATAAATGATCCTCCGGGCTCTGTAGAAACTCAAACTCAAGCAACCTTTATAATAATATGTGGAAATGGCATACTCTAGAAGTGTAACTACCTAGTAATCCTTTCCACCAATGATCCATAACATGAGTCCACATCAAATCTACATCCTATAACTCCTGGTATTCTTATTGGGTCCACATATGTGATTTATAACGCCAACTTGATCTAGATGCATACGTTGAGAGTCATTCATACAGTTCCATTAGGAAGCAACAAAAGAAAAAAATTTCATACAAATCATGGTAGAGGTTCTCTTCTACCCATCTACGTGCATCAAAATCAGCTCCAGTGCTAAATCTATGAGAAAATTCAATCTTTTCTTTAATTGTATTTTAGTTACGATTAACATTCCAAGAACATTATTGTGCAAGGATAAATTTCTCATTTGTCCACCTACAGATACTTAAGTTCATACCATGGTTAAATTATCGTTCACCCCTTTTAAGTTGGTTTCTTATTCTTTACAAAAGTTTCCATAACTTGCATTCTTATTTGTCATAATTCAAAAGCATATAAAGTACTTAATTATCTTGTCCTTATGTTAAGAATATTCTTCTCAAACATATATTCAATGTCTACCTTTTTACTCTTACAACTCATGTGAATGTGACTTGGTGTCCATATAGTGATATTAGGATTTAATGGATTTAAAATACAAGATAGCTTTTTACCACAAAACATTCCTCGATCACGGTAAAGTTATTTCCCTACCATAGTTATTCTAATTCAATGACTTGTGAATTTCCTTTTTGATTTATATATATTTTGTTTTCTCGTAGTTTGATCACAACAAGGCAACAATACATATTCTTTGAAAACAAAGATATTTAATTGAGTTATAAGGTCTCCAAGTGGCATAGTATCCCTAAACCTCAATCTCATTTTTTTACTCTTATATGCTTTATTTTCTACGTCACATTATGGTCTTATTTTAGCATTGTCTTGTAAAAGGAGTTACGAAATGTTTGTCTAACCTCTTGAAGACATAAATGATTAGAAGACTTGAAGCTACACATGAACCCTAAGTTAACATCCAAATCAACCGAGGTTTTAGATTAATTCCAACTTCACCTAAGGGTCTACCCCTCAACTATATATGTGTTTTAAGCAAGAGGACAAATTTATGCTAAACCACCTTCAGAAAGGACCAAGGTGTTATGTTGAGAGAAACCAAGGTAACACATTTAGCTGAGCAGAGCTAAGGAGTTCATTAACAAGAGTTTAAGACCTAGAACAACTAAGTCACAACCTCCATCTATGTCATCTGGATCCAACAGGGATTTCACTCGATGAAGAACTTTAATTTTAAATCTATCTTTGGATGACAAGGTAGTCCACTAGGATACGAAGGAGGAGTTAGCTCTACATACTCCAAAAGAAGTTTGATTGTGTCACTCCTATCTAACAGATGGGTTTAAGACAATGTCACTAAACATACTGACTAAGACGATAAGCCCATTCTTGGGCTCTTGTTTACTCAAACTAGGAGGTTCCATCGAGTGTAAAGATTAAGTTCATCCTATGGTTTTCAATGTCTTCTACGGTAAGGAGTATCACACATGAAAACAAGTTATGCTCCGATATTGAACAAGGGTAGAGTGTTTCGATTTAATTCTCTTTATTACATTTACAAAGTATGAATGCACAAGATGACTCATTAATCATTTATTGAACACTAAATATGCACTACAAGATATTACTTCAAATTCATTTACCTTATATAAATATCAACCTTTTTACCATGTGTACTATGAATCAAATTGAACCTATGATTAAATGCACATTTCCTAGATGTCCTTGAAACCTAACATCTCATACATATCAACAAATTATCAAATATAACCTTTTGTAACATGAGACTACATTATACATTTATTCATTTAACAATGAACTATATAAATTACAATGATAATTAATAAATTACACATCACCTTTTTCGTCGTCATTCTTTCATCCTGTAAAACCACGTGAGCATGATATCAGCGATAATTCAGCTGGCATGGCATCCACCCTAATCTAACATAATTATCATTTTTCAGTTTCCCATTTACATATAATAATAATTACAATTTGCAAGTGAGAGAAAAAGTTTAGAGACATGTATTCAATGCATTTCATTTCACTTCATTTTGTAACCCAGGAGAGAGAAAGAGAAGGGAAGAGAGAAAACACCATTTTGTCAAAAGTTCTATTTCACACAAAAGTTACACTATAGAGTTTTAAATAGTTATTTACATGTGTAAAAGTTTCCACGGTGGTTTGGCAACCCGACGAGGGTCCCATAACTTTTCTATTTTTACATTTTCTTACTAGCTACAAAAATGTTCAAAATGGGCTCAGAGGCTAAGAAACCACTTCCAAAAGTTATCTTCCGATGAGAACGCACACCACGATTAACTTTCTACGTGTTCCCAGATATACCAAGAGTTCATAGTAACTGATGGAATTGGGAAAAAGTGAACGGTTTGCATTTGGCAGCTAGTTTTTTGGGGCCACTGGTCGTAGTTGACCCAGTTGCAAATGAACAAAAGTTAGCTCGAGGGCTTAGAAAACCATGTCCAAAACTGACATTTGATGGATGAGCATGCAATGAGACACTTCCTACAAGTTCCCTATATAAGGATAATTCATCAGAGTCGATGGGACTGAGAACTAGAAAACCATTTTCAAACGGTGACAAGTTTTCTGGAGTGACAAGTTGAAATTGGTCTAGTTTGACCTCGTCAAACTGTGACCGAGGCCTACAAAATGGCTTTCCAAACTATCCAAAAAGTGTTTTTCCCTAAAATGAATGTTCCATGCAATTTTCTAGTATAAACACTAGAGGTTTGCGAAGACGGAAATAATTTCTCTATCCAGGTTTCAAATGGCGGTTCAAAACGAAAGCCAACTTTCTAGATTTAACAACTTTCTACTACTACTGTTGTAAACCAGTGTAACAGGCTCCTATAAGAGCATCAAAAAGATCACATATGTTCATTTGGGTCAATCCAAAGGTCAAGGTGACTCCTCACATAACAAGGTACATGAATGAAGCTTAACATCTCATTTTAGAGTTACGAAGGGTACTTAATGAGTCTCAAAAATGCAAAAATTAACTATTTAAACCGGGAGATGATCAACATTATTACTGGAAAGTCAATTTTGTCTTGGTCGATAAAACAATGTTGTAGTGATCTAGTTGGGTAGGAAGTTTTCTACATCACCTCAGAATGAGGGTGGAAGTTCATGTTTTAATGCAAACGGAGTTATTTTGACTTCGTGAGTTTTGACACGACATTTCATTGTTTTTGCAACGAGTTGAAATAAACAATTAACTGTATTAAAATCCTAATATTTTAAAATTATATTAAGTTGTAAATGAAAAACTAAAATACGAGAGTTATGAAAGATGAGGGGAGGTGAACCATGCCTGGAAGAAATGAACTGGCGAGGTAGAAGTCGAGGAGTTGACATCACACCGATTGATTTCACTTACTTGACCACGGAAGGAGCCCCCAAAAATAGCATCCATAATAATGTCAAAATCATTGGCCAGTTCTATTGGAAAATCCTCTGGTGGAAAGAAAGGAATAGGTGTTCTCAAGTGCCTCTAGCTGAGTAACAAGCCCATGGTAAAGAGCTTATCAGTGTGTTTGGGATAGCAAACAAATGCCATGTGTACTATGAATCCATTATGTGCATATCCTGAAATCATGGCATTCCATGAGACAACATTTCTTTGAGGCATTATATCAAACCGTTCACACGCCTTTCCAACAAATCTATTTTGTGCATAACCTGCAATCATGACACTCCGTGAGACCGCATTTCTTTGAGGTATTCGATCAAACAGTTTATGCTCCTTCTCAACAAATCCATTTTTGCATACACATCATCGGAAAAAGGTAGCAGCACAACTACAAACATCTCGACATAAATTCCTCTCTCCATTATGCTTTGATGGACATCATACCCTGCTCCAAAGCTTCCATTTTGGCATAGGCTAGAAGTACACTGGAAATGTAAACTCATTAGGTTGGAGACCTTTTTTTGCATGGTGAAACAGTGTGACTTATTTATGAGGAAATTTGTGTTTTATGTAAGCAATAATAATAATAATATTCCATCCATGAAGTCTAGCTCATCTCTTTTTTTTTTTTCATTTGGTCAAACATTGTATCCACGTCCACCAAAGCATTTGTAACTACAATATCAATATCGACAAAACCCCTCTATCTTTTTTGTTGTTAAAGCCCACGCAGTTCTAGAAATTCACTTTTTTTTTTTTCTTTGCATAGGTTTCTGGGAGGATGCTTGTCATATTTGGGAGGAGGGGAGGAGGCCGCACAACCATGGCACTCCATGAGATGACACTATGAGGCATTTATTTTAAAAAAACAAAAACAAAACACCTTAAGCAAAAAGATCTCGAGAAAAATTGTGCACCACATTTTCATTAAAGCATTTTGGTCCAAAATAACCGATCATGCCTCAGTGCATCCACATTTGCAAAAGGAAATTTCAAAGCGGTCACACTAATTTAGCAATCCATGAAATAATTTCTTCCTTGATTCAAAAGGATTTCCTCTGCCTTAAAATCCAATCCTGGTGCAAGTAGAGAGGGAAATGAAAAATGCCTTCCCCTAGTTTTTTGCTTTTCCCCCCAAACCACCCATTCCCCAAACACAAAGAGACAAAAAACCCTAACTAAAATTCTAGAGCTTTTTCACCCTCCTCCATTTAGTTTTATTTTATTTAACATTATTGTTATTTTAAATTCATTTAACTCATTTCATTCACTTTGAAAATCTATTTCATTATTAAAATAATTTAATATGTTTCATTATTATTATTATATTTTATTTTGTTATGACATTCCAAAAGAACTCATAAAGTAAATCCTTACCAATGATTTGATAGGATTTATGACCAAACCCGTTGATGATCTGGATAGTCAAATCAATACCTAAAACATAGAACAACACCATGTATACTATTTATAGCCCGCCCGTAACTATATCTTGACCAAAATAATAATAAGCAAAATAATCGACAATTCAAAATAATAATTATAATTATGTAGATGTTCCCTCTAGTTGGTCACGCCCTAACAACATCAAGCCATCATTCAAACCACCTAAAGAATTTGAGAATGAGATTTTCCTTAACAGGGTAATCAAAAAGGTGAAGCCAACAAGGATCAACAGGAGCACAACAACGTTAAATGCTTAGCAACACATGGTCGTTGAAGAAGAAAAAGAAGAACGAGGAATGGGGCATTACATTCTCCTCCCCTTAAGAAAGCATCGTCCTCGATGTGACATACAATGAAGAAGGAGAAATGGTAAGCAACAAGGAATGAATATGATGGAAGGCACGCTCTAAGGTTAAGATTTTAGATACAAAAGCACGGTCACGGGGTGGCCCTAGGAACATTGGTAGAAATTTTAACTTTCAAGGTTCTGTGAAGATTGGTAGTTCTCTTATTTTACCTTATTTTATTAATCTTTTCATTAACATTATTCTTATCTCAAGATTATAATATTCATTGTTTAGAATTTTTAGTTGCTTAAGTTCTGTGGGTGCCCATCATAACTAACATCAAGATGTCACACAACTTAACTTAACACAAAAAAACCCATGAGACATCTTGCTACCTACTTTCATGATTGTATCACATCACAAGGTCTTTTAATTCCTCCATGGAATGACAACAAGTAGTCCACATAGCAAATAATTTCCAACAATTACGTCCTAGACATAGATCTAGTACACACATGTGACTGACAAAAACAAATCATCACACTGATACATATACAATGAGTATCACATGACCCAAAAAAATCCATGACTGTACCAACATAGTGCCAAGACAATATCCAATAGTCCATACCAACCAAGGGGAGAGTCAAGCCTCAATCATAACAATGTGTCTAAAAGACTCACAAGAGTACACATAACTCACTATACCAACTCCACACATCACAAGGCATCACGAAACAACTCCAGATATCTCCAAAAGCATCACAAAATACAACTCCATATACCTCCCAAAGCATCACCAAATAATCTCCATATACCTCCCAAAGAGAAAGAATCATAGTGCAAAAACAAGTCGGGTCACTCAACCATAGAGCCCCATCAAAGAATATTAGGTCACTCAACCAGAGTGAGTGCCATAAATAAATCGGGTCACTCAACCATAGAGGCCATCTCCTTTCTCCTTTTAATGAGGTCGGGTCACCCTATGGCCCTAGGCACATAGAGCCCCGTCACCCCCAACCCAAGTGACATAATAACTCGTGGTTCAACAACCCGCTAGTTATATGTAACTCCTTGGGGCGTACCCCCATACAATGAAGTGGGTCCATAGGTTCAACCACTCCATGGTTAATCCCATGACCCTATTCCAACACATTACGACATTAGAACCAACATAACAATCCATTCAAATGCCAAGTGGCAAAAATCAAAAGCCTTGGGCTAGGCTACAAAACTTTTAAATATGAAAAGAAAGTTTTAAAACTAAGAAAAACAAATGGCTAATTAGCCATGGTTAGTGCAAAATCCAAATGTTAATGCAACAATCAAATAAATGCCCAAAATATAAGAACATGTCAATCAAGAAAACAATTGGTTCTAGCTAAAAGAGATAATGATTAATTTATGAATAAAATACGTATTGAGAAAATAGCACATTACAATCACTATGTGGCCTCATACCACCACCAAAGGGGTACTCATCAAGTTGTTGGCACTCGGACATCGAGCCTCAGCTCGTAAAAATATACATGTAACCATAAATGAGTATATCAAATAATGTAACTTGTCATCATCTCTACCTGAATCATTCCTCCATACTCCCACAAGGATCAACATAGTCAAAATCACATAGGATTATTCAATGAACAATCCAATAGGAAAGAGCAAGGAACTCTAGTTGCATAAGTTGAGCCTAAGGTGGTGCACACCCACAATATACTGAGCAAGCTGAAGTATACTAAATAGATAGAAGTGGGTTTTCAGTCTATATAAGACTCCACTTCCTCACTTGTACTCGGCTCAAGATTATGAAAACCTGGTCCACGCCTCCTCTCTCCACACATACACTCTTGATAGTTTATCCCCTTAGGGTCATCTAGTGTAAGGTTCACAACATACACATAACTACATCACTAACACAATGGTGATTCACGCACATTAACCATAACGTCTTACACATGGTATATATATATATAGGGGTATAACACAATCATTACTTTCATGGGTTATGATACATCACATTACCACATTCTGCACCCAAAGTGCAATCACTATACAATAGGGATCATACTCACCATATGCCCCTAAATCATGACATGAACCATCACATATTACATGAATTATATGTATGAGGAACACAATGTCTAACATTACAACATATAGTCAATTGCAATACAACACGATGATGCACACAACTAATCACAATATGGTGATGACATCATGATGAAATGTGATTCACTTTACATCAATTTTGTCATGCAATACATCAATACACCTTCACATCACATAAATCCAACATGTTTTAACCCTCTGCAATCCACAATAACATTCCATTCACAAACAACAAGGCATACATCACACACGAATTCCTCATTGAATCAACAAATAGAGAGTGAATACTCTCATCACAAGCACATCAATATGATAACAAATACGCACTAAGTGACATGCACAACATGTGCATTCATAATTTCACAATTACGACATAGTTCACATCATGCATATATCACATTACTCTTCCAATATCCACCACCATCATGCGAATCATCATCACAACTCCAATCCATCCCAGAGGTTCGAGAGCATGAACCTCTCTCTGATACCATATGTAGTGCCCACATTTTACACACACAATTACAACAGTAAAATACCAGGATAATTTTTTTTTTGACTTACATTGCTCACTACACACAACACAACATGGGCTCCAAGTACAGAAACTCGACTCACATGACAATCACATAAGTCATCGACTCACATAGACACATGAAAACAACATAGGCATGTCGATGCCACACTTTTCCCAATGAATGAATACTAGCAATGCCCCAACCACAAAAAAGACTCAAGGATAGGCAAACCCACAACACATCTTTTCTTTAATTGTATTTTAGTTACGATTAACATTCCAAGAACATTATTGTGCAAGGATAAATTTTCTTTTTCCACCTACAGCAAATTTTAAGTTCATTCCGCAGTTAAATTATCATTCACCCTTTTAAGTTGGTTTCTTATTCTTTACAAAATTTTCCATAACTTGCATACTTATTTGGCATAATTCAAATGCATATAAAATACTTAATTATCTTGTTCTTATGTTAAGAATCTTCTTCTGAACATATATTCAATGTCTACCTTTTTACTCTTACAACTCAAGTGAATGTGACTTGGTGTCCATATAGTGATATTAGGATTTAACGGAGATTTAAAATACAAGATAGATTTTTTTACCACAAAACATTCCTCGATCATGGTAAAGTTATTTTCCTACCATAGTTATTCTAATTCAATGACTTAATGAATTCCTTTTTATTTTATATATATTTTGTTTTCTCATAGTTTGATCACAACAATGCAATACATATTCTTTGAAACACATAAAGATATTTAATTGAGTTATAAGGTCTCCAAGAGTGGCATTATCCAAACCTCAAATCTCATTTTTACTCTTATATGCTTTATTTTCTACGTCACATTATGGTCTTATTTTTAGCATTGTCTTGTAAAAGGAGTTATGAAATGTTTGTCTAACCTCTTGAAGACATAAATGATTAGAAGACTTGAAGCTACACATGAACCCTAAGTTAACATCCAAATCAACTGAGGTTTAGATTAATTCCAACTTCACCTAAGGGTCTACCCCTCAACTATATATGAGTTTTAAGCGAGAGGACAAATTTATGCTAAACCACCTTCAGAAAGGACCAAGGTGTTATGTTGAGAGAAACCAAGGTAACACATTTAGATTAAGAGCTAAGGAGTTCATTAACAAGAGTTTAAGACCTAGAAACAACTAAGTCACAACCTCCATCTATGTCATCTGGATCCAACAGGGATTTCATTCGATGAAGAACTTTAATTTTAAATCTATCTTTGGATGACAAGGTAGTCACTAGGATACGAAGGAGGAGTTAGCTCTACATACTCCAAGAAAAGTTTGACTGTGTCACTCCTATCTAGATGGGTTTAAGACAATGTCACTAAACATACTGACTAAGATGATAAACCCATTCTTGGGCTCTTGTTTACTCAAACTAGGATTTCCATCGAGTGTAAAGATTAAGTTCATCTATGGTTTTCAATGTCTTCTACGGTAAAAAGTATCACACATGAAAACAAGTTATGCTCCGATATTGAACAAGGGTAGAGTGTTTCGATTTAATTCTCTTTATTACATTTACAAAGTATGAATGCACAAGATGACTCATTAATCATTTATTGAACACTAAATATGCACTACAAGATATTACTTCAAATTCATTTACCTTATATAAATATCAAACCTTTTTACCATGTGTACTATAAATCAAAATTGAACCTATGATTAAATGCACATTTCCTAGATGTCCTTGAAACTAGCATCTCATACATATCAACAAATTATCAAATATAACCTTCTGTAACATGAGACTACATTATACATTTATTCATTTAACAATGAACTATCTAAATTACAATGATAATTAATAAATTACACATCACCTTTTTTCATCATCATTCTTTCATCCTGCAAAACCACGTGAGCATGATATCAACGATAATTTGCTGGCATGGCATCCACCCTAATCTAACATAATTATCATTTTTAGTTTCCCATTTACATATAATAATAATTACAATTTGAAATGAGAAAAAAAGGTTTAGAGACATGTATTCAATGCATTTCATTTCACTTCATTTTGTAACCCAGGAGAGAGAAAGAGAAGGGAAGAGAGAGAAAACACCATTTTGTCAAAAGTTCTATTTCACACAACAAGTTACACTATAGAGTTTTAAACAATTATTTACATGTGTCAAAAGTTTCCATGGTGGTTTGGCAACCCGACGAGGGTCCCACAACTTTCTATTTTTACATTTTCTTACTAGCTACAAAAACGTTCAAAATGGGCTCGGAGGCTAAGAAACCACTTCCAAAAGTTATCTTTCGATGAGAACACACACCACGATTAACTTTCTACGTGTCCCCAGATATACCAAGAGTTCATAGAAACGATGACGGAATTGGAAAAAGTGAACGGTTTGCATTTGGCGGCTAGTTTTCGGGGCCACTGGTCGTAGTTGACCCAATTGCAAATGAACAAAAGTTAGCTCGAGGGCTCAAAAACCATGTCCAAAACTGACGTTTGATGGATGAGCATGCAACGAGACACTTCCTACAAGTTCCCTATATAAGGAGAATTCATCAGAGTCGATGATAGGACTGAGAACTAGAAAACCATTTTCAAATGGCGACAAGTTTTTTGGAGCGACAAGTCGAAATTGGTCCAGTTTGACCTCGTCAAACTGTGACTGGAGGCCTACAAAATGGCTTTGCCAAACTATCCAGAAAAGTGTTTTTCCCTAAACTGAATGTTCCATGCAATTTTCTAGTATAAACACTAGAGGTTTGTGAAGACGGGAAATAATTTCTCTATCCAGGTTTCAAATGGTGGTTCAAAACGAAAGCCAACTTTCTAGATTTAACAACTTTCTACTATTGTAAACCAGTGTAACAGGCTCCTATAAGAGCGTCAAAAAGATCACATATGTTCATTCAGGGGTCAATCCAAAGGTCAAGGTGACTCCTCACATAACAAGGTACATGAATGAAGCTTAACATCTCATTTTAGAGTTATGAAGGGTACTTAATGAGTCTCAAAAAATGCAAAAATTAACTATTTAAACAGAGATGAGGTCAACATTATTACTGGAAAGTCAATTTTGTCTAGTCGATAAAACAATGTTGTAGTGATCTAGTTGGGTAGGAAGTTTTCTACATCACCTCAGAATGAGGGTGGAAGTTCATGTTTTAATGCAAACGAGTTATTTTGACTTCGTGAGTTACGACACGACATTTCATTTTTTTTGCAATGAGTTGAAATAAACAATTAACTGTATTAAAATCCTAATATTTTAAAATTATTTTAAGTTGTAAATGAAAACTAAAATATGAGAGTTATGAAAGATGAGGGGAGGTGAACCATGCCTGGAAATGAACTGGCGAGGCAGAAGTCGAGGAGTTGACATCGCACCGATTGATTTCACTTGCTTGCAGCCACAAAAGGAAAACCCAAAAATAAGCATCCACAATAATGTCAAAATCAGTGGCCAATTCTATTGGAAAATCCTCTAGTGGCAAGAAAGGAACAACAAGTGCCTCCAGCTGAGTAACAAGCCCATGGTAAAGAGGCTTATCAGTGTGTTTGGGATAGCAAACAAATGCCATGTGTACTATGAATCCATTATGTGCATATCCTAAAATCATGGCATTCCATGAGACAACATTTCTTTGAGGCATTCTATCAAACCGTTCACACGCCTTTCCAACAAATCATTTTTGCATAACTTGCAATCATGACACTCCCTGAGGCCGCATTTTTTTGAGGTATTTGATCAAACAATTTATGTGCCTTCTCAACAAATCCATTTTGTGCATACATGTCTACCAGGGCAGTTACAACTACAACATCTGACAGAAATTCCTCTCTCCATTATGCTTTGACAGACATCATACCTTGCTCCAAAGCTTCCATTTTGGCACAGGTTGAAGTACATTGGCAAATGTAAACTCATCAGGTTAGAGACCTATTTGTTGCATGGTGAAACAATGTGACTACCTTATGAGGAAATCCATGTCTTCTGTACGCTACAATAATAATATTCCATGAGAAGTTGTCTTTTTTTTTCATTTGGTAAAACATTGTATCCACGTCCACCAGAGCATTTGCAACTACAATATCTGACAAAACCCCTCTATCTTTTTTTACTTTGTTAAAGCCCACGCAGGAGTTCTAGAAATTCATTTTTTTCTCTTTGACATGGCAAGTGGGAGGATCTGGCAAGCCGGGAGGCTAGGAGGAGGCTGCACAACCATGGCACTCCATGAGATGAGATGACATTGGGAGGCATTTCTTTATCAAAAAATAAACAAAATGCCCTAAGTGAATTGGATCTAAAAAAAAAAAAGTGACCATGTTTTCCTTCGGGCATTTTGGTCCAAAAAACCAATCTTTCTCCCCAAGGCATCCATTTTGCAGACAAATTTGTCAAGCGGTCACACTAAGCAAAATGGAAATAATTTCTTCCTCGATTCAAAAGGATTTCCTACTTAAACTCCAATCCACGGCATGAGTAGAGAGGTAATATGACAAAAAACCCGGTGGTTTTTTTCTTCTACCGCCACCCCAACTCGCCCATTCCCAAACACAAAGAGCCCAAAAAAACCCTAAACGAAAATTCTAGAATTTTTCACCCTCCTCCATTTTTTTTTTTTATTTATTTAACATTATTATTATTTTAAATTCATTTAACTCATTTCATTCACTTTGAAAATCTATTTCATTATTAAAATAATTTAATATGTTTCATTATTATTATTATATTTTATTTTTGTTACGATATTGCCATAGGACTCATAAAGTAAATCCTTACCAATGATTTGATAGGGTTTACGACCAAACCGATGATGATCTGGATAGTCAAATCAATACCTAAAACATAGAACAACACCATGTATACTATTTATAGCCCACCCATAACTATATCTTGACCAAAATAATAATAAGCAAAATAATCGACAATTCAAAATAATAATTATAATTATGTAGATGTTCCCTCTAGTTGGTCACGCCCTAACAACATCAAGCCATCATTCAAACCTTCATATTCATGTTTAAGATATCTTAAAAGGAGTTATACATCATTATAGATCTCATGAATGCCATCTAGATCCTTGTATCACAGACAGAGAGTACTTAAAGACTATGCATCTTGTAGTAGATGAAAGCATACAAGCATACATACTTAACAAAAACATAAATGAAAGAGAACCTATAGAAAAGATGTATGTGTCGAGAATCATTGATATTCATATTCATATATCTTGGTAACCTCATTACATCCATGGAGCCATTATGGAATGTCACAGAGAAGCGATAGTCATGCATTACAATTGGACTAATGTAGCTAGTATCCCAAAAGAAAAATTACAATTACCCACTAACATAGTTCTTGCAGGATTTCTATAGAGCTTCACCCTCTTCTAGTTCTCTTTCATTTACTACTGCAGGTGCTTATATTTATAGCTTTTCTGGGCTGCCAACTTATCCTCCAGTGCCCTCAGATTTGATGCCAAGTGTCTAAATGTGGTCCTCCATGTGAGCATGCTCCTCCAGGCCTAAGCTTTCCACTTTTCACCATGATGTGCTTCTAGAAGCTTCTACCATAGGCATGCTCCTTCTTGGGCCAACCTGTCACCAAGTTGGCACCTTATCCACTCAGCATGCATAGTCGAGTCATGCTTTTCACATGTTCTTCCTAAACACCAAATTTGGCTAAGTCCTAAACCCTTGGTTTTGTCCACGCACATGTTGCACACCATGGCTTCCTTAAACCCTTCTCTACATGCTTTGTCCTTGTGCGCCTTTTTTTTACTAGGACCTTGCACGCCTACACGCCTTTTGTACTTAGTCAATATTCTAGGGCCTAACAACAAGCATGTTAGAAAATAGTAGATATATTTATTACCAAATCTCAAGGTGCTACATTTTTGTGATGAAAAGAGTGCATCAAGAGTGCATAAATCAAGAGTGCATCATTAGGAAATGGTTTGAATTGTGTGTGTTAGAAAGATGGATCGACACGGTGATCAAACGTAAATTGTGTGAATGAGCAAGTGATGTGAGGTCTAGTTAAGATGCGAGACCCTCATAATTCTAGTATGAACTACAAAACTAGAGTGCTTGATAGGGTAATGATCATAACACATAAAAGTAAATGATGAAGATATAGAGTGAGTGTGTAGAGTGAATAATGCACATAGTATGTGATAGATGTTGTGAGAAAAAGGTGTGAGTATTGTGTTTGTGTGAAGTGTTTAATTTTTAGTATATAATGTGTAGTGTGTGAGGTTCATGTATATAGGATTCCCTCAACATTAAAGTGTGAACTAAAGCACAAGAGTGTGTCATCGGGAAATGAGCATTGTTTCATGCGTAGTATCTCTTAAGGTACATGACATTGAGTGGGTTATTTAGTGGCTTTCCCAAAAGAGTTACAAGGTGATAAATTACACTTCTAAGGTTATCAGTAATTATATAAGAACCAAGCCAATTGGGCTTAAATTTTCCTTTGAGTGAAGTTTCAATGATCATGTTCTTCGATTTTATTTTAAGACCAAGTCTCCCACATTAAACTTGCAAGGGTTATTTTTGTAATTGTATGATTTTATTATACAATATTGATATGTACAAAGATGTTCTAGTTCTTGAACATGACGATATTCCAAAATCTCTAACTCATGTAATCAATTTTTGTGATATTCATTGTCTTTAATTATGCCTTTGAAAAAAAACGCGCAATGAGGGTATCTCAAGTTCTAGTGGTATAATGGATTTAGTACCAGTAGACCGTTGAGAAATAAGTGGTGTTAGTAGGTGTACACACACTAGTATGATAATCCCAAAGAGCGTAAAATAGCTGATTATGCCAATCATCACCACTAGTAACAACAATCTTATATAAGATTTTGACAATAGTTTTATTGGTGGCTTCAGCCTGGCCATTTCCCTATGGGTAATAAGGAGTAGAAAATGATTGTTTTATTTTGAATTTTGCACAAAATTCTTAACCTCCTTATTTTTTAAAGAGGATCCATTATCAGTGATAATGGTAGAGGGAATGCCAAAACAAGTAATGATGTGAGTAGTGAGGAAATCACAAATTTCAGTACCAATTGTAGTCCATAATGGTGTTGTCTCGACCCATTTGGTGAAATAATATTTTCCAGTAATGATAAACTTATGTCCATTAGATGATTCTAGATTTATCATACCAATAAGATCAAAATTCCATAGATAAAATGGCCATGTTAGTGTAATTGGTTGGAGGTCATATGCAGGTGCATGGTGAATATTACCATGCTTTTGGAACTTATCACAACATGTAGCATATTCAAGACAGTCCTACTCCATGGTAGGCCAATAGTAGCCTTGGCATAAAATACTTTTGGGACATGGATTTTCTAGAGAAATATGCATTACAGAATGTCGTGTATTATATATATGGTAGTGTGGATATTAGAAATTCTAAGGAAGAGTAAAAAATGACCATCAAGTGTGTGTTTAAACAATTTTTCTCTAATGATGACATAGTGGGTAAGCTGTATGGATGAAAATGAACACATGATCTTCAACAACACTCGACCCTCGAGGTCATGCTAGATTAGACGATGTTGAATGTGTGTGACTAACTATAGGAAGATAAATAACTAAGATCGGTAGTGTGATCTCCTGGTAGTGAGTTGATAAAGAGAAGATTTAGAGGCTATAAAAGGGTAGCGTAAATTCCCTATGGTTTATTTTCCTAACTTGGATTTAGGTGTTGATCTAGTCTAAAGTGTCCATGTAAACTAAGATGAAAATAAAATCTATGCTATATTGCTGAAAGGTAACTAATCTAAACAAGTCACAAATCTGAAATATTAAAATCACAAATAACCACTCACTTTTATTCTAAATGATAAAATCTACTTCTACACTAAAACTAAACAAGTGAGATAAACTGGTGTGGTTATTCACCTATGTTGAGTGTATGGAAACTAAACTAACTTAAAACAAGAAATTTTCCAAATGATATATGATGTGTAGACAACCTCCTATAGATATTCTCTCCTTCAGATCCATAGGGATGGGAAGAAGAGGATCCATCACTGGGGATTGCTATGAAAGATTCAAACCCTCTTGGAAATTAACTAACTACTTACAAATGAAAATAAATTGATTTCTACTCTATTTGATATGATGTAATAATGATAAATTGTAAGAATGAAGGAAATCAAACAACAAATCCAACCTAGAATTCATAGAACATAGGTAAATCTAGTTGTGTAGTAATTTTTCCCTCAGTTTGTCCTTTCTTTCTTTGAGTGTTCATATGAGTCCAAGGGATTGGGATGCAAGAAAAATAGTAGGAGGATGGCGCTTGAGCATTGGCAGCTTGATGGCAATTTGGATGCAATGCAAGTAGAAGAGAGATAGCACAAGAGAACAAATCTTGGCTATGTAATTCCTAGCAAGATCGTAGCAGCAATACAATGCAAGATACATCAAAAACATCTTAGGCCTTTACTTGAATACAAGCATGGAATATATAAGAATGAAAGATAGAAAGTTTACTTTATGTACAAGGAAATCAAGAGGTAGTTCCACTTATTAAATCTATTTAAAAATAGAAGGAACAAGGAGAACTAAGCAAACAAAGCTAGTTTTAGCAAATTTGTCTCATGGATTAACTCAAAAGAAAATTTAAGTGAATTGTCACATGCGATTTCTCACATGAAGATTCTAGAAAAAGTGGGTAGGACCGCCACCCCGCATGTGGTGATGGTTTAGGACATCACCCTAGCTAGGGTGGCGGTTTGTGAACCACCACTTAGGCAGGTGGTGGTGGTCCTGCATCAAGGCCAAAAAAGCGTAGAAAGAAGGGGGAGCTGGAAAAATGCAAGGAAGAGATAAGTAAGGCTATCTAGGATACAAATATATACTGTGAATGGGTTTTGGAGCTCAAACACCTTCTTAAAAGGATTTTGAATCATCATTGGGGAATTTTATAACCATTTTCCGACAATGTAGCACATGCAATTTTGGGTGTGTACATATTTCCCCCTTAGAGAGGCGTAAAATGTAGAGTTTGAGTATGGTGTTCCCGAAATGGGGAGTTAGAAGCTATACTTGACATGCCTGTGTGTCAAAATCTTATCGTCCAAACTCTTGCTACCTATAAGAGAAAAAGAAGACTCAAGTGTAGATAGATAAAATATTGAAAAATAAACACTAAATTAAAACGACAAGAGGACTTACCATCTGTGTGGGGATATAGAAATATACCTACGCCAACACTCCAGCCCTGTGAACACATACACTCAAAATGAAGTTATAACAACATATATATATCTAAGAAAACTCATTTTCAAATTCATTTGTGCATATTGACTTGGTGATTTTTGAGTTTTGGACCCAAGGTTATCATTTTTGTTTTTAGTATGGTTGAATTGGAATGGATTCGGGAATGGTATTTTGTGTTAGGCTTGGCCCTTTGTTGTTTGAATACTTTTGAGAATAACTCCTAAGAAATTTGTAACTAGAGCAGTCATAAGGGGCCTCAAAGAGGTGGATAGGCAGAGTGCCTTTATTTCTTAGTCTCCATTTTGTGAGGCATATATGATGTTTTGGTATTTTGTGCTCATTGCAAGCGTTTTGACCACACCTAGTGCGTGATGGCATTATACAAAACTATGACACACCATGATATGTACATATATCTATTTTTGGCTCAGTTATTCCTTGCATAGAGTTGACTTACATTTATGATTTGATTCACATGTGTACTCTTAGGTGTTTAGAATTTATGATTTTCTATACTTTTCAAAATGCATGTAGTGGATATTAATGCTAACAAAATGATCTATTTTTGTATTTTATGCTACTGATATATGATAATGCAAACACAATGTGATGTTTAAATCTAGTTTCTCTAAGAAAATTTTGATACTTCGTATTGTTTTGGAAAAATGTAGCGAAAGATTGTTATGATAAGTGAATGAAATTTCCCCACTCCTAGCTTCACGTAACCAATAAGATGTGAGGGCTCAACACCAAGAGCAGAAAGGGCACAAGTTATGAAATTTTTCAAATGATAATGATGAGAGAAAGACAAGGATTTGGCAAGACCAAATTTAGACACTACAACCTCACTCTACTCAAGTTTTCTTCATAGTTTAAAATGTGAATTACTTTCCAGTTTATCCAGACTTAGATCCGTAGATGGCTACTTGGTTGAAAAAATCTGGTTTTGAGGTTTTAGACTCTTTTGGAATTTTGGACATCTAACTCACTTTGTTTTTGACTTATGATTTCACAATATTTGAATTATTTGTAACTTTCAAGTTTATCAAAGAGACCCCCTACACCTTGCCCCATGCTACTAGTAGGAAGTATGGGCTCATCACCATGGAAAAGGTATAGGCGAGTAAGGGCACTTCTCTCCTTTCCCAACCCTACATCACTAGTAAGAGATGCAAGCTCAACACCGAAGGTTGGTAGGGAAAAGAAATGTGTAAAATAAAAAATTTCTATGGATTTGCATTTGACTTACTTATTTGGGAAAAATATTTAGAATGTTCTTATTTCTCAAAGATATTTTTATGGGATAGATGTGACACCATGAAGCTTCTAGAACAGACTATAGGAAAAGACACCTAACCTAGAAAGAGACTATAAGTAGAGCTAAGTATGTAGGCCTTGGTATGACCATGGTCAAAACTTTGTCTTATCCTATTTGAACTGATGAAGTGATTTGGAAACAATTGATGATACTATGAAGATTTGAAGAGACATGATTTGAATGTTTTGCCAATATTTTCATAATTTTTAGGAGTTGCTATAAGAATAAGTCCCTTGATCACAAATTTTACAAAATGAAATGGAAAATGAAAATGTAATGCAGATGTAGTAATGTACATGTGGAAATGTAGGTGAAACTACATGTCATGATAGCTAAGGTGAATAAATTTGACAAATATCAAATTCTTCACCCCTAAGAGTACACAACGGAGAACCATGATCCTCAAAATTTCCATTCTCTTGACAAGGGCCTACCATTATGGGTTTAAACTTACAACCCTTTCCTAGAAGTGTATATTTCCAATCATTAAAATCATTTGCGAAAGAGGTGTTCATACACCTCTTTGTCACATTCTTGAGACATGGTGTGTGGGTGAGCATGACTATGTTGTTTGGCCTTATTTCCTATGTGGAGTGTTGTGTTTATTTGTGAAACTTTTTAATGATGAGGTCTTTCCCCATGGATATGGAAAACTTAGTTTCAGATGCACATGGGTCAAAACCATGGTTTAGAATAGAACAACCCCTAGAGATGGTTTTGATGGGCATCATTTCAATCTCAAATTTCCCTTCTTCATTTGTTAATTCTATCATGTTTACACCTAGACCTAGGTCATCAGAGGGAAGATATGCTAAACTCGAGAAGACTACCCATCCCTTGTGGTTCAAATGGAAGGAAAATTGGATCATCACTCTCTTAAGAGTTTCAAAATTCTGTTGTGGTTTTAGTGGACACTATTTCCACATAGATATTGATTTACCCTTATCTGTTTTTGCCACCTCAAATGTTTTTGGGTCAATGACTTCAACCTTTGGAACGTCCGGGGTGACTGGGACTAACTCCTTTATTGGAGGTGGTTTGTTCAATTGGTTCGTAGGAATTTCATACTCTATATGGACTCCTTTCTTCTTCTTGAGGTTTTCTATGTGTATATGAAGGGCTTAGGATCCCCTTGAGAAATGAAGACCTTCCCCAAATGGAGGAATCTAATCTCCTGGAATAGTGTAGAAGGGATAGCCTTCATTCAATGAATCCAAGGTCTCTCGAGGATCATGTTATAACTTGTTTCCCTATCGATAATGTAAAAATCCATCAAGATGGTTTTTGGACCAAGTGTGATTGGAAGAACTATGGTTCCAATCGAGGTCACTTTAAGGTTGTCATACCCCGTAATGTGTTTCTTGTAGAGGAGCAATTTATCTCTCCATATCCCAACTTCTACAAGAAATAAAAAGGAACCATATTTACAACAGCCCCGTCATCAATCATGGCTCTCTTAATGCAATTGTTATAAACCTAGACTTGTAAAAATAAGGTAGGATCACCTCTTCGGGCAATTTCAGCATTAGATGGCATCTTGTCTATATCAAAAAAAAACCTCGTATCCCTATCATTTTGTCTTGGAGGATGTATGTCAAAGTTGATATGATTTATTTAAGCACTAGGAGGTGGTGTAACATGGATTAAATGACCAAGACCTAGTACATTGATTAATTTAGAATGATGCAGTGAATTCTTCAACAAATCTAGGAATGAAATGTGAGAAAAGGTCTTGTTCAAATCCAATATTAAATCATAGGCTCCTACTGGTTTTGCGATTGTGGGAATGTCATCATGTGGGAAGGAAATATCGGCTAGTGTTTTGTGAAACATACTCCTTCATCCGAGTTGTTTCATTAATTTCATGCTCAACCTCTAGCTCAACTAATCCCAAGATTTTTGTGTTATCATTTGAACCAAGGTTAGGAGCGACCCAAGAGTTATCGGAAGTTTAGGCTTCATGGTCATTATTTCTTATAGGAATGCCTTTGTTTGTGTTTTGAGAATTCACCTTGAAGTCTTCACGATGTGTAGGAAAAGATCTTGAAATATGCTCACATTAGCATTATGAGGAGCTACAGGTCCTGTATAGTCATATTGTAAGTTTGTTTTAGGATTTTCTAGGAACATGTCTACAAAGAGTTGTCTTTGGTTTTCAAGAAGTCTTTACAGAAATTTTTTGCAATCACGACAATTCCAATCGTTATGGCCTTGAACCTTATGGAAACCTTAGTATAGGTTAGGGTCATAATATCTTGGTCTTTGATAAACATCTTGATGTTGTTGATTATAACCTCGGTTGTAATTTTGAAATTTATTGTTATAACCATGATTTATTACCCCTTGTCCAGATTTTTGATACTAGTTTGGACCTTGGGTTTGATTTGGTTTTTTGCAGTGGATGATTTACATCAATTGTGTTGATAAAAGACACATTTCTAGGGCTTATTTGATTGCCCAAGTTTTTGTTATTGTTAGTGTTGTCATTGTTTGGAAATCCAACATTCTTGGCTTGATCAGTAGCACCATGATTGTGATTCACACCTTTAGGTCCTTGGTTGTTGGCACCATTATTTTGATAATTTTAATTATTATTTTTATTTGGGGATACCAATTTCCCATTGGGACCATAGGTCTTATGCCCACTATCTATAGAGGCTTGGTCAATCCAAAGCGCTCCTTCCAATACTTCCTCATAATTACGAAAGGAAACTTTTGGACCTCTTCCTTAGTCTCTCGATTGAGTGAGTGAAGGAAAAGATCACAAAGTTCCATCCGGTCCATGTTGGGTGCACTTGCAAAGGAATAGAGAACTTGGCACCATCTCTAGATGAAATGAGTGACATATTCATTTTTCTCCTGTCTAATATGCAGGAACTCCCTAATCCTGTATGCAACAACTTGTTCATGTCAAATGCTTTGATGAACTCAAAAACAAGTTGTTTGAAGGAATGTATAGAAGCTTACGGAATACGGTAATACCAATCCAATGTAATTCCTTTGAGAGTCTTTAGAAATATCTTAACCATTACAGACATCCCAAGGAAGTAATTCCCTGATAGCAATAGCATAGGCCTTGATATGAGCATTTGGTCTCCTTCTCCCTTAAATTTTGGAAGATCTAGAAATGGGCGTGGAAGCATGACACCACGTATGGTGAAGTCAAGAGGCTCCTTTAAGTACTCAACGTATGTACCCATTACGTAAGATTCCACCATTGAAGATCCTTGATAAGGAGGTGGAGGAGGAGGAGTTGGATAAGTTGTACTATAAGAATTGACGGGAACATATGGGGTCCCTTGATATGGCATGTAGGGAGAAGGAATGGTATATGGGTCCATCTAGGGAGTTTTTGAATACATATGCATGTAAGGTGGGATAGTACCAGGATATGGACTAGGGTGTAAAACCAGGAACTTCGCATTGCCTATTGTGGCAGAATTCAAGAATACACTTCCGGCCAGCCCTTATGTAGGATAAACTTGAGAAGGATGAGGACCCATCCCTAGTGTGTCTAACCCTATGAGAAGATCACCTAGATTTGAATGAGCCAGATAACCTTGTTATATAGGATATTGCATTAGTTTCTCATTGGAAGGGATGTATCCTTTATTTTCAACTAGATACCCATGTGTTATTCCCTACTACATGTGTTGGTTGTGAAATCTGGGCACTTTCTAGTTCTCTAATCCTCCCACTAAAGTGGAAATGAGATCATTGGGAGAGGATTGAGTACCTTGTTGGGGTACTATGGCGTAGGGTTTGATTAAGCAGGCTCATGATACCCTGTCATGAATTGTTCAATGTTATAATTCTTGTCTTCCTCAGAAGTAAGAATCTTAGGATAGGTATTCAAAACCTTAGAGGCTAGAGCCCTCATTATATCCAAATACTCATCTATCTGATGAAAAGGATTAGCTATTTGTGCAAATAGATCATCCTTTGTTGATTGCATGGCAATGTGAGGTCTTGACAAGACTCTATGGTAAGAACATGTTCCATTTGTGATAACAACGTGGTTTACATTGGGTTGATCATTTTGCATGTCTAACAGGTTGATCCACCTCCTCCATCCTTACATAGCTAATGGGGTTTGAAGTGTAACTAGGGGAGGTTTAAACATTTCTTGTGTAATTATCACCCCACCTTGAAAGAGAAGGGGATTGTTCTGGTTGCACGTTGGTGTAATATCTATCAGAGCCAAATGGTCCACTAAACTCTCTTCCAGACATACTTCAAAAGGTATAAAATACCTACCAAAATAGGGGAAGAAATGGAAAGATGAGGTAATAGAAATGAAAGAAAGGAAACAAGAAGGAATTAATCCTTCATGTTAGGTTCACCAATTTTTATGGATGAAAATTAACATGTGATCTTCAACCGCAATCGACCCCCGAGGTCGTGCCGGAGTAGCCGATGTTGAATGTGTGTGGATAACTATAGGAGGATCAGTGACTAAGATCTAGTAGTGTGATATCCTAGTATCCGAGTTGACAAAGAGGAGATTTAGAGGCTATGAACGGGTAATGTAAATTCTCTATGGTTTATTTTCCTAACTTGGATTTAGGTGTTGATCTAGTTTGAAGTGTCCATGTAAACTAAATGAAATTAACAATCTATGCTACTGCTAAAAGGAAAATAATCTAAACAAGTCACAAAACTGAAATATTACAATCACAAATAACCACTCACTTTTATTCTAAATGATAAAATCTACTTCTACAGTAAAACTAAACAAGTGAGATAACCCAGTGTGGTTATTCACCTATGTTGAGTGTATGGAAACTAAACTAACTTAAAACAAGAAATTTTCCAAATGATCTATGATGTGTAGACAACCTCCTATAGATATTATCTCCTTCAGATCCACAGGGATGGGAAGAAGAGGATCCGTCATCGGATTGCTATGAAAGATTCAAACCCTCTTGGAAATTAACTAACTACTTGTAAATGAAAATAAATTTATTTCTACTCTATTTGATATGATGTAATAATGATAAATTGTAAGAATGAAGGAAATCAAACAACAAATCCAACCTAGAATTCACAGAACATAGGTAAATCTAGTTGTGTAGTAATTTTTCCCTCATTTTCTCCTTCTTTCTCTGAGTGTTCATATGAGTCCAAGGGATTGGGAATGCAAGAACAATAGCAAGAGGATGGTGCTTGAGAAATGGTAGCTTGATGGCAATCCAGATGCAATGCAAGTAGAAGAGAGATAGCACAAGAGATCAGAGCTTGGCTATGTAATTCCTAGCAAGATCATAGCAGCAATACAATGCAAGATACACACAAAAATCTCAGGCCTTTGCTTGAATACAAGCATGGAATATATAGGAATGAAGGATAGAAAGTTTACTTCATGCACAAGGAAATCAAGAGGCAATTCCACTTATTAAATCTATTTAAAAATAGATGGAATGAGGAGAACTAAGAAAATGAAGCTATTTTTAGAAAATTTGGCTCACATATGTGCTCAAAAAGAAAAATTAAGTGAATCGTCGCATGTAATTTCTCACATGAAAATTCTAGAAAAAGCGAGGCATTACCACCACCTTGTGCGAGGTAGCGGTTGTAAACTGCCACCTAGGAAGGGCGGTGGTCTTGGCACCGAAGGCCAAAAAAGCAGAAAGAAGGGGAAGCTATAAAAATGCAAGGAAAAGATAAGTAAGGCTATCTAGGCTACAAATATATCTTACGTGAGTGGGTTTTGGAGCTCAAACACCTTCTTGAAATGATTTTAAATCATCATTGTAGACTTTTATAACCATTTTCTTGACAATGTAACACGTGTAATTTTGGGTGTGTACGGTAACCTCAAGCTATAAGTGACAAGATTCATGTGGTGGTAGACAATTAGGAATGGTGTGATGATATAGATGGATGTAAATAATATTAAACCACTCGGGGTTGTCTTGACTATGTGTAATAGTGTAAGTGGTTAGAGGAAGAGCATAAGTAGAAGGATGTCGTAAATGCATGATGATTAATGTGGATTTTCTATAAGTAATGTATTGTGGGATAAGTGATACAACACTAACCATGGCATCTCGGATGACGACTATCCTTATAGGGGATGGTAGTAATAGAGTAAGACTCAAGTGTGGCTAAGAGATCTTTGACGAGCACATTATATGGGATTAAGTGTTCTTCTTTAGTGTGATATGTATCATTAACTTGATTTATAACGAGATAGGAATCATCATAAATGCATATATTATGAATGTAAATATTTTGATAAGTAATAAGGATGAGGATAAGATATTCATATTCAGCGATGTTATTAGTGCACAAGAACCCTAAAAATAGGAAAATGGTAGTGAATTACCATGTGGAGTGATGAATAAAATCCCATCCCCAATGCCTAAGTGACAATGAGACCCATAAAAATTCATATTCCAAATATCAGAATCGATTACATAAGTGGTGAAATCATCAAAAAAATAATCCGATATGGGTGATGTGTCAAGAAAGGGTGTGCGTGATTACTTGGCATGTAACTAATTGTTTTGGTATAAGTTTGAAATCAAATTTAGTAAGGAGCATGACTCAATGGGCTAGATGCCCCAAGAGATGTGTATGGGATAGGAGGTATCGTAATGGATCTACTTTGGTAATGATATGTAACTTGTTGTTAAGAAGGTAATGGAAAAAGACAATATAAGGCCAAGGCATAACTTTTCAATATAAATATAAATTCCATTCATAAGATAGTAACATCCGAATGATGTAATATATTTCCCTTTCATATTGAGAATCATCATGTTGTGATAGAATATCTCCTAAGGCATGAAACGTCGCTGAAATATATAGTAAGAAGGGATGGTATGGTATCAGAAGGACTAAGATAGTTTGGTTTAAAAGGTATGCTTTTATAACATCAAATGCTTGTTGGTAATTGTCATCCCATACAAACTTAGTATCTTTCTTCATCAAGCATGTGAATGGTTGGGTTTTATCAGCAAGTTGTGCAATGAACCATCTAATGGCCTAAATTTTTCCTTGTAATGATTGTAATTGATGTAAATTTCAAGGTGGAGGCATGTCGATAATGGCCTTGATTTTGTTAGGGTCTATTTCAATGCCACATTGTGAGATGATGTAGCCAAGGATTTTACCAGTCATGACTCTAAAAATGCATTTTTTGGAATTCAAGTATAGTTTATATTTTTTTATTGTTCAAATAATGTGTTTATATCTTGGGCATGGGTGGAATGGTATCATGATTTAGCCAATATATCATCAACGTAATCTTCAATAATCTTGTGAATGTAATCATGAAATATGTGTGTCATTGCGCATTGATAAGTATCCCCAACATTTTTAAGGCCAAAGGGCATGATAGTGTAACAAAACATCCCCCATGGTGTAGTAAAAGAAGTTTTCTCTTGGTCTACTGGGTTTATTTTGATTTGGTTGTAACTCATGCGAAGCCATCCATGAAGGATAAAATATTGTATCCGGCGGTAGAATCAATAATTGTGTCAATGTGTGGTAATAAGAAGTTATCATTAGGAAAAGATTTATTTAAATATTGGAATTCCATGCAGAAGTGAACCCAACCATATGACTTCATAATGTGTACAATAATGGATACCCATTCAAGACAATTGATAGTGTGAATAAAACCAACATCCAGTAGTTTTGGATTTCTTCTTTGACTAGAAGTGCAACTTTCGGGTGAATTTTATGGATTTTCACTTACTAGTTTTTCACTATACTAGTTTTTCACCAAGATTGAGGATGATGTTATGCATGACTTTGAGGGATAAATTATTTGCATGTCATTTTAGTCTCATTCGAATATTTGGGAAAATTCGTGAAGAAATTTCTTGGTATTTTTTGTTCATCATGCATGAGAGAGGCGGCTAACAAAATTATTCATGGGTTTTCTGATGTACCAAGGTTATATGGTATGGTATCTTCATTGAGAAGAGATAATCGATCCTCAATGTATGGGTTAGTAGGAATATTATCGGGGGATTTGAACTATTAGTATATGTGTCATAATCTCCAAAGTAAGTTATAGCATTGAGAGATGATGGAGAATTTTCTTATGGTAAAAGTAAGGGAGTGGTATTAAATGCCCATATATTCTAGGAGAGAGTCATTGGTAGTGAAAATGTCTAAATGATCCCAATTAGTAAGAGTAGAATCATTGAGGAGATCGGGTGTACAAGTGGAAGTGAAGAAGTATGCAAGGCCATATAAGCTTCCAGAGGAGGGAGAGATGGAGGATGATATCCCAACCAAAATTTGTTAGATTGTGTAGGAATATCCCAAGGTGCGGTGACTTGTTGTCCTTGTGAACCTAAACCCTTGTCAAAGAAACCATAGTGGTGCAAATATTCATACCCTAGGCCATATTTAGAAAAATCTTGAGTAGAACTAGAAGAACAAGGAGTATCATTGAATTGTTCAATAGAATGGAAATATTTAAAGGGGATGGATCAATTGGAACATCATAAATAGTGCCTTGATAATGGAATTTAAGCCACATATGAAGAGTAGAAAGGACCACATACATAGCATGGATCCAAGGCCTCCCAAGAAGGATGTTATAATTGAGGTTATTAGGTATTACATGGCATGGAATAATTCAATGATATTACATATGTTAAGGCCATAGCCATTTTCAACTAAGGCACACTTGACCCCAACATTATTAATACAAACCTGAATATAAAAGGGGGTCATGGTCTAACATTTCTTGAGATGGAAATTCATTTGATGTAAAAGTGATTTGATCTTTATTGAGAGATAGAGTGGAGGTAAACTTATGATATATATATATAGTCAGGTTACATGTGAGGATGGATGTAAGTGGTAGCTAAGTATGATTTGAGCTTATTGATACAATCAAGGTGATTTGTAAGTAGGCATGGATGGAAATATCCATGATGGAAAGAGTTTAATGATGGAGAAGAATAACTAGCCATAAGATTGATCCATTGTGATGAGGAGATTAGAGCCCTAAAGAGGTGGATTCAAAGATCGGGTTTAGAAAAAATGATTAAGCTAAATGTGGAAATATATGTCTAATTTGATTGATAATACAATAGTAAATAAATAAGTAATTAAGTATAGAAATTAACCCAAGAAAACTAAGCCAAAATATGTAAAACCCTAAGTGCAAAGAAGAGGTAAGATGACTTATTTGTTTAAAAATGTTTATGGATTGTTTTAAAGTGATGACTGGGTGAACAAAGAGGTGGAATTTTCACATGAGACTCAAGAAAAGGTATATATGGGGATTATGCTACACTAGGGTTTCGGAGAGGTAAAGGGGCACTAGTGGGCTACTAGGCCTATTTCGGTTTCTGTGTCTACCTTGAAATACTCAAAAACCTCCTTTGGATAGTTGCAAGGTGTTTATTGTCCTTCACCTTTGGTCTCTAGGAGGTCACACAATGATCACCGAGGTCTCTTAAAACCATCAATGAAATAATGACATGTAAAATCCTCAAAGATGCATCAAATCCTAAAAATGAAAGATGCAAAATAAGGGTTAGATTGTCCTCAACTATCACAATAGTGATCTTACAATTGAGTTGCACTACATCTCATACCCAATTTATTTCTATGTTTTTGTGTGTGGAATTGTGCCCTAGGTAGCTCTTGTGCATGTCACACTTGACATCGATAAAATTATCTAGATGTAAAGAAATTTAATTAATGTGTGCATGGAATAGAATGAACTTCCCTCATGTGAAGTGTATGTAGAATAACCAGCCCTTATTTCCCTTGGATGACATTATATTGATGCAATGGAGCTCTTAGATGTTTGATGGATGAAACCTTAGGTGGTGATAGTTAATGCTTAATGTTTGGTCCTTTATTATGGTCACATAACTTTATATTTATATGATTCCTTTGCTTGAATTTCGTAATTAACCCCGAAAAGGCTGAATACCAAAAAGATAAGATGCTCAAATGGATAAAAAGGGACTTAGAATATGTAAAAAAGTATACTAATGTTAGGGGCACCTAGATGGGACGAGGGTTTGGTGCTAGCATCCAGGTTGGGTGCTAGTGTCTAGGATGATAAATTTTGAGGTGTAAAAGGAAGATTGAGAAAGTAAGGGTGCAAGACCAAAAGTGGCAACATAAAGCAAAGAAAGGTGGCCAAAGACATGGGTTAATTAGTACTTTTCTTACTTATGAATCATATGAATAGTAGTATGTAATCAGGACTAGATAATTGCCCAAATTTCATGATTTTGTGTCTACATTTTCATGCCTCTACAACCATGTAATTCATCACGCCACCGATCCATAAAACTAGACACCTCATGCTGAATCAAGACTTCCTTTGACATCAATGTGATACTTGACATAAATGAAAAAAACTAGACATAATGTCCAATAATCTCCCCATTTATCATTTATGGAAAGCACAGTTATCCACAATAACTCTCCTATTTATTGGATAACTCATCTCCCCATTCTCGGCTTTATGGTTCTACATACAAGTTGCGGGAACTTCATTTGATCACTTGTCACATTTTCATAGTTGTAGATTTCATGTGCACCTTGCATGCATCCCTTCCTTATCATGCCTTCTTACCTTATTTTCCTTTTCCTCTTCTTATTTTTTTATATTCACATTATGTGCACTCTTTTTCTTTCACCTTCTACACATGCCTTGGCTTTTACTTCTATAAAATGCATAATTCCTTGGCATCCCCACACACCCTTTCCCTTGTGCACGTTGCGATTACATGTGCCTTCCTTTTGTCATCCTCTCGTGCCTCATTCTTCCAGCACATATCTTTAGACCCTCCCCTATGCCATTTCATTCCAAGGTATTCTCTAACATGCTTGAGTGTGCCACACAAAACCTATCAAAGTGTACCAACAAGGCATCGAATCCTTACAACAAATCAGTGAGTGACACATGGCAGAAACAAGAAAATACTTTTGTGTAGTTGAAAATACTTGAGTCATAACCCATGTTACATGTGTATCACATGCATAAGCGAGACCTCAAAATCTTCTAACAGCCATATATTTTGCTACATAGCTTTGATCGGTGTGCACCTAGTCTCAATCGATAAGCTACCGATGTAGGCTATAGTCTTGCTAGATATTCAAATTCAAACTCTTGGCATCTAAGATCTAGTACGTGAGAAATGGGAAAACTTATTTACGGGCTTTAATGAGTAGATCTGATTACTACAACCATGTGATTTCATTTGATCCTCCTATTTCCTTCTCCAACATGCCAAACAGACTTGAGGAAATGTATTTGATAGATTTATAAGTGGATTTATAGGCATTGAATGTTTCTTGTTGGTGGTTATATTTCAAAATCAAGTTTCTCCTTCTTCTTCTCTTTTTCTTTCATGGATTCATCTATAAATGTAAGATCTAGGCTCATTTTTAAGGGACTGACTTTGGATCCTTACGTACTTTGCTAAGGACTTAATATTTCTTTATTCTGAGTCGCATACCTCTATATATAGCTCGTACATGTGGATATCAGCCTCTTTCTCCATTATAATAGTTCTATGCATTTCTAGAAATAATGGAAGCATTTTTTGTGACTATTCTTTGTCCTAAGCGTGTTTTTATTCTTTCTTCATGCCTTTCTTTTGCATTGTGTGCTTGATTTGTCACTCTACATCCCTTAATACTCCATTTTTAGTTGTTTTCCATGAAATTGATCTAGTAAATGTGTTTTAGTTGTTCTACATGTTCCTATCCTTCTTTCATGCCTTGTCCTTTCATTTTCACTCAGAATGGATGGTGTTCATCCCTCTTTTTCTGGTGCTATCACCTTCCTTAGATTAATTTTCCTTTATGTTATCCTTTTATCCCTAGTCCCTTGGCATTGTTAGCTTATTTTTCCCTTTCAGTATTAGGAGTAGTAGTAGTAGAAATAGATAGAGGAACCAACCTTCTCTGAGATCCATCTACAATGCGAAAGGTCCCACAACTTGGATACGGTTCCATTATTGTCTTAAATGACTTGGTTCTTTTAGATCTTAGACACGGGTGCAAGTTTGAGAACCAATAGAAACCACCTTCAAAAACATTTATGGAAACCAAAAATGCAAACACCTATAAGGATAAATTTTCATGTATCTAAGAATACTCTCCCCTTTTGACATCTATGACAAAGGATAATGTCACAATTTAACTTAAAAGAAATCTTGAAAACACAAAATGATAATGATGTTCTCAACTTGACATGACAACAACACCACCATGCATAAATACATACTTTCTCTTTCTTAGTCTATGAAAACACTCTTAATTGGATCTTTAAACTTTTTGAGACTCAAAATGGCTCCACCTAAACTGAGATATTCTTCTATAAATCAAAATCTTCTCATACCTCCTTGATCTACCAACATACTAAAACCAATAGAAAAATCAGGATCATACCTTATGTGCTTCTTGAAACTTCACCTTCTTGTGACTTTTAATAGACTCAAACTATCTACAAGATGCTTTAATACATATCAAGGTCAGAAGATTAACATATGAATAAACATCCTTCCGATCATTATAAGATGTGAATTGTTGACACTAAAATTTGTAATCTCTATTTCATTAATGTATGTATTAGGAATAGGATGATGTTAAGTATAATTAGTAGTGGCGTTTAATATAAGATAATGGTGTTGTCAAGATCGATGCCTCCAATAATGTAAAGTATGGTAATATTCAAAGTACAATAGGAATATTGTGGTAAAAATAAATATTTTTCGTAAGTGATTTGGTAATGTTAAAATGTCAAAGTTAGGGTAAGTAGAGAAGTAGTGTCTACATGATTAGGAATAAGAAATATTATATTTGTAATAAGGACAAGGAGTGATGTCATAAAATTTTTGTGTATTTTATTTGTAAAAAAATCTAAAAAGGTGGAACCCATGTGAAATGATAAGGTTTATCTTATCTTAAAAGATAAACCTACATGTAAAGATAAGAGTTAAGGTATGGAATATGATCATCGAGTAAATTTCTTATCCTATCTTAGAGATAGGGTGGATAAGCTTGAAAGTTATATAAATAAAAATGCCACCCCCTCATTTAGCACAAAAGGAAGTAGTGAGAAATATGGTATGAGAAAGTGTGTGAAGGAAGTCATCATTTAGAAGGTGTGTTAAAGAAGCCATTAAGAGGTGGAATTGTGAAGTTTCTCCCATAGTTATTGTTGGAAGGCAAGTGGAGTCAGTAAAACCTGAAGTACTTCATGGGTGAGATTGTAACAATTTCATGTTGATAATATAATTTACAATTATATTTCAGATTTGTCATCATTCATTTGTATCATAGTCCATGGTATTCTTGTGTTATGTTGGTTATTGTGTTTCCAAATTACTACCACCAAACTAAAAGGTGTGCATTAGTAAATAATCATAGCACGAGGAGTTCCTAGTGGAGAATTATCATAGTTCTGGATTGGTGATGACATTTTGGTTCCATTGTCGAGACCATTCCTCATTGGTGGATTTTCTAGAGAGATATTCCCATTTAGTCGAAATCATTTGGAGGGTAACATCATTTTTATCTTGTGCATAGTATTCATCATGGTAAAGTCAATTTTTACCATGAATAGTATTTACCATAGTAACTTCACTTTTTTCTGTGAATAGTTTTTACCATAATAAAGTCGAGTTTTTATCGCATTAATTCAAGTTTTACCATAGTAAATATAAGTTTACCATAGTCACTCGTATTTTTCTATAGAAAGGTGTAAAGTCACTTTCTATTACGGTGATTCCAATTATTTGTGCACATAAGTCTTTTTATTGTACTTGTGGGTTGGTATTTCACCGTGGTTACTTTTAGAAATGGGAAAGATTTCAGTTTTCCAACCCAATCTAATGAAGATGCTCCCTAATTTTATTGAAAGGATTCAAGGATTTGACCAAGACATTTCTATCAGATTCACCCTAGGATGGAAGAATCAGATTGTCAAATACAGTAACATGGAGATTGAGATCACGGAAGAGCTCATCACCCAGATCACGAGCCTCATCCTGGAGGGCACCAAATTCTTCAATAAGAAGGTGGACAGGGAGGTGGAGACCAAGAAGTTCCTGGACGATGGGGAGAATCTTGAATTCGTGACTGCTGGCATCAAGGTGGCATCGATTCCTGAGCCTTTTGCTGAGCTTTCCAGGATGGTTGTTAGGTATGTAACTCTTGAAGGAATATTTGTGACTATACCTCAAAAACATTTGATATTTCTTAATCACTTTTGTAGAAATATCATCATCATCTTTCCACACTATTTGATAAACTCACTGGAGAAATCAATTAGGGAAGTTTAGAGCCACTCTAGGGCTGTCCCTTTGCACCAAGGGCTTATCCTCCTGATCCATCACCACTATTCTAGCTGCCCCCCATGCATCCTACCCCACCTTCTTCCTCCATTCCTCCACCTGCTCACACCGCTTCCACTCCCCCCTGCTGAAAAGGAAGATTGAAGTTGTTGCTTCCAGCAAGAAAAGCAAGAGTATAAAAGCTAAAATCCCTTCTTCTCAATGGGTCCTAAGGAGCCACAAAGACCTGGAACTTGCTGAGAACCTCCTGCATATCAGTAAACCGATGGAGGAGCCCAAGGAGGAGGAATTGATGGACAGAGTGGACAGGTTAGAAAAGGAGATACAAGAGCTCAAAGGGACTATAAAAAATATGGAAAGAGCTAAGGGAAAAGGAATTCTTCAAAGTGATGATGAAGAAGGGGTTATTGCTGAAGTCTTCAAGAAGTTACAGTCTTTGGATGGCAGAATGGGGAATGCAAAAAGTCACAATGACTGCATATTATCTACCCTTAAAAGCATTTATAATTTCATTGAACAACATGTTCATAGTGTCTGCAGTTTAAGTGGGATTAATAAAGACATTTGGGGCCCTAAAGAGAAAATGGATATTACAATTGCTCAAAGCGGATATGAAAGACCCCTCTCGTGCCACTTGCCATTTCCTTCTTCATGTATCATTGCAGTTATCAAGACCAAGATTGATAGGGCTATCAAGTAACGGGTTCTTTGTGTTTTTGTTTTTAGCTGCCGCGAATTCTTTGTTATCTGGCGTTCTGGAGCTACTTTTTTGAGGAGTTTTATATGTTGTATCTCTTTTGGTTATTTTTTGATATTTTCTACTTCTTTTTGGATCATTGTTCATTTGGATCCTTTCTTCACATGTATTTTCATATTTGGCTGTTGAGCCCTCTTAGGTTGGTCGTTTTGCCCTTCTCTGGGTTGTTTCTCTCACCTTTGCTATCTGGATTTTGAGCCCTTTTGTATATAGGGTATAGTCCCTTCAAAACTATTTTCCCTTAATATAAATAAATAAAGATGCTCCCTCTTTCATTCAATAATTTAAATGATCTTGCATTTTTAATGGCCTCATAAGAAGAGAACAATGGACTAAATTTTTCCTACCTTTTTGGATGGTTCAGCCCTTAGGTGGTTTGAAACACTAGGTGATAATGTGAAAACTCGTGAGATTTATTTCTGAAAGTTTTCTTGAAGACTTTGGTGAACAATAGAAATATACGAGATCTCATGATCAAGATCACAAAGCTATCCCAATGAGAGAGAAGGAGAAGATAAGGGATTAGCATCTTGTGTTCTAGATCTAAGGAGGAAGCTCAATGCACGGATCTAAAAGGAAGGATTAGCGAATGGGTTGATGAATGGCATGGATAATATCCTTTGTAAGCACTTTATTCTTGGGATGAAGCCAAAGATAGAAAATCAGTAAATTATGAATGCCCATCGACCTCGAACAAGAACTAGAGATTGCAAGAAGGAAAGAAGAAAGAATGAAAGAGGAGCCCAAGGAAATTGTTGCTAAGGTGGAGCCTACACCAACACCTTTGGTCCAGAAGCCACAACCACTCTTGGTGAGCACAAACCTTCCCCTAATACATCTACGAGTATGAAGATCAGCTTAAGAAGATGGGTCAGTTAACTATTAATCTTCTTCAAGGAAAGGAATTTAGCTCCCAGGGAGGAGATAGAGTTCTAAAAAAAATATATATCTGAAGTTGTATGTTATGGTTGTCATAAAAGGGTCATTATAAGTATAATTATTTAGATAAATCTTATACATCTAGAACAAGAGATAATGATAAAGGAAAAGCACCTATGAATTATTTTTATGTAGTAGATATGAGCATAAATAATGAAGCAAATGTGTTTGTAACAAAAAGAAAGAAAGAAAAAGATAACCAATATGTAAATGAAATTAAGAAGATGAAAGGAGAGACTAGCGAGAAACATAGGAGAAGAAATTTGGGTGTGCGATATTTTTTGATTTCACAGGGGAAAGGACCATACTCCATCTTAGAAGATATGTCCAAAAGGCCTGAAAATATTACATATGGTCAACTTCTTACTATGTCTTTGAGAAGAGGTGGGATCTACGAAGTGGACTCAATGCTCGATGAAGGAAGGAGGTTGATGTCCCTATTTTGAAGAAGATGTGGATCCCTATGCTCCAAAGCTAAGGTATTATGTAATGGTATTTTAATTCATGATGTCTTAGTAGATGGAGGTGCTGCCATTAATGTAATGACTGAGTCTGTAATGAATATGTTGGTTTTAAAAATTGATTGACCATCAACACTTATGTTAAGGTCATTAAATAAGGGAAAAACTAAACCAAAAGGTGTTGTTTCAGATGTGGTAATATCTATTATGGGTTTTGTGTGTGTGGTAGACTTTCAGTGATGAAGAATGGTACCGTTGCATACCTAATGTTGTTGGGAAGGCCATGGCTAAGGAGAGTTCATGAAAGAAACTATTGGAATGAAGGATTCATGAAACTTGGACGTGGTAGAGAGAGGGTGAAGATAAACATGATCCCTCAACATCATAAGGCAAAACTTGTGGATTAAAGTGATGAAACTGATGATTGTACATCCTCTGATTACTCTAGTACCAGTGAAGTGGACACATAAGATGAAGAAAGTGAGATTGATGTTTCATCATGGATATCCTTCTAGTCACACCGACCCATGAACCCATAAAATTATCTTAAGAATTAAATGATGATCATCTCCAACAAATAAATATTGGTGATGTTGTGATGGCGAGTGAGAAGGAATCCTACCTCCACTCTTTCAAGGTACATGCACTTATTCACTTTTCATTACAAGGAACTCTGTCAAGTAAGTTGGATAGAACATTATATTAAGCTAGTAGATGGTGCTAAGCCCATAAATAAAATGCCATATAGAATGAATCCTAAATTTTCCAAGACTCGTAAAAGAAGAAATAAACAAGTTACTTGATGCGGGATTCATATTTTCCGTGGAGAATTCAGAATGGGTTTCTCCCATTATGATCTCAATAAAAAATAATGGGAAGCTATGCATTTGTGTTGATTACGGGAAGCTCAAAAAGGCAAAAAGAAGGATCATTACCCTCTTCCAATCTCAGATCAAATATTGGATGAAGTAGCTGGCCAGGAGTGCTATAGTTTTATAGATGGCTATAACGGATACAACCAAGTTTGTATAGCAGAGAAAGATCAGATGAAGACTACATTCACCACTCCTTGGGAACGTTTTCTTATAGATTTATGCCATTTGGGTTGTGTAATGCTCCAACAACATTCCAACGCTTGATGAATAGGGTGTTTGAACCCTACATTGGAAGCTTCATCAGAGTATTCTTGGATGATTTTTACATCTATGGGAGAAAAATGGACCACTTGCACTAGATGGAGGTGACATTTAAAAGGTTAGATGAAGCACAAGCCTCACTAAACCCTAAAAATTGTGCCTTTGGATTTTCTAAAGGTGTTGTGTTAGGGAATGTTGTATCCAAAGATGGTATTGGTACCGATCCCGATAAAGTTTCAAAAATAAAAGAGTTACTTATGAATGAGGAAAAAAGGGACACGAAGCTTTTGAATAACTAAAAGAATCTTTGGTGTCTTCACTGTTTTAAAGAATCTAGACTAAAGCAAGCCATTCATTGTGTGTATTGATGCTTTAGATTGCAAAACTAGGAAGTACTCTAAGCGAAAAGGATGAAAATGGGAATGATCAACCACTTTAATTTGGGAGTAGACAAATGAGCAATGTTGAGGTAAATTATATTGTAACTAAAAAAGAGGCTCTAGTTATCATTTTTGTTGTAAATGTTTTTAGAAATTACTTGTTAGGGCAGAAATTTACAGTTGTAACAGATCATCAGGCTCTAAAATATATTGTAAATAAGCCTAATCCATCGCAGGAAGGATAACAAGATGGATAATTTTTCTACAATAATTTGAATTTGATATCATAGATAGGCCACAAAAGAAGCATGTCAATAAATATGCACTCTCTCAAGCCTATGATGGTTTAGGTTCATCTTGTGATGATGATGATTTCCACATGCAACATTGTTATCCCTTGACATAATCCCTAGTGAATACATAGATATTTGGATTTATCTGAATGATTTCAAATTTATTGATAGTGTCAATGCAAAGACTAAGAAAAAGATTACTCAAGCTAGTCACCCATATTCTATTCTCGCATGGAGTATTATTTCGTATAGGGCCTAGTGGACAAAGTCTGACAAGAGGGAAATTAGATGCGATCAAGATAAGGAGATAATGGTATAATTCCACAATGGTACATGTGGAGGACACTTCTCTGGAAAACTTACAACAAGAAGGATCTTTGATGTAGGTTATCACTAGCTCACTCTTTTTAGAAATTGTTATAACTATTGTAATACATGTGATATTTTTCAAACACATGGGAACCGTAAGACTTCATCATCTCCATTATGCCCGATTCTTCACTTAGTCCCTTTGAAAAGTGGGGAATAGATATTGTAAGTCCACTTCCAACTACCCCACACTAAAATAAGTATATTGTAGTTGCCACAGATTATTTAACCAAGTGGGTTGAAGATAGGCCCTTGAAAATAGCTTCCATGGATGAAGTGGCAAGGTTCATGTATGAACGCATTATCACTAGATTTAGTTGTCCATTAGAAATTGTAACAGATCAAGGAAGCCACTTCATTAATGAGGTGGTAGAAGCCCTAGTAAACAAGTTTTCTATTAAGCATAGAAAGGAAACAACTTATAAGCCAAGCACAAATGGATAGGTGGAGTGAACAAATTATGTATTGTGTCAAATCCTAGCAAAATATGTAGCTTTGCAGGTACATAAGTGGGATAAAAGGATTCATGCAACATTGTGGGCATATAGGGAAACATCAAAGTCAGCAACAAGATACTCCCCATTTTAGTTGGCTTATGACATTGATCCAATTCTTCCTATTGAGTTTGATATTCCCACTATGAGAATTATGAAAAATTAAAGGATGGATGAAAATGATTCGGTAAAGTAAAGGTTGGTACATCTTCATTTACTAGAGGAAATGAGGGAAATAGCGAATGATACAAGCTATAAGAAGAAAATGAAGAAAAAGGAGTACTTTGATCAAAAGATCCTCTAGTCTCCATTTCAGGTGAATGACTTGGTCCTAGTATATGATTCTCGATACAAAAAGAGGAGGCATAGAAAAATTCTTCCCAAATGGACAGGGCCTATAGAATAGTAGTTGTACATGAAAATGGTACATATCGACTAGAGGAATTTGATGGTACTCCCATTATGAAATGGGTCAACCATGACAAGTTAAAGATTTTCCAGGCACAAGAATAGTCTACTCCGAGGACAGAGTAGAAGCTAGGGAGGGGGAAGATGTCAACACTAAAATTTTCCTCTGTAGTTTCTATTTCATTAATGTATGTATTAGGAATAGGATGTTGTTAATTATAATTAGTATTGGTGTCCGATAGAAGTTTTAATGGCACCGCCATTATGATGCCGCCAATAATGTGCATTATGGTAATAGTCAAAGTACAATAGGAATGTTGTGGTAAAAAGTAAATATTTGTCGTAAGTGCTTCGGTAATGTTAGAATATTAAATTTAGGGTAAGTAGAGAGGTAGGGTCTACATGATTAAGAATTAGAAATATTATATTTGTAGTAAGGATAAGGAGTGATGTCATAAATATTTTGTTTATTTTATTTGTAAAAATAGTCTAAAAAGGTGGAACCATGTGAAATGATAAGGTTTATCTTATCTTAAAAGATAAGCCTACATGTAAAGATAGGAGTTAAGGTATGGAATATGATTCACCGTAGTAGATTTATTATCCTATCTTAGAAATAGGGTGGATAAGCTTGAAATTTCTATAAATAGAGAGGCCACCCCCTCATTTAGCATAGAAGGAAGTAGTGAGAAATATTGTATGAGAAAGTGTGTGAAGGAAGCCATCATTTAGAAGGTGTGTTAAAGAAGCCATTAAGAGATGTAATTGTGAAGTTTCTCCCATAGTTATTGTTGGGAGGCAAGTGAAGTTGGTAACACTGAAGTACTTCATGGGTGAGATTGTAACAATTTCATGTTGATAATATAATTTACACTTATATTTCAAATTTTTCATCATTCCTTTGTATCATAGTCTATGGTATTCTTGTGTTATGTTTGTTATTGTGTTTCCATATTACTACCACAAAACTAAAAGTTGTGCATTAGTAAATAATCATAGCACGAAGAGTTCTCGGTGGAGACTTATCATAGTGCCGGATTGATGATGATAGAATCCCCATCGAATCATGAACCTACCTCTATTTCAGGAATTTTCATTCTCATATAAACCTAACATACCTTGTTTATAGCTTGAGTCCGAAAAATTGCTTCTCAAAACTTTAGATACCATTGTCATGACTCTTGACCTTTTAATGCAAATTCTAGTCTTGGATAACTTGTTGTTAGACCTTTAGTATTATGATCAAGACTTCAAATATCCATCTAGAGTCAATTCACAAACATAAAGACCTCATTTCAATAACATGTCATCCTTCTCCAAACATTTTCAAACCCAGGTTTTCGTTTCATATCTGATTCAAACCTTATTCTTATAGATCTCACTCATTCCCTCTTAGATCTCACTTTCCTATCTTCAATTACATCCGTATGAGATGTAAAAACCTAAATAAGGTCTTACCACTGTATACTCCAGCTTCCCATACCTATAATATTCAATTTGATCTTCATATTTTTCACTTTTGATTTGAAACAAATAGTTATGGCTCAAAAGACAACATCTCATAACTTTAAAAGCATGATTAGGTATTCAAGGGTCTTCTCACCTCTTTACACAGTAGTCATAAAAACTTATTTCTTCAACTAACATCGAATAATATCTAAATCACCAAGGATATGCTCAAACTATAAATCAAATCGATCGATCCATAAAGCACATGATTCTTAATTGTCAGTTCTTAATTATCATCTCAGTAACTCAAATAACACATATTAATGGGTAAGAAAGACCAAGTCATCAACCTTCTTATTTTGAATAGATTGAACCATTATACCATCTTCAAACTTTAACTTATTTCTTATGGAATAAACCCCCATTTGATCTATACTTTTTACTTTGTCACATACATTAAGATCTCAATATATAGTCAAAAATCAATAGCCCGGATTTGAAATACTTTTCAAACCTATCAATAGTATCTAATTCACACCTACTCTTAACAAATAAAAATATATCTACCTTTTAAACCTTCTCATGGATTATCAATGAAAAATATTTTAAAACATTATAATGATCATTTAATGAAATCCTTTATATACAATATTAGATCAGAACACACTCTCCTAATATACTTCCCTAATTTTATGACTTATGTCATGTAACCCTACCTTTTTTCTCTACAATTCTCATATTTTTCATTTTCAATAAGAAAACTAAAAACCTCTTGATACAAGCACACCTTATGAACCTTTATCTATCACAATATATTCCATATTTTCCTTCTTCAAGGATCACACTTAAGCACCTTGTAATAGTTTCCATGAAACAAATAAGAAACCTTGAAAACAAATCAAACACCAAATCCATACCTTATTAGAACCATCTTCTTACTATTATAATATTCTTGCATCCTTAGAACTATTTCTAACCTCAAGAAAAAATACCTTATAATACAAGAACTACAAAATATCAAACTTGTACTAGTACTCATCCTCCTTCACAATAATATAGAGGTCATATATTCTCGTATAGTAGTATCAAGCTTCAACTAGAAATATCTTAATCTTCATGAATTCTTTATTATGATCTTCTCTTCTAGATCCTCAAACTCATATATATCACTAGACACGATCTTTGATGTGCATAAAGGATCACCAAAGCATCTTCAAGAGTTTTATATTTTTTTGTAAAATACTTATGATTCCATTTTCCTTCTTGAAACACATATTGAAACTTCACATAGATATTCATGCTCAATGAAACACTTGTTCTAATAGGCCCTAAAATGCATCACTTTAACTGTAATAAGTTACTTTGACACATCTTTGTTATCCTTCTAGATGCATATATTTCATTGTCATTCAACCTTGTTTATTATGGTTCAAACTTCAATATCACTTGTCTCTTCAAGTAGCTATGATGCATCCTAGAATTTCTTGTGAATATCCCTAGTGTGGTGGCACATCACTCGGTCTAAGTTGAGTGCTCACTTGAAGCTCATGCAAAGGTACTAGGTCCCTCTTTAGATTTTCTTGTACATGATGTTAGTGTGATGATGTTTAAACATATTCAGATTCATAACTAAACATAAACATTCCACAGTGCATAAACCAGATCTAGATCTCAAAGAATCATGAACTAAACAATAACTATAATAAGATTAACCATATAAGAACTAGATTCAGTTATGTCTAATACCATTATCCAACCAATATACTCCATTGCATTAAACATTGTAAAACACATAAGCTTCTTACACTATAAAGTATCTCCATGAGTCATGTGCACATCAAAACCAACAACATGACTCTACAATAATTCACCACCCACTAAACTACACAGTTCAATTACATATTTATAGAGGTGGGGACTTTCCCTTCACCACCCATGCACTTATAAAAATAGGTCACATGATGATAATATTCATGCACCTTTACAATAGCATGCACAACATGCAAGTGTACTAACAATAGAATTCCTATAGTGAACTATAAGAAGAAATCCTATTATTAGCTTAAAATATACATAGAACTTATATGCCGCTTGTTCCCAAAATACCATTGCGTGTAGCGCAAGTCTTCATCTCTATGTGTGCTCTGCACGCTATCTCCAAAAATAGCCCTTAATCACAAAACAACTAAGTCCTGAGCTTGGGCACTTCAATACAATTATATCTTTATGTGCTTCCAAACACCCTATCTTCACACACCCAATACTTAGAATAGTTTTCATTGATCAACATTACCCCATACTAAAGTACATGTCTCACCCTGAAAATGGGAATTATTTTTATGTTGCCAATGATAAAGAATAAGTAATGAAAGAATGAAAATAATGAACCAAACTCTATACAAAATAATGAATTTTAATCTACAACACCCTCTTCTTCAAATGGAAGGATTAGTTCTAGATATTCATTCCTGATCTTAGCCTCCAAGATCTTCCAGTCACTCAGTGCATTCCTCATTTTCTCTAGAATATCACTGGATATGTCATCCAATTCGTCCTTAGATATTTTCTCTTTCTCATTTTGTAGTATCTAGACAACATTGGCCATACCTGATAAAGCATTCCCTCCATGAGATCCATCTTCTATACTATGAGCTTTCCAATCTCATTAATCTTTTTTTTGTAGATTTTGGACTCTGCAAGGTCTTCGCACTTTTATTTTACCATCACCAACCTTTATGTACACTCAAGTTTTTCATCCCGCATCACTTTAGAACTTATTTATCCTCTTCCAAAGTTTTAGTCCTTATTATGGTGTCTAGCACCACACATAAATTAAGAGCTTGATCATCTCTCTTCAGCTCATCCTTCAATGTTTGGAGCAATGCCTCATATACTAAAAATTTTCAATCAATAATGGCCCTTGCTCTTGTTGCTTCTTCCCTGCATCCTTTTTCTTGGGGAGGTGCATTGGTCCTTCATCCAAAAGTAGGTGAACTATTGTGCATAGATAGTGCAACTCAGACTTGAAGTCCTGAGGCACCTTTTCCTAAAACTCAGGCCTCTGTAGAAAAATATCATCTACAATCTGCTTCACCATCATCTTTACCTTCTAGGCCTCTGCAACTACATTATCACGCTCTTGAGTAAGGAACTTTATTTTTGCATCCTTTTCCTTTTTATCCTCCACTAGCACCTGGATTATTGCTTCCTTATCCATATTTATGTGCACTATTTTTATGGACACCTTAATCAAAGTGTTTCTCACCTACTCATCACAAAATTGAGTTGGCTTATTGGTCATATGGCTTATATGAAACACCTTCCTCATCTTATTTGAAGTGCACACCTCCTCGCAGACATCAAAATAAGGATCATCCATGTGATTCTACATGCCCCAAGATAATTTCTTGCAAGTGCGTGTATTGGCCATTTTAGGGTCCATCCAATCCCAGCCATACAACTGTTTGTTTAGTAGTGTACTCTAGAAATAGGTTCTAATAATTTGTGAAGGGTCATTCATATAACCCAAGTCTTGAGCACCTACCGCTTCTTCTTCTTCATGCACACTGCATGCTCACCAACATCCTCGTGTGCTAATACATCCTCTTCATGCTATTCAACTACACCGCATCCTATGGGATAATGCCTTCAACCACTTGGTTGACTTCCTCCTCATCTTTCCCTTCTTCTGCGTGGGGCACATGAGGACTTATGTATCTCCACCAGTGCTACTTTCTCCTTCACTAGAGATATCTTCGAATACTCACGTTGGATTCTATAGTATCATAGACTACGTGCTCACCCATCTCTTCATCATCTTATATCTCCACATTGGGGGTGGCCTCAACTCTATCTCCACTCATTCTTGGAGATTCCTCCTCTACTTCCTATGCATTTGGCTATGGGGATTCCCCTCACTATCTTGTATAGGGATATACTTCATGTGCTTTCTCTTCTCCTTCTCTTCATCCTTTACCGGAGTCATGTGCGGTGATTTCCTTACTAGTTGTGAAGTTCCAGCACTAGTATCTCCTGAAGTGCGCCTCTTCCTCATAATCCTTCTTGTATACACAAGTCTAGCATTTTCTTTAGGTTCCTCTTGTTCTAGGATGTTTTTAAGTCCTGTATTTACTAAGTCCTCTTGATTCAGGGGTGTAGATGTAACATTCCTTGAAGTATCCAATATTTTCTTCTTCTTAGAAGGTCCTAGAAGAGCCATATCTACACCCTTCACCACCTTTCTATCCTTAAACCTTGGTCTAAGGTATATGTAGATGCACGTTGGTTCAATCTTCCCTACAACCAAACTCTCCGGTGTGATGTCCATAGTATCAGACTCCATAGTTTTGACATAGGCCTCCTTACCTAACCATACATATGTTTTACACAGAATGTGAATTTCGCATCCACTTTCTCTACATTGAATAGGAGATGACGTGCATCATGAAATATATTTATAGAGTCCTTAATATACCTTATGGTAAATGTAAAGGGAAACTTACACCATGGTCTCTTCTCTCCGAATTCATGTGGAAGTGCCCCAGGCTGAAATGTTGGTAGACTACAAATTCAGCCTCCACATTCAACACCTTGGGTAACTCGCATGAATGCACCATTCTCCTTCAAATTCCTGTGCAATCTCTAAAACCACTTCTACAAATGCTCTTTGTATGTGTTGGAAACATTTCGTGCAACATGTACTTAGCATATATTTTGGTTGGGAGTTGTTCTCCAATGGAAACTCCCATATATTTTCCTAGGACCGTCTAGTACCCCAACTTCACTAAACACAATTAATAAAAATATTATGCCCCAAGTTATCTTCTCACCTTTATCTTCTTGGTTGCACCTTCATTCACCAAGCCCTTTGTAATGTAACAAGTGATATTGTAGTAGGTCTTGTTGGCTATTTTGTATGCTATATGCAACCAAAGGCATATTTACATCATTCCATCACTCACTATCCCCTAGCTTACTCTCTGCTAATCGCATTGCTACTCTGGTGGCCATGTCTGGGATATTGGTGACCTTGAAAGCTCACCCCCCTTCTTATACTGATATAGGGATGTTGTGGCATCAATTCCCTAATCATCTATCAAATCTCCATCAATTTCTAAGCCCATGTTACATGCCCTATTACCTTCTCAATGAACTTGGCATTTATCCTCATTCTCCGCCTACGAAATAGTAATAGTCCTCATGGACCTATGACATTAGCCACCGGTACAATTTTTTTAGGATTTCCAAAGTATGGCAACTCCAAGATTTGCATTACACCCATGCTCTCAAGTAGTTTATTCACCGAGGCATCCAAAACCCAAGTGTCATCTGTCATCAGTTAGTCCTTCTTTAGACTTTTGCCATGATTTCCTTCATACATTTTATAGTGTGGTGGTTAATCTTTGAAACCCTACACTAAGTAATACTTGTTTTCCATGGCCACCCTTCAATGACTCCTTACGGATATAGCATATCCACCCACCATTGCTTTGTTGGATCATTAAAATCTTTCTCTACTACTAGAGATTTCCATGGTGCCATTGCTTATTTTGATTTTATAAATGCCTATTGAAAACCCTAGCTACAAATGAAATACCTAGTCATTCTTCCATCACACACATGCACCACTTTCTAATTTCAGCTTCCATTCTTAGATACTCAACACTATGATTCACAACATGAAAAGATTACTCAATCTACATAATACATTATCCCCAACTCTTCTTTACACTTTGACATTTCTTATCAAGTTTGCAAGGTAGCAAATGACGTTGAGAACACTGAATTTAAACCAAGATTTTAAAAATTCCCTTCATTGATTGCTCCACCTACCACCGTACATGGAATTAATTTCTATTTAATGCTTTAAGCACCTCATTATCCCACATTTCAACTTCTCGCACCTCAAACTTTTACGCCTCGGTCATAATTTCATGGTGCTGCTACTTATCTTATCGTCACATATCTCCTCTACCTATGCTTCCTTAAGCCAAAGTAGTTTATCCAATGTGACCCAACATATGTAGTATCAAATTTCATAACCTCCTTCAATTATATTGAGTGCCCAATGCTTTACGCATGGTATTAATTTTTAGCAATTTTCTAGTTCTCATAAATTCTTAAACCTTTCTCCTTGATTTTATCTCTTTTCCATACCTCTTTTATCCATCCCACACTAAGGGTATGTGCAGTCCTCTATGCATATAAACACTTTAGATTGTAATCAGCTTCTGGCATGCAAACACGCTTATTACACAAAATAAAAACTAAATTGACAAAGCATAACAACGAAGAAGGAAATACATTAAATGAAATACAATAAAGGAAATCTAATCTAAATGGAAATAATGCCTTATTACAAACACCAAGAAGGCTTATTTATAGTAGGGCTTCATCCTACTCCCGTTGAAGTAACCAGGGTAACCGTGTTCCATCAAGTGCCTCTAACTAGAAAGTGCCTAATTCAAGTATGTGAGTGATAACATACGGTCCCAACCAATACACCTTAAGCTTTCTAGGTGGTGCAAAAAATTTGAATCATAAAGAAGTACCATCTTCCCGACCTCAAGCTTTTTGTCCCTGATGTGTTTATCATGTCATGCCTTCTACCTGGCCTTTTCCTACTTCTAACTCCAACGTGTTATGGTGCACCTCTCATCTAACTATATTAACTTGTCAATTCTTTCTTCTAATGCTTTCTCATCAGCTAGACCTCCCATGTGTGTAATACATAAAGAAGGTAACATGAATTCCATGGGAATAACTACTTCTATGCCAAACACCAACTAAAATGGTGTGGCCTTATTTAACCTTTTAGGTTTTTTTATATTCCCAAAGTACAACGAAACTTTATCATCCCAATCTTTCCTTCGAACATCATATTTTTGTCAAGGTCTAGCTCAATATCTTGTTGAAGGCCTCAATAGTCCCATTTACTTGAGGGTGATAAGGTGTATTATTTTAGTGTGTGACCATTATTTCATCAAATAATATCTGATTGTATCATTCAAGAAGTGTGTGCCCTTATCACTTATCATACTCAATGGACATCCATACATAGTAAGAATATTTTCCCATTAAAACCTTTTTGTTGTTACCATTATACAATCCTTTGTAGGTGTCTGCTATGCCCACCTTGTAAAATAATATATACAAGTGATGATGTAGTGTGATCTAGTTCTATCGAGGCTTGGGAAATAGGACCCACAAAGTCAATTTTCCATTTTTCAAATGTCTCTACACTAGTAATAATCCTTAAAGGCATTTCATCTCTTTTCCCGGGTTTTCCAAGGCACTAACGGTGATCACACACCTTACAATGCTCTCTAAATCATTGTACATGGTCTCCCACCATAAACCAGTGGGTAGAATCTTACACATAGTGGCATCACTGCATTATGCCCACCTGTAATACCACCATGATCCTTGTCCATGATATTCATGTGGCCATGTTCCAAAGACACACCGGTGCAATAATTTATCTCAACCTAGTTTGTATAAGTCACCACCGATCAATATGAAAGGTGCAGTGTGAATTACAACTTGTTTATTTTCCAAGGCTTTCATTCCTTATAACACCATACATGTGCATAAGAAGACAACAATATCCACCAATTTCGAAGGCACATGGTTTAACCTGTACAATTGTACATCGACATTTTATCTTCAAATATTTGCACGTCCTCTCTGATTGAATTCTTAATAAGTGGTCTAGGCCAGAATTACTTTTACCGAGCTTTACCACAATTATAAAGTCAAACTCTTAGAATAATAACACCCATCGACATACGTGCCCCTATAAGATGGGATTATTAACAAGTATTTTAATTCCATGTGATCCATATAAAATACAAAATGTGTTTCTAGGAAGTATTGTCTAAACTTATGCTTCACATAGATCATTGACAAGGCCTTACACTGTAGTTGTATAATTTTATTCTGTAGGAGTCAACTTTCTACTAACAAAATAGATAGGATAATCTATAATACCTTCTCTAGGATGAGCTAACACTGTGCCAATGGCCATGCCAGAGGTGTCCACATGTATGTGAAACGGTTGGTTCTAGAGGGAAAGCATAGAATAGGCACCATAGTAAGCCTCTCCTTCAACGCTTCAAATGCACATTGTTGCAGTTCTCCCCAATAGAATGTCCCTTTTCCTTTTAGTAACTCCTCAAAGGGAATGACAATATTTGCATATCCTTTGATAAATTTTCTATAATACCCTATGTGTCCCAAGAATCCACACACCTCACTTTGACTGGTAGGCTCCTCCAGGCCTACGATAACTACAACCTTAGTTGGATCTACTAACAAACCTTCCTTGTAGATGATATGCCCTAGCAAAGTTCCAAAAGGTGTAGAAAATATGCACTTCTTGATGTTTAAGGAGATGCTTAACTATCTACATCTCTCAAACATTAAGCACAAGTTTTCACAATGATCCTTAACAAGCCCATATACTGTCTAATCATCCAAGTAAACCTACAAGAATTTATGAATAAAATCCTGAAATGCTTGAACAACTATGTGCAAAAATATATAGGCACATTCTTTAGTCCAAAGGGAATCATTATGTATGCAAAACTTCCCCATTCAGTGGTGAAAGTTTTTTTCTCATGATCCTCCTTTGTAATTCTTACCGATGATACCCGGAGAATCCATCGCAAAATAATAAATTTTGCACCTTGCAATGCCTTCTAATATTTTCTTAGTGAAAGGCATAGGAAAAGGATCAATCACACATGCAACATTTAGATCCATGTAATCCACACAAATCCTAATCTAACCATCTTTCTTTATACTAATTACCATGGGGCTAACCCACTGATTCTTCTAGGGGCTTAATGATGCCATATTTCAACAATTTATCAATTTCTTCTTTAAATTTTATGAATATGTTAGGGTTCATCATGTAAGGTCTCTTCTGACTGGGTGTGCACCTTCCTTGAGCTTAATATTCATCTCACCCAATGATTCATGCACTCCCTTTAACTCATGGTAGCCCCTAGGGAATAAGTCCTGGAAATCACATAGTAACTCAATTATCTTAACCACTTCAGAATCAGACCAATAATCCCCAATTATGGCCTCCTTAGGTTCAACATCCGTGCTAATGTTCACTTTATTAGTCTTCATAGGTTCATGATAGGCACGTGCTTTCTTATCCACACTATCTAAAACCTCACATGTACCTTCTAAATGATCAATGTCCAAATTTTATACTTCTTCATCATTCACTATGTAGACCATTTTTCATATCTCCTTCTCAAGGAAAGCATGCTTAAGTAGTGTGGCATTTGTCTCATCTATTTCATCAAAATGTGATCCTAAGTGTACCTCACCAAATAACTCCTAAATGAGTTCTTCAACCTTTCCACTATCTCCCATAGTCAAGCACTCTATAACCCATAATGCCTCTTTCACCAGAGGTTTAGTGGAGAAGTAGTCAAAAATTTGGATCATTCCTGTAGTCAAGTCTTGCCAATTCCTAGTCTCCCTATATAGTTCCACATAAACGCACCAAGCACGTGTGCATAGCCGCGTAAGGTGAAACAAAGTTTGTGTACCCATAGTGAAGGTGGTAAAGCTTCCTACCCCTCTATCCAGAGTCTCTCACACTATTGAACGTGGTTTTGAACAAGTTGATTACCATGATATATGTAGATTTGAGTAGGAACATTACTCCTGAGGAACCGGGTTGTTAGAGAAATTCTCAATTCATTCCATTCCATGAGATTATCCTGTGAACCATCCACCAACATGTTGTTTTCCCATGTATGGTATATACTAACATATTTCTTCTATCCACTTGATCCTTCCATTGTTCCTCCATGGTGCACATGAATACCATAGGGTCTCCTTCTCCAGTGTATCGGGGACATATTTGTTACCTATCCTCCTAATACTGAGGTTTTCCTCTCTGCGTGGATGTGCATCTTACTTCTCACCTAACCATTTCATAGGTGTCATGCACCCAATTATCACAAGAAATACTTGTAGTATCACTAATAGGTATGTGCATCTTCCCATTGGAGGATTCCTTCCTTAGATGGCTCAAGTACTTCAGATCTCAAATGACGTGCACATAAATTCTATTTATATCTTCCTCACTCAAAGGTTAAACATAAGGTGCATATTTCCCATCTTTCAAATGGATAATAACTCATTCTTACTTGTTATCAAAACTTATATACCCCTTGTTAAACCATAGATAAACATTATTTACATAACACCAAAGGCACCCAAGTAGATTTGATAATATTTCTTCTTCTGCAAGTGCTAAAATGTCAAATTCCTCGAGTGAACTTGGCCCCTTGTATAATAATGGATGCATCTTTTAAAACTCCTATCGAGGTTTCCTTAGTTTAATTTTCCATAAAAAGTACATTAGAGGATGGTTGTAATGGAGGTCTTCTCATATGCACCCATGCATCTAAAGCACATTAACTTACGTGCTTGTTTCAATCAATATATTTCTCAAAAGCCACCCATCCATAACAACATTCATAGTGATCTCCTTATCATAATCCAATCTATGAGGGGGAGATTAGCATATAGGATTTTCTATCTATTCTCAATACTTATGTGTGGAGTGATTCCCTTTAAAAGTTTTCTTGTAATGGAATAATATTATCCTAGTGCAAAATCTTGCATACCTCTTTCGAATCATCAACATCCGAGTGGACCATCTCTTTTACCTTCTTTTGTTCTAGTTTCTATGATTGTTCCTTTAAACATTGTATTTTAGCCTAAAGATTTTTGAGAACCTTCATGGTTTCCTGATAAACCTCCTTCTAATGTGTAGGATCTTAGTATTTTACATGTAAAACCTCCTCCTTAGTAATGGTAGGATTCTATTGTAATGTTTCTCTAGTGCACACATTCACTTTGCATGTAGTAATATTCATAGGTATTATCTTAGGTTTTGGTGCCAACTTTGGAATCCATTGATTTTCCATGGCACAATGTATTTCAACACTCTTGCACCCTTATTCTCTTGTTTATGTTGCTTTCTAATATGATCATATAAGTATGGGAACTACTCATAGTTATGATTCTTTCCAAAAACTAACAATTAATATTTTGAGGGAATTCACCTATAATGGCTAGGAGATCCACACATATAACATGTTCCCTGAGGAAAATCACCTCATCCACCACCACGACCTTAACCCCTAAATCCACCATAGTATCCTTGACATCTGTTATGACCTCCTTCAAAGCACCTTTCATTACGATCGTAGTGCCCTTAAGTGTGATCATGATCATGGTACTCACTTTTACCTTTAGATTTATCTGATACTCTGTCTGTCATAAACCAATATCAATGGCATCATGGATCTGATCAATCAACCTATAGTCTTTGGTATTGTGATTGGTGGACCGAGAAAATATTACGAGTAGCAAGATAAATTATTTCTTATCATGTGTTGTAATAATGGGAATCATCTTACATCATGGTAAAAATGACATATCTCCTAGTCTAGAAATAATGAAGATACTAACCTACGGGGACAATTATCCTTAGTGTGCCCCTCAACTTCATAATCTATACACCAAATCCTAGTACATGTCTGTGTGTTGAATTGGTGATAGTTTCTCCAACTACTTTTCCATAGATATAATCAAATATTCTAGTAATGGGCTCACTCTAGTGTCTATACTCCTAAGCGCCTCGGCATGCAATGCTTGCTTCAAGTGCTTCACGTGAATTTTATACGTCTTATGTGTGGCGCCCTCCTAAAGGTGTGATCAAGCCTCCAACAAACCACTGTGCATGTTGGATTGCATGAATATCATATGAAAGTTTAGAAAAAAGTGTTTTGAAATGGGCATCATATTCCCAAATGCTCTCAGTAGTTCCCTATTTAATATCCTTGAGCACACTTATACTCTTCTACTCAAACTTAGGGATATAAAATTCCTTAAGGAAAGCATCCCGTAATGTTTTATAATCTACATAAGTCTAATTAGGGTCAAAATTCATGTACCAACTGTGTTTACGTCCCTACAACATAGTTGCGAAAACTGACTTGCCTTGTGCTCACAAGTCGTGATCTCTTTTACGTGCCACAATATCTCTATTCCCCTATACTCTAGAAGATGAAGCAACATCTCCTTGTAAATATTCTAGGGTTGGTGAGAACCATTCCCACTCGATCCATAACCCCCTATATTACCTTGTCCTCTAGACCCACCATATCCACCAGAACTAGAGCCACCTATGCCCCCTAATCCTCCACCTATAGCAAGGAAGTGAACTAGAGGATGTATTTCCCTATGTCCTAATATTGGTACTAAACTAAACTCCTATAGTCGTGAGATGGTACAACTCGAGAAGTGAGTCCAAAATTTTTGTTGATGATGCTCCTGAAAAGGTACTTCAAATAACAAGGAAGATGTCTTCCGGCCATAGATGTACTTGCTATTTTATTTACTCTTGTTATTCTACTTCCCAAACTAGCTTAATGACTACTGGTTGTACTAGAAACTAGAAAACCAAGCACAAGGGCTAGGTTGTTAGGTAGATTCGAGATGCAAATCCATGTCCCATATCATATTTTCTTGTGTGCTCTCATATGAGGCTAATAAGGGTTCCCTATAATGCTTTCCCAAATGGGGAGTTCTAGATGCTCTAGCTCCATGCCTTCTGTGTGAGCTTTAAATCCTTCATGATCCATCTCTCTCCTCAACATCATTCATTCTATAATCTCGTAGTTACTTATCTAACTCCCTCTCATGCACCTCATTATAATTAATCTGTATTTCTTCTCTTTTCCTCTCTTCTGCTAGGTCCTCCATCCTTCACCAAACTTGCTCATGCCCCCACGCATGGTGGGGTTTAGCTAGCCATCAACTTCTCTTCCAAATTTAGGGTTACCAATAAGATCTTAATCGCTAGTGGAATGCCTTGCAGATAGGTTCCCCTAGGATAACATAAAAATTGGAACTCAACTACCTCTAAGAAAGAATAAGTGGAAATTGAGTACTCTAAAATATAGCTATTCAGAACACCACAAAACCAAGTGTCCATAGCGCATCCAAATCAAATCAGTATAATAGAGGACCTGAAATTCTTCCTACGTCTAGACAAGTGTGTGATACCTCCAATTCCTTTTAGACACATAAGAAACTAGCCACTCATATAGCTCTATCATAAAGATAGTAAAGAAAATCTCATATAAATAGTCATACAAGTTCTACTCCACCCATGTGCACACGTCAAACTTAGATCTAGTGTTGAATCTCTGAGTATATTCTTCTTTCAGATCTACTATCCACTCCTTAACACTTGACAAGGTCAACTGGCATGTATTCATCAAGAAACATCCTAAAAACAACTTTAAAAGAGGTCTTGGTAATGGAACCAATGATGCAGCCTAGAATTTACTATGAATAAAATTTGGTGCACTAGAACATCTCTCATCCTAAGGTGAGTGCTCACCCAAAGTGCAAAAAGGTATGAGGTCCCTCTTTAGAGTTGCTTGTATAAGATGTTAGTGTGATGATGTTTAAACATATTCAGATTCATAACTAAACATAAACATTCCACAATGCATAAACCAGATCTAGATCTCACATAATCATGAACTAAATAATAACTATAATAAGATTAAGCATACAAGAACCAAATTTAGTTATGTCTAATACCTTTATCCAACCAATATACTCCATTACATTAAACATTGTAAAACATAGAATATTCTTACACTGTAAATTATCTCCATGAGTCATGTGTGCATCAAAACCAACAACATGACTCTACAATAATTCACCACCCACTAAACTACACGATTCAATTACATATTTATAGAGGTGGGAACTTTCCCTTCACCACCCATACACTTCTCAAAATAGATCGCATGCTGATAATAGCCATGTGACTTTACAATAACATGCACAACATGAAAGTGTTCTAACAATAGATGTCTTATAGTTAACTCTAAGAAGAAATCCTATTATTAGCTTAAACTATACATGACACTTATCTTCCTCTTGTTCCCAAAATACCCTTGTGTGTAGCACAAGTCTTCATATCTATGTGTACTCCACACACTATGTCAAAAATATCCCTTAACCACAAAACAACTAAGTCATGAGCTTGGGTGCTTCAATACTATTATAGCTCCGTGTGCTTCAGCGCCATATCTTCACGCGCCCAATACTTAGAAATTTTTTTCGATCAAAAATCTACATACCTTTTCACCTTTGCAAAACTCTTGAGACACCATCCATCCCGATAGGTAAAATGAGTTCTTGATCTGTTACCTTCAATATATCTACTCTTGTAACTTTTTTTATCAAACAAATATTATGTACTTCATGACTATACCTGCAACATACTTGTAGTTTCCTACCTTCAAAAACTTGGAGCATCCCATATTTTCAAGATTTATAACCTTGTTTCTAGTTGATACAAACTATATAAAGACTTGAATAAATTTCTTGAAGTTTCCTTTCACAAATAAGACACCACTTAATGACTTCAAACTTCTACGAGATCCATATATCTCCAAATGTAAACTTATATATTTCTATCGGGACAATCAATACCATTTCAAGAATCTTTAAGAAACTTGGAACTTTTAATGTTCTTAATTGTTCCATCAAGAAGTCTATCCTTACAAAATTTCACAAGGGTACACGAAACATACTTTTACGAGAGGTCTTCATGGCTCATCAAATTTACAACATTCAAACCTATCAAGATATTCTTGTGAATCCTTCAAACTTGGGCACACTCCTTGAAGCATAACATCTTGCAAAACACAAGTGTATTCCTGATTTTGAGTCTCCATTTATTACTCCCACCATAAGAAAAAATATTTTGCCTCTTATTATACTCATTCCCTTTAATATTCATATCATGTATCTCCGTAACAATGCTCACATTAGCCTTAAAAGATAACAATTTCTGATTTCATGATTAACATACTTCTAGATACCACACATAGTCTTTTACAATCAGATTAAGAAAAACCTTTAAGGGATCAAAATATTTGCAAGACTTTGAAAAATCCTTTTGAATGATATGGAGCAATTTTTTTGGGCATTGAAATATTGGATAAGTACCAAAGGGTGAGCATGTGTAGGACCAATGAGAAGAAGGGCGCTCAAGTAAAGCACATAGGACAAAGAGGTTTAAGAAGGGTTTAAGTGAAACCAAGTCACACATGGAAGGAAAAACACAGGTTCAAAGGACATAGCCATATTTGGCATTCTAAAAACACCGAGGAAAAAAGTGACCCGAATAGGCATGATGAGTGGATAAGGTGCCAACCTAGAACCTTAGAGGTCAAGAAAATGATATTCCATGTAGGGAATATTCCTAGAAGACATCATTATAGAGAGTGGAGGGTTCATAAGGGGATAAACATTCACCATTGGAGGACCACATCGACACTTAGCATGTGATCTGTTCAAAAGAGAAGGCATGGCGGTGGGTGATGATCCTATAAAAAGAGATGCTAGGAAGTATGGAAGACATGATCAATGAGACATATGATAGATGATATGAAGACATGATTTGAACAACATGCAAGAAATAGAGATAATGCATAGAGAGAAAGATGTTGAGTAACAAAATGTTGCAGTAATGCTAGGGTTTAGAGAACTTAGTGACAAGGGTTGTGAGGGACTTCATGAGCCTTTGTATGGCACTAAGATCTGTAATAGGGGTTAAAATGGGAGGGTATAGCTAGGATCTCATGCTAAGTAAGATTTGTAGGATCTAGATCTCTGTCATTTATCATGTATGTTCTGTGATGACCTCTCTTATTGTAATGTGGCTATCATAATCTGTTCTAAATGAATATATATGGGTTCATTATGTATAGCATGCTTAAGGTTGTAAACCATTGTGTTATATGACCACCATGGAAAAGATATGGTTTATTATGCTTATTACATTTTTGTTAAGATCTTGTAATACTTTAATGTGTGGATTTGTAAGTTGTTCCCTTCCACTTTTCTTTTAACTAAGTAAATGTACTTCTCATTCTGTAATTCATCCTTCACTAATGGAAAACCCTTCTCACAATGGTCACATAAAGGAGGGATTCAACACTGTGCATGCCTCGGGGAGTTCTAGTGCCTGCCTCTAGGTGATAGGTGACACATTTGGGGTTAGAAAATAGTATTAAAGGTAGATAAAATGACTACATCTTGGTTCTATTGTCGGGACCTCCTTTCAAAGTTGTTGTGATAATGATGTGTGATGACAGAGCGCTTGACGTTGGACACTTGTTAAAGCATGGTTTAAAAGCACGAGAGGATACATTTTCTCAAATATTTAGTAATGGAACTGATTTTGATGCACGTAGATGGGTAGAAGAGAACCTATATCATGAGATGTATGAGACCTTATTTTGTTGCTTTCCAGTAGAGTTGTATGAATGGATTTTGGCGTATGCATCTAGATAAATCTAGTATTATATATCTCTCATGTGGACCCAAGATGAGTATCGGAGGCTACAGGATGTGGATTTGACTTGGACACATTTTTAATCATTAGTGGAGAAGACTACTAACTTTGTTATACCCTAGAATACACTATTTATTCATATTCTTGTCAGGAGGTTCTTTGAGTTTGAGTTCTTAAGGGAGCTTAGAGGATCATTTTTGTGTGTTATCCCCATAACTATAAATATCTTGATTTTTACACAGAGTTTGGAATCATTTCCTATGGTCGGCTAAGCTTCTTATAAGTGTTGGGTGATGAAGCTAGAGTGGAGGAAGATGGCGGACCTTGTGGCTGAAAAGGAGAGGGAAGATAGAAAAATCAAGTATAGTGAAGCTCTTGAAAGGGAGTTAGTTAGACAACATGAAGTTTTAGGAGCTATGGATTTATGGTGGTAGATGTTGTGGGAAGGCATTGAGGTACCACATGGAGCTGGGAGGACATGGAGCACAGAGCATTACATGCTACCCCATCTTAGAAAGTGTAGGAGAGATACCTCATCGCCTTCGACGATGAGCTCATCACTTGGAGAAAGGAGAGTCACCGGCGTGCATCTAAATCCACACTGGTGACCAACCCCTGGTGCTTATCTTTCCAAATCTAGATATATGTATTGCTAACCCAATCAATATTGGTGGAAGTAACCATTCAGCACCTAAGAGGTATAACTTTTCATTTGGCACATCTATGGCTGCATAATCACTTCATGTGTTTGAAGGTATATTGTCAACAAATTTTTGGCAAATTACGGGTACACAAAACTTAGGTATCATATCTAGAAGAGGGTGGGACACACATCTAATAATGGTGCAATATTATAGATTATTGGTGCATAGTTCGGCGTGACGGTGGGGACACTAGGCGTATCCACTTGAGGCCTTTACAACTACGGGAGGTGGATCGGTGGAATAGAAGCTAGTGGACCTTGTGGACTTGGAATATCTGGAGGATATGGTGGATCGGGAGGAGTAGGTCTTTGGTGGATCTATTAGATCTAGTGGTGGAGGAAACACAGAGGGAATCAAGGTTACGGATCAGAAACATGGGCCTCAACCACCTCAATAGGTATTTTTCAAAATATCTTTGCATATACCACACTATAAGGGTGTTGAGGATGTTGTAGAGCATGTAAAAAAATGTGAGTTGCTATGGTACATGAAGGAAATCACTACCCCAAAAAGGAAGGAAAGTCGGTTTGCAACAACGTTACAAAAACACATGTATAGATGGTACCAAAAGTATGACCCCCACCAGACAGTGCTAGATTACACCATCTTTGTGGAATTATTTCTTTGCTAAATTTCATATCTTTGAGTTTGAACAAAAGATAATTAGTGCACTGAAGGAGATTCAACAAGGTATGGTAGAGAGTGTGTGGGAATATGACGCGTGCATTTTAAGACTCTCTTATCAAAATTGTCTTATGATATTCATCCTTCACAACATGCTCAGTGGTTTGTTGGAGGGTTGATAACACCTTTCAAAGAGTTCTTTTTGCATAAGACTTTCATAGATCCGCATGAGGCCTTAGAGGCTACCCTACATGATGAGGTTGTTGGAAGCATGGATACCGATGTTAGCCTTTTTATTAAAGCCTAGATTGATGTAATGGAAAATCAATTGGAGAAGCTATCTGCAAACTCGGTGCATGAGACTTGCAGTGTCCTATGGTGCATATATTATGAGGTAGAGGGGCATACAAAGGATAGTTTTCCTCGAGATATCAGTACGTGCCATGATAGTGGATTATGAGATTTTCCACAGAGATCATGATGCAAGTAGGTGTCCACTATTGATGTAGTGCATGATCCGTAAGAATGTGTCTTGCTATTACAAAATTTGCACCTCTATTATTCATGACACTAAGGATTGTAGATTGATTGACCAAATATATGATGCCATTGATATTGGTGTGTGTTAAACCATCCTTGCAAACAATTCCAAGGATGATGGTCGTCACTATGAAGGCGTGTAAATTGAGGGGCACGTGGAAGAAATTTAAGAGGAGGATTTCATGGTCGTGGAAACCGCGGAGGAGGAAGAAGTGAGTTCCCACGTGGAACTTGTTACAATTGTGGATCTACATAGCACTATAAGTGAAAATTCCCTGATCTATTGCAATGCTCTTGGTGTGGAAAGAATAAAAAGAATGAGGAGTGCTCAAAGCTATTTGAACATATGAGCTAGTAACACCAGAAGGACAAAGGCACTAAAATGGCAAGCATAAATAATCTAACTCACTGATGGATGACAACGGTAGCATGTGAGTCAGAACTAGAGCCTATATTGGTGATGATGTGAGTTGAAGCTACACGCCGGGGAAGATACCAAGGAAAAATCCATTGGTTACTAGAGAAGAGGTAGTGTATGGTAAGTATTTAGACCTTACTCATCATAAATAAGTGTATCAAGAGACCATGGATGTAATTTGAAGCCTACAAGGAGAAATCTAGTGCCTAAAGGAGTAGTTAAGGTAGTTGGAACAAAGGAAGAGCACTGAGGCTCCGTAGAAGGATCTGGATGAGATTAGGGAAGTATGCAAAATTCTGAGGTAGGAAAATATCATTCCTTTTCTAGGGGAATGGTTACAAGAAAAAGTACCACGCATCAGAGCAAAGCACAAGAGGCAGCTTAAGCATGCTAACCATCCTCCCCATAGCCTCTATTATGATAAGGACATTACCTTGAATGCACTTGTGGATGGGTGGATCCTAAGCAATATTCTGATTGACACAGGCATGGAAGTCAATATTCTCACCTTGGACCTTTGGAACCAAATGGGAAGGCCACCATTATAACCATCTTCAAATGTGTTGTATATTCTAACAAAAAAAAGGTGATGCCCATTAGTGTCTTGAAGGATGCCACTATCACTATCCAAGGGGAAACATTCACTTTGGAAATTTGAAGTCTTGGCACTAATTTGAGGCGGATAACTTTCCAAGTATTACTTGGGCACACCTAGTGTTATAAGAATAATTTTGACCTATGGTTCAATAAGTGGTACATAAGCTTTGATAACAAGGAAGAATGCGTAATCATCCCCTTGAGTGATGGGAAGTCAGTGCCCTATATTGAACCCTTGGGAGAATAATTTCTTGATAAGATCTATGTGCACTCAATCAGGGACCCTGAGGGGATTAATCCTATGGAAGGAGTTATTCAGTTTAAAGACGCTCAATCTATGATTGATACCACTAGTGTAGCATGAAACAATTGGGTGCACGGGACTTATGAGTAAATTTTGTGTAGCGAGAGGCTTGTTATAAGAGTAATAAAGGCACACTAATCAAGCACCGGGAGGAAAGAAGTTTCCAAGCTATTCTGGAGGATCCAACCCTAATGTTTTCTTACGAGAAATGGAGACCCAGTGGAAAAGTGAGATTGAAAGAAGAAGGATGCTTAGCTATAAATTTCTTAGGACCATAACATGTTGGTGGGAGACACATCACGATAGCCTTCTAGAGTGGTGCGAAGTAAGAATCACATTCTCTGTTAGGTTTTCCGAATCAATGCACCCACTATCATACAATACTATCATGGGAAGGAACCCACCTCATTTCATGTCCAAGCATGTGAGAAGGCCTGGATGGAAGGTATGGAAGCATTTCCACCTTCTCTATGGGTGCATAAGTTGTACTCCACTTTACAAGGTTGTGCATGTGCATGGTACATTCACTCAGAGATGCACCGTTAGATAGGAAATTGGAAAGAGTTGACGGTTGACCTCCTTCAATATTTTGAATATCGGAGCACCAAGCCATCGATGGATAAGGTATTGCAGGTTGTTAAGCACCTAACAATGGGAGATAGTGCCATAATAGAAGATATAATACTAGAATTATTGGGTGAACCTAGTTTAGAAGTGTGATTTGATGAGGAATAATCAGAAGAGACACAACTTGAGTTCACATGTATGGAGAAAGAGAAGGGAAAGATGGTCTATGTGATAGATGGTAAAGAGGTGGAAATTTAGATGTTAACCATACTGAAGGTATGCATGAAGTTGTGGATAGTGCTGATGAAAAAGAACATGCCTACCATGAACCCCTCAAAACAAATAAGGTTAACATTGGCTCAAAAATGGAACCTAAGGAGGCTATCATTGGAGACTATTGGTCAAAAAAGGAGGTTTCAAAGATCATTGACCTATTATGTGAGTTTCAGGACTTATTTCCATGTGGGTACCATGATCTTAAAGGCATTCACCACTCCTTGGGGAAATGAAAATCAAGTTAAAGGAGGGTGCACATTTGGTTCAAAAGAGACCTTACCGAATGAATCCAAATTTGTGTGTCTAGGTCAAGGAAGAGATAGATAAGATGATTACATTAGGAATCATTGAAGTTATGAAGGAATCAAAATGGATAAGCCTCATGGTAATTAGCATTAATAAGGATGGGAGGATAAGGATCTATGTTGATTATAGGGATTTAAATGTGGTACATGTAATTAATCCTTTCCCAACTCCTTTTATCGAGGAAATCCTAGAAGGAGTAGCCGGGTGTGAGATCTATTCATTCATGGATGGATTCTCCTAGTATCATCAAGTTAGAATTGAAAAAGAGAACCAAGAAAAGACAAATTTTTCCACTAATGGGTAATTTTTTCCTACACGGTCATGCCTTTTAGACTAAAGAATGCGCATGTTGTGTTTTCACACATAATGGTCAGGCATTTTAGGATTTTATCCATAATTTCCTTTAGGTCTACCTTGATGACTAGACATATATGGACTAGTGAAAGACCATTGTGAAAATTTGTGGTTGATGTTTGAGAGATTTTGCAGTTGTACATATCCCTCAACATTAAGAAATGTCTCTTCACTACTCCATTTGGAACCCTGTTAGGGCATATCATATGTAAGGAAGGTTTGTTGGTAGATCCTGCTAAAGTTGTCATTATTATGGGATTGGAAGAACCTACCACCCAGAGCACGGTGCACGCATTCCTTGGATATATGGGGTATTAATAGAAATTTATTAGGGGGTATGCCAACATCGTCATGCCACTAGAGGAGTTACTAAAACACAAAAGTGCATTTCACTAGGGAGAGGTACAACAAACATCGTTTCATGCACCTTTGAAGAATAATATTATCATTGCACCCATATTACGTTTTCCCTCTTAGGATAAGCCATTCCATGTACATGTTGATGCTTCAAGAACAACGATTGGGGCAGCTTTAGTACAACCTGGAGAAGGGATTATTGACCACCCCTTGTGTTTTGCTAATAGAAAGTTGACACCAGCAGAGAAGAACTACACTACTACTAAGAATGAAGCACTATCAATGGTCTACATGTTGCAAAAATTAAGGAAATATCTATTGGCAATACCCTTCATATTCTACACAGACCACATGGCATTGAATTACTTTGTGAACAAGCCCATTTTACAAGGGTGCATATGTTGGTGGGTCTTGTTATTTCAACATTTTGAGTTTACAGTTGTTGTGAAACCAGGAAAGAGTAACTCTAGGCCTAATCATTTATCAAGAATTGACTCGTGAGAAGATTCATAGAGTATTGATGATACATTGCCACACATGTAACTATTTAGATTGTGGCAGGTGCCCTCTAATTTGGAAGATATTGTTGTGTTTCTCAAAATGGGTGTGGTGCCGGAGGGAATGAAGACTCTAGAAAGAAAGAAATTAGCCATATGCATCATGCCCTACATGTTAATCAGTGGAGACTTATACAAGTTAGGCCATGATGAGGTTTTTGTGCTTGGTGTGTGTTGGAACATGAGCACATTGCAATCATGGAGGAAGTGCATGATGGGATTGTAAGAGGACACTATGTAGGGAATGTAACCATGTGTAAAATCCTTTTAGCATGGATTTGGTGGGAAAGCATATACCAGGATTGCATTGAGTTTTTCAAGGCATGTGACCATTTCCAGCACCTTAGAAAACTAGGAAGAAGGGATGAGATGCCCTTGAGGATGATAGCTAGTGCAAAACCATTTGAGAAGTGGGCCATTGATTTTGTAGGACCAATTTCACTTGTCGCATGAAGGACTGGTTCACACTATATCATCACTTACACTGACTACTTAACAATATGGGAAGAGGTAGCACCTACAAGGGATTACACAATGGAAACAACAACTAGGTTTTTGTGGGAAAATATAATCAATAGATATGGATGTCTGCTGAGCTTAACAAGTGATAGGGATAATCATTTCTTGAATAAGAAATTTAGAATCTTGTTAGCAAGAATTCATGGTAGCCCACCACAAGACTACCCCATATCACCCACAAGCTAATGGAACTATTGAAGCATTTAACAAAATTTTGAGTCACACGCTAACAAAAATTTGTGATGTGGGAAGACAAGATTGGGATGAAAAGTCTCAGTTGTACTATGGGCATATACGACTACCTATAATATATTAAACAAGGCCACACCATTCCAATTGGTTTTATCATGGAAGTTGTTTTACTAGTAGAATTTATGCTACCATCCCTATGTATTATGTGTGTAGGAGGATTAGCTGATGAGAAAGCATTACGGGAGTGCACAAAGAAGTTGATGTAGTTAGATGAAAAGTGATCAATTACTAGGTGGAGTCAAAATAATGAAAAGGTGTGACAAAAAGTATGGCATGATCATCATATTAAGAACAACTAGTTCAAGGTTAAGTAGATGGTCTTGCTTTATCACTCCAAATTTATGCACCATCTTGGGAAACTAAAATTCCATTGGTTTGGACCATATATCATCTCATACATCCTTGATTTAGGTACATGCCGATTCAAGCATTGGATAGGATGAGGTTACTAGGTTACTTGATGTGAGTAGGTTGAATCCATGTTATAAATAAGGCTTATGTGTAATAATAAATAAGGTTGTATTGACATGTAGCCTAGGATTTCCCTTAATACATTTCCTTTCCTAGTGTTTCCCCTTCTTATTACTTGTTACCTTTGTTTTTTTGTGGGCGTGTTGTGTTTGGTAGCCACTTATTGTTTTCAAAAAGTTTTCTATGCGTAGAGGACCACACATCTATTTTTGTGTGGGGTGGAATCTGCGACAAGTAATGGAAGATGGTAGTAGAAGCTATGTTTAGATGGCTCAGATTGAAGAATAAAAATGTGTATTTTGGAACAACGCACATAGGAAAGGTGGAAATAAATAGTTTGGTGTAAGGATTTATGAAGACCACGTACTGAGGATTAGAAGTGCAAGAACAACATGAGCTAGGTGATGTTAAAAATCGGGGTAAGGACGGAAGAAGTGCCTTGAAGACTTTGTAAACATGTGCGAAAGGATCTTGATCGGTAAGGATTTTTACACACTAGGAGGTTGTACTGAGGATTGGGTGCAAGGGTAAAAGTGTTGAAGGTTGTCTTATGAGAAAAATATACCTTTATTTCAAAGGTACAATGATAGGTCACATTGCATTTATCATGGGAAGGAAAAAAAACTATTAGTAGAAGGTCAAGATACATTATTGTTACCTTGCATTTGTGATATCAAAGAGCTCTTGTGAACTAGGGAATCCTTGAGAAGAGTTGTGTGAAAGAGGGTTTTGAAGATCTGAGTGCATATCTAGGTTGATCGGTGAACTAGGGTGGAAAACCAATACATGGGTGTGAGGGAGAGGGTTGTAGGAGTTTCAAAACCACGGGAGTGAAAAATTTGTCTTATGGAAAGAAGGGATTTTCCATGTTAGGGTTCCAAAACTAGGGCACAACATTGAAGGTATTTTCATGTAAGAATAGAGCCATAGAGAGCTAAGTAGAGCCAGGATCAAGAGAAAGGACTTTGAGTAACCCAAAAGAGAAATGGCACCAAGGAAAGTAACCATTGTTTCACCAAAGAAGGGAAAGGGAAAAGGGAAACAAGTTGTTTCCACCAGCTTCAATGAGGAATGGTACGCAGAGATGCAATACCTAGATGGCATATTACTTGGAAAGGAATGGGTGTCACATGTGAGAAAGATGGTCATAAGTAAGCTGCAACCATTGAATGAGAACCAAAGAGAACGAGATGACATTGGAACTATTTCACCCTACAGAGAAAAGGACACCGGAAGGAATTCCTATCTATGACGATGAAGTAAAGATGAAGATGGAGAAGGCCAAGTTGTTTAAACTCTATGAGTTTCCCTATTTTTGCAAGTCCGGAGTAGCTTATCGGTGGTTGATTTTTCATGTGCATGATGACCATTTCTATTTCATAGGATGAAAAATGTGTATATCTCCCCTAATTGAACTCTAAATTTACTTCAACATATATGTGATTTCTAACCCTGTAATGAGGATGGCGGTCACAAAAATGAATGGATAGGAGAGATGGACATAGATCAAAAAGTCATGGTTGAATTTTTTCTGGAAGATATCAGAGGGGACCATCTATAACCTCACAACATTCATAGCAGAGGAAATCATCGGTGCCCCATGTGATGGGGAGAAGATCATGTTTGGTAATGTCCTTCTTACCATCATCTTTTTAGAGATTGGAGTGCGTGATTGGCCAAAGAAATTTGTATGGGAATACCCATATGAGAACCATTCACCTTCCAAAAGGTTTGAGAAGTATACCTATGACACCATGTCGGCCACCCATAAGGCACGCCTAGAGAAATGGTACAATCATATGCATGATGCATTTGGTGCGAGTGGAGGATACCACAACATGATACTTCAGGCCGGGTAAATAGATTCAAGGAATCAAAGAAGTTAAGGTTTGACCTCATCACGGTAGACCATGATTACCATGAGCTATGTAGAAATTTGATTTATCCAAAGAAGTGCACGTATGTGGAAAATTATTTCTCCCATGATGTGCATATGGTGAAGCCCGTAACATTTCCTATTACAGGGAGAACCATAAAAGGGTATACCTACACATAAGGCCAAAGTATGAGAAGGGATCTTATGTGGAGAATGATGTATATAACCCAAAAGACCCCACCTTAAGGAAGAAGGTCACACCGAGGAAGAGGGAGAGATGGGAGGCACTTAAGAAAAAGGCACCAAGTATATAGACAGTGTAATTTGTAGACGCATAGGAGTCAAGTGAAAATCCAATAACTTATGCATAAAGGAATAAGTCCCCCACATAAGAGAAAGAAATGAAACTTGAGGAAGAGGAACCAAAACAAGAGGAACCCCTTGTGAAAGAAGATTCATCGGAAATGAAGGAGTCACCTAGAGAGGAATAAAAGGAAGAGTCTCCTATCTTGAAATCACTAGTTAGGAAGAAGAAGAAAGTAATGTGTAAAGGGAAGACTCAGAAGAAACACAGAGCATAGAGGCCATCAAGGGTGACGATAATGATGATGAGTGCAATGAGGCTCGGGAACATCCTATGTACAATGTACACAACTTAGAGGAGGGGGTAAATGAAGATAAGGATGAGTATGAAGGAGGCACTCATAGTAAGGGAGAAAGTGAGGAATTTAACATGAAGGATCAAAGGACCCAAGCCGAAAAAGGAGAAGATATAAGATGTTGCGAAAAGGGAGGTAGTAGGCATAGTAAAATACTTAGTGGAATAAGAGGTTGAGCGTAGTACCAAAGAAGTGCTCAAGGAGGGGGAAGAAAGTGAAAGTGTAGAAATGAATATGGAAGCATGGGTGGAGATCCCAACCTGGCAGTAAGCTTCCCAAAGGTAGCGCGCATGGGAGGAAAGAATGTGGTAGTGGTGTAGGAGAAAGGAATGAATTATATCAATGATCCAAATAAGGTACTACATGCACATTTCCAAAGCTCGTGCCTACAAACCAACTCCTTACATGGTCTTCATTCGAAGAAGAGGGTGCATACCCATGCACAAGGAAGATGTTGTCTTGGGCCTTTGAGTCCCATGTTGATGAACCAGATTTTGAGGTCAACGTGAGGCGCTGATGAAGATACCAGATACCAAGGGATTAAACCCTCTAGTGAATGCTCAACAAATATTAGATGAGAAATTTTTAACACACTCAACAAGGTATCAGTGGAGGTTAAGGTGAGACTCTTTGGGAGGAATGACAAAGTAAGGGTCTTGGAAGAGGAACTTGAAAATAAAAATTAATAAATCGTTGAGAAAAACAAGGAGCTAAAGCAGGAGGAGGATCTTATTAGAGCGCGTTAAGGAATGAATTAAGGGAAGAGAAGGAAAATGTGCACAAGATTTATAAGAAAATAGAGATGATTACAAAATCCATAATCTTGAAGCACCCAGACCTAGCCCCACCTAAAAAAAATATGATTCAACCATGCAATGCTTGGAAGACTTGACCCACATCCTCACCATGGAAAGGCATCCGCTCACATTGGAATCATCAGAAGAGGCATTGGCATGCCAGAAGGAGGAAGAAAGAATGAAGATCAGGGAAATAGTTACTTGGTATTCTAAGCTCCTTGCCATTATGAAGACTACCACACAAATCGCTAAGGTTTGTGTATGACAATTTCACTCATAAATATAGGGTAACAATAATTCTAATTGCTACACTACATGAGGTAGATCTAAAATATTTTCAAGAAAAGAACAAGGGAAATAGTGCGGAGCAGTATAAAATCATATCCGAGGTTGAGAAGAAGATGAAAGCAATTGAAGCCTTGCGAGGTTTGATTAAGAATCATCTTAAGGAGTTATAACCCCATATCACTTGCAGAATGGATGTGTTGGATGACCTTAGCAAAAAGTTAGAAGGAATTATTGATGAACTAAATACTAAGGGTGGTGAGTTAAGTTTTGAAGAGGTGAGCATCATAGTGGGTGACCTACATCAGAAAGCGCAGCAGGTGAGGTGGATTCTGGGAAAATATTGAGGAAATAGTGAGGAAGGAGTTCCCACTCCTCCTACAGTACTAGCATATTCTTCCATTCTTCCATTCTTCCATTCTCCATTCTTCATTTAATTTGTCTTGATCCCACTATTATTTATTCTTTGAAGGGCAGGATGTTTCTAAGGATGGAGAACATGTTTAGTGTGGGGTGATGTTGGGCCTTGAAATATTGGCTAAGTATCAAAGGGCACGTGCATGCAAGACCAATGAGATGAAGGGCGCTCAAGTAAAGCATGCAAGACAAATAGGTTTAAGAAGGTTTTAGGTGAAACCAAGGAGTGCATGGAAGGCAGAACACAGGTTCAAAGGACTTAGCCATATTTGGCATTATGAAGACACTTGAGGAAAAACGTGACCCGAGTAGGTGTGATGAGAGGATAAGGTACCATCCTAGAACCGTGGAGGTCAAGAAAATGATACTCCACATAGGGAATATTCCCATAACACATCATTATAGAGAGTTGAGGGTTCGAAAGGGATAATAATTCAGCATTAAAAGACCACATTGACTCATTTGGCACGTGATTTGTTCATAAGAGAAGGCATGGTGGTGGGTTTTGATCCTATAAAAAGAGATTCTTGGAAGAAAGGAAGACATGATCAATGAGACAAATGATATATGATCTCAAGACATGATCCGGAGATTATGCAAGAGGTAGAGAGAATGCATAGAGAGTAAGATGTTGAGTAACATAATATTGCAGTAATGTTAGGGTTTAGAGCACTTAGTGTTAAGGGTTGTGAGGGATGTCATGAGACTCTCAGATGGCACTAAGATCTTTAACAGGGGGTTAAAATGGGAGGGTATAGCTAGCATCTCATGTTAAGAAAGATCTATTGGAGCTTGATCTCTATCATTTTACATGTATTATCTGTGATGACTTTTCTTATTATAATGTGGCTATCAAAACTATTCTAAATGAATATATATGGGCCCATTTTATATATCATGCTTAAGGGTGTAAACCCTCGTGTTATATGACCACCATGGCTCAGATCTGGTTTATTATGCTTATTACATTGTTATTAAGTTTATGTAATACATTAATGTGTGGATTTGTAAGCTGTCCCTTCCACTTTTCTTTTAACTAAGTAAATGTACTTCTCATTCTGTAATTCATCCTCCACTAATGGCAAAACCTTCTCACAATTCTCACATAAAGGAGGGGCTAGGCACCTACATGTTCCTCGGTGAGAACCCAACATCTACTTGCGTGATAGGTCAACGTGCTTGGGGTTAGGAAATAGTATTGAGGGTAGATAAAATACATAACATTGTTTGATACATCACATACCTCAACCATATTGAGATTCATCTCGTGACTTGTCATTTACGCTTCAAGGATTCCTTAGATCATTTCATATCTTATCATCATGACTAGGGATTCTTTACACTCTTATGCTTCTTTATTTTCCTTTATAGGTTCATTCATTTTCGAGAACATCCTTAAGCTCTGCGCTTGTAGGAAATATCCATCTTCTTATTTAGGGAAAAAAACATCAAAAGCGTAAATGGGCCAAATTTTCCATCTTCATCAGTTATACCAGTTAGAATCATAGTGATGGAGATGTAAACATCAATTACCAATTTCCATATTTCAAACCCCAAGAATCTTATTATTAGCAAGATTTACATCACATATTGAACTAGACTATTTTACATACATTTTGCTTCAAAGATCTCCTCAAGGTGTTATACTTTCTTCACAAGGAACTTGCCTTGATATGAATTTTTGAAGAACATTAAATAAGAGGGGTGGGGTGAATCAACATTTACAAACTTTACTTTAGTTTCCTTAAGTTTTATACATCATTCAAATCATCCATTCATCATACATTAATCAATGTGAGCATATTAAGCATGAGAAACCATACACAAGAACAAGAGAGTACACAAGAACACTAAATATATGTGGAAACCCCTCAAGGGGAAGAAAACCCACTAAACCTCTACTTATATTACTCAAAACAAGGGACTTGTATGAATATTACACATCACACAAGATTTATTTAGTGATACACTCATTTTAAAAGGAACATCCACCCCTATTTAATATAGCACCCACTATACTAGGAGGATACCACCCCCTAAGGTGATCAATAACCCACTCAACCACCTAATAATAAAGATCACTAAGGAATTGTTACTTCTACTACTGATTGTGACCATAATTTCAGCTCCATGCACTCAAAAACCCTATTAAACACCTTATTCTTTTATCTAATATGCACAACATGTGTTGATTAGGTCCAATGAAATATAGATCCTTCTTCTCTACCCTTATTAACTCCTCATACATCTTCCTTACTCTATTTTTGACCCCTCATAGAATCCTCATAATCTCCTTTAGCTTGCTCAATCCCATGCACACAAACTAGATCTTCATTTCAATTAGGTCATGTATGAATGACCTTCTTCACCTCGCCATCATCAGATCAGCATCATGGAAACATACCTAGTAATTTTCAAGATTTCATACTCTTCATTTCTCCCCTCATATTATGCTTTTCCTTCCTTTCAAAATTATCTTCAAGCCCATAGTTTTTACCCCTACAAATGAGCTCTCTAAAAATTTCTTATATACATGACCAAGTGCTTAAACCTAGTAGGTAAGCCTTAATAGAGGAAATGTCATCAAAACATGGAGTTTTTCATCTTCGGATATCCATACACTTTCACAAAGAAATTGTCCAGGACTAACTACACAAATTAGAATGGGAAATTGGAATCCCAATTCTAGTTACAAGAGTGAATGGACTAGCTAAATATTTTTGATATCTCAATAATAAAAATATATTATTATTTATTGAAAATATGAGGACATCATAAAAATCATCACATAGGTCAGTCATATCATCTCCATGCTCAAATCTCTCCATTTGGACCCAAGAATCCTAAAAGCACTCCAAGAGGCCTACTCACCAAATCTGAATGTGCAATACCAAAACCAACTTCACCAAGGCATTTAATCACATTAGGAACATAAAAAACTACCTCATCATGCTTCCACCATACCTTTAAATCTGACAACCTATCCTCAAACCATGAAACCATCTCAAGAACATGCTTGTTCTTGTGCACCAAACCATAGTCCTCAAAGATGAGGCTCAATGCCACCTCAAATGACCTCAATCATGAAAATAGAATATATTAATAGAAATCTCTTGAATTCAGATACATCACCATATTCTCATATTATTGCCATAATCAGAATGTAGATGCCTCAAATATCATATACAAGAAGGCTATTAAAAACTACTTTTTCATCCCCAAAACCCAAACTTTGTAGATATGACACACTTTACACTTTATGAACTCAAAAATGACCTCAAAATATCATGGAAATTTATTAAAACTCCCATAATTCCATAAATGGTGATTTAGTCATTAAGTTTAATGGAAAAATTTTGCACAAACTAAAAAACTATAGAAACTTTCCTTTTTGGGTGGGGCCCACATATTCATGCATGCAGGATATAAAATACATCATTATAAATATAGAGGATTAATATTCATAATAAAATCATAACTTTATCAAAAATAATCAAATATGGACTTAAACAAACATTTTTAATCAAGTTACTTTCAACCTAGGGTTTTGAAACCATAACAAAGTTATTTTGGTGTTAACAATGGTTCATAAAAATGTGAACCCAAATGAACTCATTATTATTTCTATTCCTTCTTAGTTCCATGTAACACCATCCCTCAATAGATCAAGCTCCAATGAAAATCACACTTTCCCAACGAGCATCCAAAGTTGACCTTCGAGTTGGAATTTAACTTTCTAAGAACTCGATTTGACCAAAACTTAATTTTATTTCTTATTCTTGATCCTCCTAACCTATTTTTTTCCAAAATGATAAAAAAACCTCATCTATGATTTACATCTCTCATCCATTATTTTCAATACCTGAAACTCTCCATCCACCATGACTTACCCATGCAAACTAGCCTTGTCTTCAATGAACATACTTCAAAGGATCTTGTACATGTGTTATACCTCTAAATATCACCTTGTATTCCTTCTACACCTGTCGTAAATTTAACAATGTTATAAACATGCTTGTATTATCCTTCCCTACTCCATTTATCATGTTACCTTACCATTCTTCATACTTTAGGTCTAGGATTATGCCTAGTTAGGCTTGAACCAACAAATAATACCAAAGAACCGACCTTGAAAATAGCTTATAGATATTCTTACACACTTGACACAACATATTTAACATGTTTAACACCATACCATCACCCATACAATCCCTAATCCCATACATGTCACCAATTTTCTTGACCATACACCAAGAACATGCAAACTCACGTAGTTATAATGACTCTACAACCATGTAACTCATCATACCATTGCTCCATGATAATAGACATCTCATGATGAATCAAGAATACATTTGACATAAATGTGACACTTGATATCAATGACAAAAACTAGACATAATTTCCAACAATAATATCGCATGGGAGTCGATTTTCTTGTTGATAGTATTTTGGGAAATTTGAGTTCTAAATGGACCAACATGGAGAGAATGGGAGTATCCATTAAGAACTGATCACCAATGATGAGATTCACAAAATATGATTTTTATGGGGCCATCACAAATGTATACAACACATGCACATGCATAAGGTACAAGAGGATGTGTGACACCTTTGAAAATTGATGGCGCACACCTAGGATTTTCTTGTATTACTTGATAATAAAAAACAATTTGATGTTATGTAGAAACTTTTTTCTCACATGATTCCTATTATTGAATGGAGAGATGGGGTTGTGGTGAAAACTACCTTTTCCCTTCACAACAAGATATTTTAGGAGTGTCATAAATAGAATCAAGGATGCATAATGCTTGAAGATTATATATGGACAAGGTACACGTAGAGTACCACATTCTACATGCAAGACATATGTCTACTTAGCCAAACCACCAAATGTAGAAACCATGGATTCATATGGGATGGACTTAAGTCCCTTTGTGACTTTAGTGGTTGTAAAGGAAGCATGTCGAGTTAAAGGATGACAAGGTGGTCGATGTGCACAACATTTTCATTACACCACCATCTTTAGGAAGGGCTTCCATAAGGACAAATAAGATCAAGCCGAAGAGCTAATACAACATTAGGAAAAAGAAGAAGAGGAAGAAGATGAAATATAGGGGTAGTTGGGTAATAGCTTATAAGGAAGAGGAGGCGAATGGAACATAGAGAAAATTCGGTGTGAATCCTCTCTTATGACACCTCCAGCGATCCCAATTGAAATTTTCTGCACAACTATCCCATAAGAAGAAGGGATAGATGTTGAACTTTGAAGGACAAGAGAGGAATCAGAGGGACAAGGAGTCCTCATGTGATTCATATTTTGGAAGAGGTAGAGCTCGAGAAATATGAACATGAATAAGATGAAGATCATGAAAAGAGACTAGGCAACATGAGCATAAACAAGAGGAATAACATGAGGAAGAAGAATAGGAGCAAGAGGAGTATGAAGATTAAATTTAGAAAGGAATAGGAGAGAACACCAGTCCCATGCACCATAATATTACATAAGAGACATCGCATGAGGAACATGTGGTGGGACCAAGACTTGAATGTTCAACTAGAATAAAGCCAAAGGGATTATCACCTCCTCACACTCACATTATGTATATAGATGACACATCAAAAGTCACTAGAGGATAGGTTTCAAAGCTCCGTGGATGCCGAAGAATTCAACTATTGGGACATGATCGATAAATTAAAATCCCATGTCTAGACATGTAAAATTCTATCATTTGCAATGCGAACCCACATGGAGGAGATGAAGTATGAACTAAGTACGGAGACCATAAGTGAGCTATAACGAAGAAAATACCCATTAAAAATCCTTCCAATTTTGGTTTCCACACAACTTTTGGATGTGCAAGTAAGTAATTACTTAATAAATATGGTATTTGAAGTATTGTGCAAAAATATTAATAAAGGATCTGCACATGTAGGAATTTTTTTAGGATGTGAGTAAAAATAATAAGAAATTAGTATCATAATTTAATAAGGTGAAAAATATGTTAGACGATGTAAATAATAAAATAGGTGGATGGATCACTCACATTGTGCATTCATGTCTGAAATAGTCATGAAAGCCAAGTATGATAAAGATAATGCAATTGATAAATTGGAAGAATTGAATAACCTGTTGCTAATGAGGGAAAATAGAGGACATGAAAAAATGGAAAATGAACTAGAAAAGGAGAATGAAAAAAATAATTCTACAATAATAAAGGAGTATGAAGATTTTGGCGCTAAGGTGAAGAAATATTCACATAAGGCTGAGAAAATATTCATCATATTTGAGGATACCTCGATTATAGACATGCACCTCACGGAAGAAACAATACAAAGAAATCTCTATAAGGCCTACTTATATACATAGATAAGGTGATGAGAATGAAATTTTTGTAGGAGGTAGAGGAGATGAATAAAACCATCAAAACAAAATGTGACAAAATAGAGACAAGACTAAGCGAGTTGCATGATATAGTGATGAAACGAGTAGATCTCTTGAAATAAATGGCCTTTGAATAGAACATCATTTTGATATAATTACATGAGAAGGTGGAAGGACTAACCACGGAGGGAATACCAAACATTTGGAATCATTTCAAGGAAGGTCGGATAGTGCGGCTTTGGAAGAGTGGAAAGGACTAGAAGCAACCATCAATGTAGAATTCCCCAAACTCCTATAGATACCATAAGCCTATTTTTAGTCACATGAGGGAAAAATTATCTATTCATATATTATTTATTCAATAATTCTTCATTCAATATTCCTTGGGGTATTTTTCGCATTATATCATCAAGGATTCTTTATTATTTTATTCATTAATTCTTGTATTGTTAAGGGTGAATAATATACCTAGTGTGGGGTAATGTTGGGCCGACAAAATTCTTAAGTATGATACATACGTGAAGGCAAAGCGATACACGTAAGGTATGCACTAAAACATAATCATTTGTAAAGGTTGATACAATCCACGAAGGCATTCATGGAAGTATGAAGAAACATGCATTAAGGGTTGCACATAAGAACAACAAAGTTAGGAGATAGTTGGATTTCAAAGCATTATAAATATAGGCAAAATAAGAATTTGGTGTGATCATTAAGGAAAACCAAAAATAGACACAAGTGTGGATAAATCACATGCATAAATAATAGAAAAAGCACATATGGAAGAGTATATCTATTTATAGCACATGCGATAGGGTTTAAAGCGAAGCTATTTATAGCACACATGAAAAAAATAGAGCTTCTAGGAATAAAGAAAATTACTTGTGGATAACTACGTGTTAGATACTATTTATGGGAAATAATTAGTTGTAAAATAATGCAACCTATGTATAGGAAGTCTATTTTTAGATTGGGTGGTGAAAGACTAGTTCGCACCCTATATCCTTTGGCCTTCACGTATGTATCATACTTAATGCATGTTTCTTCATACTTCCACGAATGCCTTCGTGGATTTATCAACCTTTACAAATGATTATTTCATGTTTTAGTGCATACCTTACGTGTATCCTTTGGCCTTCACGTATGTATCATACTTAATAATGCAACCTATGTATAGGAAGTCTATTTTTATATTCAAGTGGTGAAAGACTAGTTCGCCTATATATATATATATATATATATATATATATATATATATATGTTGCGTCCATGTAAAAAGATAAGATTTTTTCATTATCATTAATAGACATTGCAATTATGGCCTATATTGTTCTAGATAGCGTGTATGAATTTTTGTAGTGAAGGATTGTGTTGTTGGTTTTTTTTGCATCATGAGTATAATGAATATAAATCTCCTTTTGGTTGATGATCAATTATCTTTGTGCATGTTCTGTAAGTTAATATTCTTCATATGGTATATTTACATGTTATGTTAGCCATGAATGCATGAAATACATCTTAGAAATAAAACACGAGGACCTACTAAGCTGGGTAGGGTCCCGACCAAAAACCTTTACCATTAATAAAAGGGAGGGACTGGAAAAGTTACATGTACTTTTGGATATCACTTAAGCTTCTCATGGGTGATGTGTTAGTGTTTTGACAAAGTGTTGAAACTAGACTTCAGTGTGACACTCTTTTTATGACAATAGGTCATATTTTTAGTTGTTAACGATGAAATCAAAATAAGGGAATCATATATATATATATATATATATATTACTTACCACTATGAAAGAGAGGAAATTTTGGGGCTAATACTTACTATCTACTACTTGGGAAAAGAGAAAAATCCAAAGACTACATTTGGGTTGCATCATTCACTACATAAGAAGGGACATATTTGAATTCCATCTCACAGATTCATCTCATGGGAAAAGTAGTTGTAGTTTTCTATCTTGGTACAAATAGAAAAAGAGAAAACTATCTTCAATGGACATGATTCCAATCACACACACACACACACACACACACACACACACACACACACACACAACTACACACACACAGTCACAAATCACGAAATGTAGTATAATGCTCAATGAAAATCACATTGGGGTGACTTCGAGGTCAGTCTCACTCAAGTATGTGCATTATTTATTTCATCTAATGTTTTCTTGAATTTGGTTTAGGTAGCTAAGGTTTTAGAGGTACAATTGTGATATAGGAACCCTATACCAAAGTGGATGCAACAAAAATGAAAGAAAGAGGCTAAGTTTAGACCACTGAAAAGACAAGAAGAAAATTTGTTGTAGGGACACTAGCGCTAGATCAAACTCTAGCTCCTATCCAAAGATGTATGAAATATCATTTTTCCATAAATATCTCACAAATTCTACATCCATCTAGATTCTGATCAATTTCTAGCCCAGATTAGTCCATATCTCCTAATACAAGCTAAGTCACTCTTATCTCCTATCTTGCATACTTGTACTTTACATACTAGATATTGGTTGTTATTTCTTATATTTATTTGATCTCATTCCTTTGATAAAGATTTAAATTTATTTAAATCACCAAGGTATCATTTATTCCCCCTCTAGCAAGTTGTATTCTTCTATTTCCTACCTATCAATTTTCCTACATTCTCATCTTGTCACTCAGCCAAGTGCATGCATACATTTGTAATAAGTTAAGGGAAATTTTTCCCTTCTTTACTAAATGAATATATCTTGATGATGTGTTGTGTTTATATTATATTATTTGTTTCACTATATTTCCATGATGTTGTGTTGTGTTTTCTTGTTTTTTCCAATTGAAATTGGAATCACTTCTAGATTATAGTTAGTGAAATTTGGGTTCAAATCACTAATACAATTCCCCTCCTCATTATTCTCCACTCACTCACCTATATTTTCCCTCTCTCACTTAGCTATTGTTGTAGTCACAACAAGGGTGTTTCTACACATTCCCCATCTTTTGGTCACCTCAAATATTAGTCTAGTAAACATAGTTATATAGATTTTAATAAATGAGAGCCTCCTCGTTCCTAAGAGGAGGAAGTTTTCCTATGAGCTTTAATGAAATTGCACATTTTTCCATTTGATCAAATATTTCACCAAAATGGTGATTTCACAAGCTTTGAAAATTATGGTTGGATAACCATGTTTTTTTTTTGAGATTCCTTTTATCCTCTTCCTCCATATTTTCACATGCATGTTCTTTACACTCACCTTATTGTTTCAATATACAAGTTTTTAGATCCTCATTGACATCATTTGTATTCCCTAGTCAATAAATAACATATTTATCCTCCATGGGGTAGTTATAATATTTCCTTCACTTATTTCATGTAGGAATGGTATTCTACTTCTTCATGGTAAGAGTATGTTGATATAAAACACTCTAAAATGCGCATTCATGCCAAAATTCTACAATGCATGTTCATGTTTCATAAGTATACTTTAAATTATCAATTTACTTTAGGTGCCATGGGTACTTTCATCCAATTTTCTACTCTTCTCCAAAGCATACACCACTATCCATGCATATAGGTGTATTAGTAGTTCATAACATAATATTAAATATATATCATCATTCAACACTTCATTCAACCACTTATATGGGCCTCTTTTGCGTTAACTAGGGTGGTTCACAAAAATCTAAAGTTCTTGTTCCTCAAACCATTTATCCATATTCTCTAGGGAAATTTTTCAGAAATCTCTCAAAAACCATTACCTTAGTTTTATAGGTCTTAGAAATAGAACCAAAATTATGGCATTTTTATCCCAAATACTCATTCAAGAGTCCACACCCACAAAAACCCCTTGAGAAAATCAATTAATGCATTATGGAACATTACATAAAGGTTATAAAATTTCTTAATCAAAGTGCACACGGAAGTTGGATCTTTGCAAGGTTGGGCACAAGGTCCTATGAGAGATGTGGGCATAGTGTAGGAATTACTATTCATATGGAAAAACACTTAGGTACATTCCTCTTATAGACTAACATTAAACTTACATATACCTCTTATATCTTACATTACACATTCCAATGAAATAGAATCACACCCACCATTGAAGTATTAAAAAGACAAAGTGAATTACACACAAAACAATATATTAAACCTAGACCCTATTATATTATATAATAGTTTATACACATATCATTATATAAGAACATAAGGTTGTTAAAATCATAAAATATACCTAATCACCTATATCTACTAGCAATAGCTATATACATATTTAAATTGAATAGGAAAATCGACCCTAAAAATATAGTAAGAATATAAATCTTAATATTCCAAAAGGGTTTATTTATATATGATTATTACATTTAAAATCATATTAGCCCTCCCAAATTCAAGGGGAAAACTGATCTACCATTAATACTCATATGCCTAAACCACCTCTTTAAATATCTCACTCTCCAAGTTTACCTTTCAAATCCCACGCACAGATGGAATTATTAAGAGGAACTACTCTCAAAGTATTATTTGGGAGGTTTGACTATTAATGTGATGTGCGTGAACACATACGCCTATGGAAAAATCACCTAAACTTTGAGGTCAAAAACTTACATAAGAAATGGATAAGAGATGGTAATGAATAAATACAACAAACCAAGGACTTTATCAAAAATATATAAGAGTAATCCCATAAAATTTTAAAATAAAGCTTGTGTTTTCAAAAGGGAAAACCCTATGCTAGGATCTAGTTGTGTATGTTCTACTAAAAGGAGAAGAATCCTAAGTATAAGGATTTGATGATATAGGGATTGAATAAAATGTAGATGTGAAGAGTGTGTTTAAATTAATAAATTCATAAAACTAAGAACAATGCATTACAATTATAGACACCCAAAATCCAACAATACCCTTTCTCACCACATCTTAGTACCACCACACAAATAACGTAATCCATCCATCCCAATTTTATCACATAACATCCCATGAATAATTAATTACCTAACTAATCACTATAAATTAGAAAATAAAATCCTCACTCATTTAATAAAATCCTACACAACCTATTCTTATAATTATTTAATAATCCACTTCATCTTCCACTATCTCACCACCTCGTTCTCTACCTCAAATTCCAATGTTAACTATTAAATAACCCTCCACTATCTACATAAAATCTTCCACTATCCTTAAGTCTTAGCCAACCTCCACTATTAAAAATTAAATAATCCTCCACTATATATTCACCTCCACCATCCCAAATCCTCCACCTCCACCAAATATGATAAAATAATCCTCCACTTGTCTCAAAATTTAAGCTGCAACATCCATTGTCATCCTACACTATCTCAATTTCAACATATACTTCCACTATTGATGACAAAATATTCCCCAATATCTTCAAAAATATAATTTAATAATCCATGTCTTATTAGATAAGAACAAAAAAACTCCTCGCATGTGAGGCTCCAAAGTTTAAGATGTTTTGTGACATTGTTAGTTCTTCCAAAATATCATCCATATACTACCCCTCAAAACCTTCCAGAAATAAAAAAACCTTTCATCCACTATAATTCTCAATACACCCACCTTTAGAAAAACCCTCTCTCATATACTTTGAAATAGCACCTTTGTGAAATTTATAAAATGTAACCTTAACTATAAGATAGGATCACTAAGACATTTTAAAATACCAAAGCGTGTCTAAAAAATACATTTTGATCTGCAACCCTTACACACATACTTAATAAGATATCACTATAATCAAGCTGTCTCAAATCATCATCCCCTAGTGAAAACCTCTCTAAGGCTATGGGATACCAAAAAGTTGTTAAGAAAATTGAAATAAAAAAAAGAAAGAGAAATAAATTCCTCTTTTGGCGAAAACCATGTTTATGATGCCTTTGATAAGTAACATGATGAAAAATAGTTTCCAACATCATGTATAGGTTTTTTTCTATATATACCTTACACTTTTGGCATGACCAATCCATACTACTTGCATCCACCCATTGATCAACCCAAGTTGGCTAAGTTTGACCTCAATCCTACATTGGACTAGTTGAAGAAATTATACATGACAACATTTTGGTATATCTAATATTTGATTTGGGAATAATTGTAGAAAAACCCCATGGTCATTGGAATTTTTTTGTAAATATTCCAAAACATTAAAATCCCAAAAACAATAGAACAATAGAAAATATCAAAAATCCAAAAAACAACATAAAATCCATAAATTCAAAAAACACGTTTCTTGTTCTTAATCATGCCCCAAATCAGTTCTAAACCATCCCCATGGCATATTACATTATTGGAGGAAAAAATGGCTATCATCATTATCTACTATACGATATAACATTCCAAATCTATACCCCTTACATGCATCATTTCTCAAGGAAACTCGTCACTATAATTGTTATAATCACTAACCATTTGGGTGCCAATATGGATAATAAATTACTTTATTTTAATTGTTTTTTTTTATTTGTTTGTTTTTGTAAGTATGTGTTCCTCTATGATTTTTCATTCAAAATTCCTACTACATGTGATAACAATTTCTTAATAGGGCATATTATCTCATAGTGCAACTTTTCATACACTATATTAAAATCAAGTTTCTTCAAGAAAATTTACATTCATTCAAGATCTATAACATGTACCTATCATTTATATAACATTCATTTATCACCTCATATCTGCATCTATCACTTTGTATCTCTCTCGGTATTATCATCTTTTTCACACACTCAATTTTTATCCACATTACCTTATTAACAATCATCCCTTTAACTTTTCAATCTCAATCAACTACCCTATTAGCCTATCGATATCAAACAACCACCCATTTAACATGTCAAACTCAACCAATTACCATCCTTTTCACAAAACTCTCTCTCTCTCTCTCTCTCTCCATTTGTTATCATAAAATCACCCATGTGCTTAATTCTCCTCCAATACTATTCTTATGACCATCTCTAAAGTTGTCACCTCATATGTAACACCACTCATCAGCCCCACTAGCATTAGTCCATTTTCTCTAAAAAATACTCAACACTTAGTTGACCACTCTACCATCCATCTATAAAAACTCAAATTTGGTAATCTATCTTTTGACATTGTTGGTATTGAACTTGTACACTTGCATGCACAAATACACTCACCTCACTCTTGGTTAGCACACCTTGATATATTTTCAACTGATTTCTTGTCTTTGCACACCTCTTTTCATCAATTCTCAAGGTTTTACAACATAAAAAAATCAAAACACATCCATCCTCCAACCCATAAAGTTAAAATATGGATTTTACCTCTTATCCAAAATTGTAGGTTTTGGTCAATATTGACACATGTCCATCTTGACCCTATTGTAAGGTTTTGTACCAACATGTTTTGGGTCTAAAATCTCAACTACATCATCTTCATATGAACTAATATATCCCCATGGTCATACTTTCAATAAAAATAATCATGGGAAGCCTATATAAACAAGTCAATCATACCTCATTTAGGGTCCTAGTAATTTATGTTATCCTCATGTTAAAATAAGCACAAAAGGAACTTGTCCAAATTTTCCACACTTGACAAAATTGGACAAGGGGGATGTATAGTAGATAGTGGATTGAAATAATTATTCGTAAAACATTCTAGGGCTTACAATAAAAATTTGGCGTTAAGACATTTCTATGGCATTAACCAAAGGCTTTGAGATCATTTCAAATTTCTTTTTATTTCTTGGTTTGAAGAAGATGAGGGTGTTCTCATAATAAAACATTGGTCCCAATGGGACCATTTTCATTCTTCATGGGTATTAATTGATTAAAATTGGTAAATTATGTTAAGGATGTTTTATTGTATCTTTATGATCCTCATACTTTAGTGAAACTCCATACGACCTAAAATTTCAAAGTAAAATCCTTAAAAATGGTTAAAAAGGATATTAAACAAGACAGCTCACCACCAAGGCGGTCTGACGAGCTACTCAACGAGTTGATGAAAATGAAGGGTTCAAGCCTTCTAGCTTAGGTAGCTAGTATTTCTCACGATTCAAGATCATGATTGGTCAAGGTGGTTCATAATGAATAACTCACCAAATAAGTTATCTTAGTAAGGAGAACAAAGACAAGTATAGGATCAAACTTAATGATGAGTTATGAGATGGATTGAAAGAATAACGGATCAAGTTTCTTATGATGAAGGGATCTTGGTACATGGTGAAAGGGTTCAGAAATTTGATTACCTTGAGTGAGTCGTAATAGAGAGCAGAGGTGAACCTCACAATAGAGAAAAGGTAGGTTGATCAAGACAACAACTATGATTTCAAAGTGATTTTGTTAGGTCATCAAAGCCTTAGTCATCCAAAACTATGCATGCTTAGATGACAAAATATCCCCATCAGAGACGTTGAATGGTGATTTGGCTCATTGTAGGTTCCTTTGGTGATGTTCAAGTCATAATACATGCATGACACTTGAGAGGAGCTTGACAATCTCGCAGATTGAATGAGATGAGAAAAGGAAGAATTTGATCTTGATGGCTCAAGTGGTTAAGCCATGATATGGTTGCTTTGGATTACATTCAAGTAGGTTATAGAGTGACTCTCTTAGTATTTTGAGTTATTCGGGTTCAAAGCATTTCAAAGTTAGAAATTCATTTGATCTCAAAGGTATACAGGATAACTCGGTTCATGAAAATGACAAGGGCTATGTCCAATTGGTGGGAGATCACCATCCTAAGTCAGGGCCAAATATGAAGGAGAGATCAATGAGAGTTAACTCACTCGACCGAGCTAGGCTCGTGTTGAGTCATTTGTGAGATGATGAGCTAAAACAAGTTAGGGAAGGAGTTAACTAAATCGACCAAGTTAAGACAAGGCTAGGGATTGACCGGTGAAGACCTCAAGCTCATGGGAATATAAGGAGGTCGGGCCCACTGGGGTAAAATGTCAAGCCATGATGAAGGGATGTCAAGCTGAGGTAAAAGTTACATGCTCGAGGCATTTTTGATATCCATAGCCAATGGGAGAGTTGATGCCATCTATCTAAACAACATAATGTGAGATCAAGGGAGCCTTCATGTCCCAAAATCCAAAGAACCACTTTGCAGGAATCATGAGGAACATTGCCATATGGTATTTTATTGATGGAAAACTAAGACAAGGGTTGCAGTAAGTCGGGAAAATTAAGAAATCTTCATGATAGAGTTTTAGGAAGGAAAATAAGTTAAGGAATACGTGGAAAGTCATCCTCATGATGCATGGGATGAAGTTTGACTTGTGAAAATATCTAGACACATTTGTAGGTGACAATGAGCCATCGAGTGATCATTCTAAGCTAAGTTGACGATGTAGGAATTGAATGTTGGACAATGCATGTTAATCGATAATTCGTTGAGCTTAGAAAGTGACCTCATCCGTGGAACTTGTAGGATGATCTCAGATCAAGCTCAAGAAGGACCACAGGAGCTCATATGGGAAACGAACCAAGATTGTAGTACAAAACATGCATGTGAACAACTATTGCCATATCGGTTTGGTTTTGATAAGTGACAGGAATGAAACTCAGAAGTGGTAAGCTCATATGTCGGCCAAGTCTGCGGTAGAAGAAGTTTGGGTCATTGAACAAGATGAATAGATCGATGACATGAACCTCAAATCATGTCAAAGGGAAGGTGGAACAATCCAGAAATGAGCATAGATGAGCTTGAATTATGGGAGGAAGTGTTACGAGTAGCAATTTATATATAAGTAAGAGAGTAGCAACTTAATTGACCGAGTCATGGCCAATTCACCTGGTAATAGAAATATGTAAAGTCAGCATGCAAGATTGGCTCATCTCATGGGGCCATGAACACTAAGAATATGTACTGAGACATTCATGAAGTTAATATCGAGCTTGTAGTGGATCATTTTGAAGATAAATAGGCACTTGGAGTTAGGTCACCAAGTCAAGTACATGAGAAACATGAAGCTTGCATCTAGAAACATGGTATGAGTCTTGGAACCAACCCATGAGTGGATAGAGGTCAATGGGATTATGAATCATAGTCTCAATATGTGAGAAAACCTTTAAGCTTTCCATTTAGCTCATGAGCATCGACTTAGCTCGAGTCATGACGAGCTCATAGATTGGCTCACCTAGAAAAATGCATGGTGGAGATCAGGAGAAGTGATGGGTGAATGCATCGAGTTGAGGAGAAATGAGTAAGTTTATGTATGTGGCACAATATGTGAGCTCGAGTTCACTTGAAATGAACTTAATTGTGACATAGGAAGACTAGCTCAAGACAAGATAGGTTATCAGGTTTGAGTTGAGAAAATCAGTTCACTGCAAGAAAGAAAATATCACGAGGTGAGTGGCTCGCCGTAAAGTAGTAAGCAGGGTCCATACCAAGTTGAGCTTGAGATTGTAGAGGTCGAGTGGATCTTGTCAACTTGACTTGCTAACTTTGAGTTAGAATTGATTCGATCATCGGCGAGTTCATCGGAAGGGCTCGTCGGTGAAATTCTAAATCGAAGCCAAGTTTATGGATAAGACAAGTCGATGAGTCGGAAATCATGAGTTCAAGACAAATCGAGAGGTGATTTCAAAATTCCACTGTGAGATGGTGGAAAAGTGGGGATCATGTGCCATCCAGCCAAGTTAGTGCGTAAGAAAATTGGCTTCCAAAATCTATAAATCCACCATTGTGGGACTTGCGGATCCTGTGTCATAAAAACAATGGCAATTAAATCCGTGGGGAAAAGTGACATCTGGGCTTCTAAGATGCTAGAACCAATATGGAGTGGTCTTTAGGCTATGACAGAGTCAATCCACTGAGTTAGATGAATCATTGTGTTGGACCCGCTGAGGAAACATTTCAAAGAGGACATGGTGGATGGAGCGCTCAGTTTGGTGGAAACTTTAACACAAAAATAACGTGGTGGGCCAATCATTCTCGAGTCTATCATCAAGATTTCAAATATGAATCGAGTGGAAGTTATAATAGGGTTAGGTATCATTAAATGTGGGCACCACGTGGTGGTTAGGTTGAAATCCATGATGAGTGTCGATCCCGGTCAAAGCGTTGAAAGGTGGAAATGTAAAGTGAAGGACGAGGGTAGGATAATATATGACTCTTTGAGTCATTTTTAATGCAAAGCATCTAAGCCAAGGTGATCATTGTTAACTAGGAACTCGCCAACTAGCTCATCGAGATGGTGGTGATTTGGTTGAAATTATATCAACCGATCAATGTTAAAACCCCCTTCCAAGAATAACTAAACCAATTGGTCCCACCATTATTTTTGATTAAATTAATATTTTTATTTATAAATTTTAATAATACTTATTATTATTATTAAAGTATTTTATTTAAATATTCCTTTAATTAATTGAGAGTATTAGGTCAACATGAAATTAATGGCACATGATGGAACCTTCTCAATTGGTTCAACCAATGTAATAAATGAACCATCATGTATCTTCAATTTAGGAAGGAAATTAATGACTCCTCTCCTCTCTCTCAATTTCTTCTATAAATAAAAGTTGGAAGCTCATTCCAAAGGGTTCCAATAGGTTAGACAGGTTGGACAATTAGATATCTTAGGCAAGTGTAAATTTTTCAAGAGTCTTTCTCTTATAAGTTGTCCTTATATGTTGAGATAATTTTGAAGCCTCCTTTTTGAGACCATAATGGAAACCATTTCCTCTTCTAAATGTATGATGCATTGTACATGTTATTGAAGCAATAAAATTGTGTGTTTTGTGACTAATCTCGGTCCTTTCATCCTTCTATACTTATTTGTGCCTTTTTCTCATGCTTAAAGGTACACTGTGCAAGTTCATGTTTCTATTGTAGGTTCTTGGAGTTTTGTGCTTATTAAGTGGTGGAGTCTTACATGTGGTTGAGTTGTGGTTCTAGTTCACCCTTCTCAAGTTCATCCTTCTTCTTTGGAAGACTATTAGAATGTTGTGTCTAATTGAGTTTAACAAAGGGAACACGTGCTTCCTAGTATGTGGTATTATATACCCTCTCTAAGTTTTAGTAGGTGAAGTTGACTTGTGATGCACACACCCTCTTCAAATTAACCCTTCCTGAGTCTGAAACACCCTTTATTTGGTGGATCGCCATCCCTAGTATAGTTTAATTTTTGTAAATCTTTCCCTTAAACCCATGAAAATGTTAGCATAGGTCTAGATAATCATTTTATTGCACTAGGAGTAAGTACAACACTTAGTTTAGGAAGAGGAACCTAGCATTCTCCGGAGGTTCACCTCGAGCCCAAGTCCACAACTTGAGAGGTTATCCCATGTGTCCTAATAACACAAAACCTTTTGTTCACATTTTGGGCATTCGGGGGTGCATTGATTTGGAGACAATAGTTTTTAGCATGCCGGTGGGATAGAATTGGTACTTCTCTTCTCACTTATATAATTCAAAGTACTGAAAACTCTATATCTCTGGATTCCAAATTTCATTGCATTAACTTATGTAAATAATTCAGACAAGAGCTTCTTCAAAGAAAGTAAATTATCAGCATATCAAAATTTCCTTGTCTCCTCTAAAGAGAAGAAGAAGAGGTGTTTCAACATCACCAGTTATAGCTTTACCTTATAGGGGTCATTCAACTCCTCCATATGGAAGGTTTCCTCCACCAAGGAACAATCAACCTCTTGTTATTATGGCACAAAACCAAGTTTTCCCCCTTTTCAATGCAAGCGATCCTATTCTATTAGCTCAACGTGACCCTATATCTATTGTGGCACTCAAATGTTTACCCTTTTATACAGGGAAACTCATGTTACTCCAGTGGAACATATTCTTGATGTATCCAACATTTTTGTAGTACATGATATCATGAAGGACAACGTTGTGGTTAGACTTCTTGCTACATCTTTCAAGGAAAAATCACTTCAATGGTTTTTAGGGTTATGTGTTGGCACTATAACCACTTGGGATGAGTTAGGAGAAAATATCTATAAATAGTTTAAAGACAAGAGTGATAACCTATCACTTTTGGAATAACTCACTACCATGAAGAGAGCTCCCAAAGAATACATGAGTTATTTCAACTTCCGATTCCACGGGACTGGAATAGGATTCTGGTACTCATAAAGCCTTCTCTAAATAATGCATTCTTGTACTATTTATGAGCCTTGAATAGAAATGTAGCAGCTACGATCTAGTCGAGGGAGGGACAACATTACTTGATGCCTACGATGTTACCATAAGAGTGGAAAATTCCTTGATTCAGGCTAGAAAGATATCTCCACGACTGTTAATGTCGTTGTCTCTAGATCTTATGAATAATCAGCCTATCATTGCTCCTATTCTAGCAACCTCTAATCAACTAGCTCATTCTTCCCCTACATCTTTGAATGATATATTTAAATTCAAGTCATTGTTTTAAACTTTTGGAAACAATCTTGTTGCACTCAAGAGGCAATAATTTCAACACAATCATCCATATCATCCACAAAATCAGCAGTATTAGGTTAACCATCCTCCTTTTCAATGGAACAATCAACTTCAAAATTAAGCTACAAATCAAGTTGTGAATGTCAAGCCTTTGAAATTTCAGAACCCTCTTGTTGCTAGCTCATCTAGAGCCATAGTACCTATTCCAGAATAATCTAGTTCAATACTATAAATGGTTTTATCCTTTTTCTCAACCCCACAATCAAAATATTTGTCCCAGTGGAGTTCTTGGCCAAAACCTTATGGTTCAAATTTTATCTTCCCCTTTAGAGCTAATAGAAAATTCATCTACGTAAGAAAAATCATATCAACCACAGGCACCTTAAGAAACCACTTTTCTAAATTGGAAAGCAAAAGATTTTTGTGGGCTGAATACATATTCCTCATCAGTGGCGGAAAACACTCATTTCAAAAAGAGAGCAATGGAACCTCAACCTTCCAAATATGATCAAAAATCCACTTCACATCCTTAGAAACAAGAGGTGGTTGATAGAGATGTGGGAAAGAAACCACCAGAAACAATTGTTAGCCAAGCTGCGAGGAAAGAAGGTTCTTCAGGCATCACAAGTACCCAACAAGCACTTTCTAAAAGAGGATCCTAACACCCAAAGAAGTGTCAGAAAATTTGGAGCAATTCCTTTCAGCATAGTAGAATAGATGAATAAGACCAACCTAAGCATTACTATGTGGGATGCACTCTCAATTCCTTCTCAAAGAAATTTGTTGTGAGAGGCTATAAATAGTTTTGGTACAACCGATGGATCGTCAGGTCATGGAGTAGAAACTACTACAAGTTTGTGTCAACTAGAAGGGAAAATTATTCCTAAAGAAAACAAACCACTTTCATTCTATATTTACTTGGTCATTGGAAACCACCTGGTGCCTAATTACATGATTGATTCTAGTGTCAGTAGCTCATTCATGCCCAAACAAATTGCATATGTACTAGGCATACAATATGCACCGGTTGTAAGAGGAGTTGTTCAGCTAGATGGCACAGCTGTTAAGACTATTGGAGTTATCAAGGGAATTCAAATTACCATCCATGCATGCCCAAGTTTTTCATTCACCCAAGACATGTTAGTCATTGATCTCCCTCCTCTCTTCACCATCTGCCTATCATGAGATTTCACTACCAAAATGGGTGGTTATCTATTAGCCGATTGGTCACATATGATTCTTAGGAATCGATACGGAACCAAAGTGGCTATAATAGTGGAACCAATCTGTTTTAATCATGTATAACCCTACACTGCTGCTAGTCCTATAAATGGGAATTATACCATCGAGAGATCCGAAGAAGAAGATGTTGATCAAGGACCAACCACTCTTGTTAAAGAATTCCCGATCTTGTGCTAGATGAAGTAAGTAGATATCATCGATGATCCCTATGATGATGTATTAGAAGAAGAATAAGTTGTTTTGCTGATTTTGGAAGAAATAGGATTATGTGCATACTACATTCATGAAGAAGATACGATCATACCCCAACTTGTCAAAACACCAAGCGAATCGGGATTTGTGGTAATTGTTCTTCGATGGCTCAAGAAGTAAGAATAGATCTGGTGCTAGTGTTATGTTAATTTATCCATAGGGAGATAAGTACTTATCATATTTCCGGTTATAGTTAAGTTACATTAACAATGTTTGAATACGAGGCCCTTGTGCAACGAAATCAGCTAGCCCAAAAAGGGGGAATCAAGGCTCTGACTATTTTTGGAGATAGTGAGTTAGTTGTTCATCAAGTGATGAGAATGAAGTGCATCCAAGAATTATCTTTTAATATCATACAAGAACCGAGTCTGGGACTTGATTTAATAATTTGAGGCTTTTGGGATCCATGTAGTTCATAGAATTCAAAATCAAGATGTTGATAGGCTTCTACGATTGGCTCATGCAACACGACATACTAGTTGATATCATGAAGGGAGGGAAGAATTTTTCAAAATGGTGGTTTGACCCGTAGTTCGATAATGTGAGTAAGGCGGCAAGTGCTTGATAGTAACCAACAAATTGTCTTTTTCATAAAAGAAGAGGCAAAGTTTTCTACAAAAAATCAAGATAAGTTACAAGAATCATATGGTAATCAAATCATACAATTAAAAAGAAACAAACTACCAAGAGGATTAGTCACTCTGGAATCCATCTTCAATTCAGATGATCAAGCCAAAAGACAAAGCTCTAACATGGTGGTCAAAGAAGAAGATTTTGAGGAAGTCAAGGTAGCGCATGAAAAGTTTTGAAGATTGGAAAAGTGTGTACTTCCAAAGATAAAAATATTTCATCAAAATTTGCTAAGAGTATCATGACATTTTTTCATGGAGCTACAAATACCTACGTGGTTTTGATCCAGGTCTAGCACAACATACCATCGAACTAGATCCTAATGTCAAGCCAGTTCATCAAAAACAGAGGCCAATTAATCCAAAAATTGAGCCACTAATGAGAAAAGAGCTAACCAAACTCATTGAGGCATGTATTATTTTTCCCATCAAACGCTCCTCTTAGGTAGCCAATCTAGAGCCCATAATGAAGAATAATGGAGAGATTCGGTTGTGCATAGAATTTAGGGATTTGAACCATGCCTCGTTGAAAGACCATTATCCTCTCCTGTCAATGAAGCATATTCTTCAAATGGTGGTAGGAGCCCAAAGATTTTCTTTTCTCGATGGATATTTGGGTTATAATCAAATTCTAGTACAAGAACAAACCAATTCAAAATGGCTTTCACTACCAAGTGGGGCATGTATGCGTACAACAAAATTCCATTCAGATTGTCCAATGTCGGGGCTACTTTCTAAAGAGCCATGGAAATGGCATTTAATGGGTTAATCAATGACATCATTTTGGTTTACCTTGATGACATAATTGTATATTCTAAGCATGTAGAAGATCACATCCCTCATCTAAGGAAGGTTTTCTAAAGGTGTAGGGAATTTGAGGTTTCACTTAACCCTAAGAAATGTAGTTTTGTAGTACACAAAGGAAATGTATTAGGGCATGTTGTATCAGCAGAAGGACTATCAATCGATCCAGCCAAGATTTGTTTGATTATGTCCTTATCTCTCCCAAGTCATAGGAAGGGCCTCTAGAGTTTTGGGAACCATAAATTTCATGCGAGAGATTCATTCCTCAATTCACGACATTAGCTAAACCACGACATGTCTTTGAAGAAAAATATGTCATTCTCATGGACAAAAGAACGAAGGAGAACTTCAAATCCATCAAAATGGTCATTTCTCAAGCTCTCATGTTGGTAAACCCCATGTTTGATAAATACTTTATCCATTTATTCTTTTGCAAGTCAAGAGAGCATTTCAGGATCCTCGCCCAACAAAATGATGATCGATGGAGTATCTAATTGCTTTCTTCAATCATTCCCTCAAAGACTACGAGCTCAAATATTCATTCGTTAAAAACAAGTCTTTGCAGTTATTCGATATTTGAAGAAATTCAAGCACATGTTGTCCCACAACATAATTCACCGATGGTGTCTCATCCAGTGTTAAGAATTTTTTTCGAATAAATAGATGAACAAAAATTATGCTGGATGGATCATCAAGGTGATGGACTATGACATGCACATCAAAGTCACCAAACTTGTTAGAGGTAAATATTTGTGTCGATAAATTGCTGCAGACATGGAATCAAAAGGAGATGAGGACACGGCACTCCTAAATACTGATGAGAGTGATGATCAAGTTGACTAGTTATCCAAAATGAATATTTTCCTCTTCTCAAGAGTATATCCTATGAACATGGATAAAAACCAAATATGGACTTTCTATCTTCAATCTATTCCATATGTTTTGGTAGATAACGTTCTCTTTCGAAAGGATTTAAACAGTGTCCTCCTTCGGTGCGTAGGACCAGAATAGGTAAGTAAGATGCTAGAAGAGTTTAATAATGGCCTATCTAGAGGACATTATTTTGCACAAAAATTCTACTAAGATCATGTGAACTAGGCTACTATTGGTTGGATTTTTTGAAAGATGCAAATCTCTAGGTAAGGACATGCAATGAATGTGCCCTTTTCACCTGCAAACAGAAGGTGGCAGATCTTCCGCTACATACAATCCAAGTGGATCAACACTTTTTCAATCGGGGTTTCATCGGAATGATTGATCCTCCATCCAAAGTGACAAACATAAATAAGTCCTTACTACAATGACTATTTTACTCAATGGAAAGAGGTGGTAGCATTGAAAGAGAGTAATGAGAAGGCGGTTCTAGATTTCTTGGAAGGTATAATGACAAGGTTCGGTGTTCCATTTATAGTCATTTCAGACAATGGGCTAGCTTTTCTTGGTATGAAGTTGAGTGAATTGGTTGTTAAAAGGGGGGTATACCTCAAGACTTCTTCCAATTACTATCCACAAGGAAATGGATTGGCTGAGTCTAGTAATAAAAACCTCATAAGGATTATTAAGCACAAAATGGAAACTAACAAGAGGACTTGGCATACACAACTTAAGACTGCCTTATGAGAAGATCAGATCACACCAAAAAGGCCATAGGGAATTCTCCTTTTGTGCTTGTATATGGAAGGGAAGCAAAACTTCCACTCTCCTTAGAGTTACCTTCTTTAGAGTTAGCCCATCAACTTGAAGTTATGGAGAATGATTCCTTATCGGTAAGGTTTGCTAAACTCATGGAGTTAGAGGAATTGTGAAACAAGGCTATGAAGACTTTGGAGCAACATCAGGCTCGAGTGTAAAGAAATATTTTGACAAGAAAGCATCGACAAGAATTTTCAAGAGGGACATTTAGTTCTCAAATGGGATGAAGACAGGTTAAAGATAGGTAAGCAAGCCAAGTTTAACACTCTCTGGAGCAGGCCATACATAATCACAAGTTATAAAGAGGCAAATTCATTTCATATATCCAGGATCAATGGAGAACTACCCAATCATGTGAATGGGTTACATCTCAAAGCTTGTTTTGAGAAGCGTTCCACCCCTATATAGTTTAGTTAGGTGTTTTCCTCCAAGTTTTTATGCACATTGTTGTTGTGTGTTATTTTCCTTTGTTTCTGTTGAATGTTATTGTTCTCTTGCACATTGCATCATCCTCTGAAATTTCTCAAGGGAAATAAGGTTCAAAGTTTTAATAAGAGTTTCATGATTTACTTCATTCAAAATTCTACGGTGTTCATGATGACAAGAATTCAATAGATTCAAGATATACCTCATGCCTAACATTTCGAGAGAGGTCCAAGATCATATTTTCTCAAGGGAATTCTAGGATGTGTCAAAGAAGATAAAATTACTTTAAAAATTCCAACATTTAAATCCATGCCCAATGAATGACTTAAGGATACTATAATCATGCTTAGCAAGTAATCATCCCGAGAGGTTGTTAAAATGTTGTCCAAATTTGCCACACTTGACAAAATTGGACAACGGGGATGTCTAGTAGACCCTAGACCAAAATACTTATTCATAAAACATTTTGGGGCTTACAATCAAAATTTTGTGTTAAGACACATCTATGGCATTAACCAAAGGCTTCGAGATCATTTTGGATTTCTTTTTCTTTCTTGGTTTGAAGAAGATCAGGGTGTGCTCAGAATGAGACATTGGTCCCAGTGGGACCATTTTCATTCGTCATGGGTATTAATTGATTAAAATTGATAAATTATGTTAAGGAGGTTTTATTGTATCTTTATGATCCTTAGAATTCAATGAAATTCCATACGACCTAAAATTTCATGGTAAAATCCTTTAAAAAATGGTTAAAAGGGATATTAAACAAGACAACTCACCAAGGTAGCTCAATGAGCTTCTCGGGGAGCTAATGAAAATGATGGATTCGAGCCTTCTAGCTCGGGTAAGCTATAATATCTCACAATTCAAGATCATGATTGGTCAAGGTGGTTTGTAATGAAGAACTCGCCAAATAAGTTATCTTAGTAAGGAGAACAAATATGAGTATATGATCAAACTTAATGATGAGTTATGAGATGGCTCGAAAGAATAAAGGATCAAGTTGCTTACGGTGAAGGGATCTTGGTACATGGCGAAAGGGTTCAAAAATTTGATTACCTCGAGTGAGTCACATTGGAGAGAGGTGAACCTCGTAATGGAGAAAAGCTAGGTTGATCAAGACAACAACTATGAGTTCAAAGTGATTTTTTGGGTCATCAAATCCTTAGTCATCTGGAACTATGCATGCTTAGATGACAAGGTATCCCCGTGGGAGATGAATGGTGAGTTGGCTCGGTGTAGGTTCACTTTAGTGATGTCCAAGTCATAATGCATGTATGACACTAGAGAGGAGCTCAACGAGATTGTAGATTTAATGAGATGAGTGAAAGAATACTTTGAAGCTATATGTCTTGAGTGGTCAAACCATGATATGGGTAGCTTTGCTCGCATTCAAGAAGGTTGTCAGAGAAATTCTCTTAGCCTTTGTCAAATTAGTCGAGTTCAAAGCATTTCAAAGTTAGAAATTTTTTCTATCTTGAAGTATATAGGTGAACTTGGTTAGTGAAAATGACAAGGGCCATGTCTGATTGGTGGGAGATCACCATCCCAAGTTAGGGCCAAATATGAAGGAGAGATCGGTGAGAGCTAACTCGTTTAACCGAGCTAGGCTCGTACCAAGTTGTTTGTGAGATTACAAGCTAAAACAAGTTGTGGATGGAGTTAACTCAATCGAACAAGTCAAGACAAGGCTAGGGATATCTCGTTGGAATACCTCGGAGCTCATGGGATTATAAGGAGGTCGGGAGGCACTACTGGGTAAAATTTCAAGCCATGATGAAGGGATGTCAAGCCGAGGTAAAAGTTACATGCTCAGGGGAACTTTTGATATCTCGTGGGCCAATGGGAGAGTTGATTCCATTTGGCTAAGAAACATAATGTGGGATCAAGGGAGCCTTTGGGTCCCAAGATCCAAAGAACCACTTTGCGAGAATCATGAGGAACATTTCCCTACGGTATTTTATTGATGGAAAATTAAGACAAAGGTTCCACGTCGGGGAAAATTAAGAAAGCATTATAATGAGGGAGTTTTAAGTAGGAGAATAAGTTAAGGAATACGTGGTGAGTCATACTCATGATGTGGGATGAAGTTCAACTTGTGAAAATATTTAGACACATCTGTAGATGAAAATGAGTCATCGGGTGATCATTTCGAGCTAAGATGACGATGTGGGGATTGAAAATTGGACCATACATGTTAATCAAGTAAGTCGTTGAGTTTAGAAAGTGACCTCATCCTTGGAACTTGTAGGATGAGCTCAACTCAAGATCAAGAAGGATTTCAAGAGCTCATATGGGAAACAAGCCAAGATTTTAGTACAAAACATGAATGCGAACAACTATTTCCATATCAAATTTGTTATGATAAACGATGGGAATGAAACTCGAAGTAGTAAGTTCATAGGTCGGCCAAGTCTGCAATAGAACAAGTTTGGCTTGTTGAACCGGATGAATAAATTGATGACGTGAGCCTCAAATCATGTCAAAAGGAAGGTCAAACAATTTGGAAATGGGCGAGATGAGATCAAAGTCCGGGAGGAAGTGTTACGAGTAGAAATTTTTATAGGACAGATGTAGCAACTCACTCGGTTGACCGATTCATGTCCAATTCACACAGTAATAGAAATATGTAAAGTCAACATGCAATATTGGCTCATCTCGTGGGGCCATGAAAACTAAGAATATGTATCGAGACATTCATTAAGTTAATATCGAGCTTATAGCAAATCATGTTGAAGATAAACAGGCACTTGGAGTTAGGTCACCAAGTCGAGTACACGAGAAACATGAAGCTCACGTCTAGGAAACATGGTAAGAGTCTTGGAATCAACCCATGCATGGATCGAGGTCAATGGGATTATCGAATCATAGTCCCAATATGTGAGGAACCCTTTAAGATTTCCATTTATCTCATGAGCGTCGACTTAGCTTGGTCATGACGAGCTCGTAGATTGGCTCGCCCAGAAAAATGCATGGTGGAGATCAGGAGAAGTGATGGGTGAATGCATCAAGTTGAGGAGAAACAAGTAATGTTTATGTATGTGGCACAACATGTGAGCTCTATTTCACCCGACATGAACTTAATTGTGACATAGGAATACTAGCTCAAGATGAGATAGGTTATCGGGTTTGAGTTGAGAAAATCAGTTCGCTACAAGAAAGAAAATATCACGAGGTGAGTGGCTAGCGGTAAGGTAGTAGCGGGGTCCATAAGTTGAGCTCAAGATTATAGGACGTTGAATGGAGCCTATAAACTTGGCTCACTAACCCGAGTTAGAATTGAGTCGATCATCGGTGAGTTCATTTGGAAGGGCTCATCGGGGAAATTCCAAATCGAAGTCAAGTTCACGAATAAGCCGATTCGGGTGAGTCAAAAATTATGAGCTCTAGACAACTCGGTAGTGAGTTCACGAAGTCCACAAAGTGAGTAGGTAGAAAATCAGGATCGGGTGCCATCAACCCAAGTTAGTGCGCAAGAAAATTGGCTTCATAAATCTAGAAATCCACCACTGTGGGACTTGTAGGTCCCTACGTCATGGAAACCATGGCGAGTAAATAGCTAGGTAAAAGTGACATTTGGGCTCCCAAGCCACTAGAACCAATATGGAGAGGTCTTTGGGGTATGACGAGTCAATCCCGAGTTAGCCAAATCATCGTGGTGGGCCCGCTAAGGAATAATTTCAAAGAGGACGTGGCGGATGGAGTGTTCAATTTGGTGGAAAATTTAACATATCCAGAACGTGGTGGGCCAATCATTCTAGGTCTATCGCCAAGATTTCAAAGATGAATCAGTGGAAGTTATAAGTGGTTGAGGCATCATTAAATGTGGGCACCACATGGTGGTTAGGTTGAAATCCATGATGAGTGTCGAGCTGGTCAAAGTGGTGAAAGGTAGCAATGCAAAGTGAAGGATGAGGGGAGGATAAGATATGACTCTTCGAGTCATTTCTAATGCAAAGTGACCAAGCCAAGGTGGTCGGTGCTAAAAGGAACTCGCCAATTTATTTCATTTGAGCTAGTTGGCAAGATGGTTAGAAATTGTATCAACCAAGAAATGTTTGAACCCTCTAATAATAACTAAACCAAGTGGTCCCACCATTATTTTTTATTAAATTAATATTTTTATTTAAATATTTTATTAATAATATTTATTATTATTATTAAAATATTTTATTTAAATATTCCTTTAATTAATTGAGAGGATTAGGTCAACATGAAATTAATGGCACATGATGGAACCTTCTCAAGTGGTTCAACCAAATGTAATAAATGAACCATCATGTACCTTCAATTTAGGAAGGAAATTTATGAATCCTTCTCTCCTCTCTCTCAATTTCTTCTATAAATGTAAGTTAGAAGCTCATTCCAAGGGGTTCCAATAGGTCAGACATGTTGGACAGTTAGATATCTTAGACAAGTGCAAATTTTTCAAGAGTCCTCTCTCTTCTACAAGTTGTCCTTATATGTTGAGAGAACTTTCAAGCCTCCTTTCAATATTGTAATGAAAACCATTTACTCTTCTAAATGTATGATGCATTGTGCACGTTATTGAAGAAATAAAATTGTTTTTTCGTGACTAATCTCGTTCCTTTCATCCTTCTATACTTATTTTTTCCTTTTCTCATGCTTGCAGGTACACTTTGTGAAAGTTCACATTTTATTTACAAGTTCTTGGAGTTCTATGCTTATCAAGTGGTGGAGTATTGCATGTTGTTGAGTTTTGGTGCCCATTCACCCTTTGCAAGTTCATCCTTCTTCACTAGAAAACCATTAGATTGTTGTGTCTGATTGAGTTTAACAAAGGGAACGTGCTTCCTAGTATGTGGTTATATGTACCCTCTCTAAGTTACAATAGGTGAAGTTGACTTGTGGTGCACACACCCTCTTCAAATTAACCCTTCCTAAGTCTGGAAAAACCCTTTATTTGGTGCATCACCATCCCTAATATAGTTTAATTTCTGCAAATATCTTTCCCTAAAACCCATGAAAATGTTAGCATAGTTCTAGATAATTATTTTATTATACTAGGAGTAGTACAACACTTAGTTTAGGAAGAGTAATTTGGACTTCTCCGGAGGTTCACCTTAAGCCCAAGTCCCACAACTTGAGAGATTATCCCATGTGTTCAAATCACACCAAACATCATGTTCACATTCTTGCCATTCGAGGGGGTGTAGTTATTTGGTGATAACAAAACAACTGCTCTCTAGATAGCAAAGTAAATGATGCAAATCCATTAAGAAAACAACCTTTATAGGTCTAAAATCTCCTCCCATGGCTAGGAGTCTCCATCTTCTATTCACAAGAAAGAAAAGTGATCCTTCCTAAGTATTTGAGCAAGTGTAAAACTCAAACAAGGCATTGTGAAAGCATGATTTCCAAATTTGATTACATTATAGTAGACATCACATGCTAGGAAAATGAAGAGTGGTTTGATCCATCTACAGAGTATTGATGACATCGGTAGTACACAGGGGTTCCCATAACCCACTTAAATTTGTATTACAGGAACTTCTTCTTGCATTATAATGGTTTGAGGGTTTGACAAGAGTTTATAGAGCCATTCGAAGGTGAGAAAATAAGACCAACACACAACAATAACCATTTCAGTAGGAAAATAAATCAAGAAGTTATAGGCATGATTCCAAATAGGTCCAAGACTGTATAATATGGTTAGAACTATACAAATGGTCTTGACCTATTTCTATAATTTTTCCCATATCTAGTTTTAGGTGCCATTTCTATCAATGAAGAATTTCCAACCCCATATCAGTATATTCCTACATTCATATCCCTTCATCTCTTCCACATCTAGATAGAATCATAAAAGTGCAATTTTTCCTTTGTGTTTGATATTTTCTAGATTAATAATCACTTTGTGAAGTGTTATTCTAATTTGTGCAATTAATGTTGGAAGTTGATTGAATAAGAATATCCACCGTAATAATAAGTAATCCTTTTTATGCATGTTTAACTATAAACATTATAAATCTTAAAATCTTGAGATTAATTACTTAAAATGTGAAATCCCCACCTTTTTGTCAATACCAATCAACCACCAACCTTGTGATAATCTTTCCTTTCTACACATCCTTAGATCCAACCTCATTTTCTAATCCCTTTCACTCACACTCCAATTTTGTTCTCCTTTCCATCTCTAGAGTCCTTTGCCTCATCCGTAACACCACTCATCACTCCCCTCACCCTTGCTTTTCCATTATCTTCTACATATGAATAATTCCACTTGATGGTGTATCCAATATCCTCCTCCTGCTCTCATATGATATCATTCTCATCATTCTTCACTTCACTCCCCTCTCTTGATGACACCTACATCATCCCCATATTTTCCCTCCTTCATCTTCCATATTTCCCCTTATTTTTCTCTTCCTTTCACTCATCCTCTCATCCATATCCCTATCCTTTTTCATTTACAAACCCTTTCTTTGTGTTTTCACGCATCCATTTTTACACCTCCATTAACAAGTTCTTCACCATGAATAGAACAAATTACCTTTCCACACACCTTATCATCATTTTTACCCCTAAATACCTTCAATATCTTCACCATCTTCACTTTATGATCATTTTCTATCACCTACATGTGCTACCACATGTCCTCAAAATATGGACTTTTCCCAAGACCTCATCTCCCCATATTATCTTTCACACACTTTATCCTTCACCCTTAACATCTTTTACATATTTTCAACCTCTCTTAATGACTCATCTACACATATCTATAACTCTTATTCTTCTATCTATCATCATACATCATCACTTTTCAAATAATCCATCACACCATTTATCTACCTCATTCTTGCATACTTGGTCACCTACTATTACCTTCTCCATCTTCATCTACATAAGTGTGATATCTACTTACTGTTATATTCCCTTTAGTCTTTACCAACACTATCAAACACTACCTTACTAGTCTCATCTTTGATTTCTTCTTTATTGTTTCATCTTCTTCATCACTATCCCACCTTATGGTACATAAATTATCCCATTTCTCAACAAACTTGGAACCAATATATTATATTAATTTATGGATGACCATAAAGTCCCCCAATAACATTCTAATAATCCACACTAAGGTTACGGTCACCAGATTGTATAACCTCTACATGCATCTATATATAGTATGTTTCATACTCACCTACATACTATACATACACCATTCCTTCTCTACTTACATCTCCATGTTTCTTCCTTATTGGTTACTTCATATATATATGTTGCACGGGTTCTCTTGTCTTTGAAATTTTCAACTGCAATCCTCCAATAAATCTTCTAATATCAAGGACAATTTTTCTACTAATCATCAATTTCCACTTTTTCACTCCATACCATGTTGAGGCATCCTCCTATCCATTCCCTCCAATCACATTTTTTATCACATCTTTAAAATTTATTATTTATCCACACTCATCCATGTAATTAAAAAAATCCTTATTCATCCATAATTATCCCTCATCACATCACCACCACAACATTTTCATAGCTTCTACAAAGCATCATCCATGTATAAAGGCATCCCACTTCAATTGTCAATTTTTTCTATAGAAAGCATTCCTAATTTAGAAAAATAAAAACCCAACCTCATATGAAAGGATATCTAGACCATGGAAAGATGATAAAATATGAACATAAATGTGTAGAAAAAGTGAATCTCGATGTAGTTTTCAAAGAGTCTAAGGAAAATAAGACTAGATATCAAGGTGATCAACTCCCAAACAAATCATGCCTCAAACTCGTACTAGCTATTATTATGGGGTACAAAAATGATACATATATTACAATAATGGTTATGTATGTGATCTAAACTAAATTTAAATAAATTTGAATTCATTCTTCATGTATTAATCTATGAAATATCACTTTATTTTTTTTATTTTTATTAAAGCACTAGGAAATTGATCTCCTTTCTAGAAAACTTTAGCTACACTTAGTTCCTTGAAAAAACCATGAAAAGTAAGGATGGTAATGGGGTCTGCATTTTCCATCCTTTATTATCATGCCACCTATGATTTGACAAAATTGCAAGTAGTACTCAATGTAAGACAATCATCAACCTTATGTATACAAGTGTTCTAATCCTTATCTTTCAATGTGTGGAACAACTAGTTGTCATAATTTAATTTTGTAACCTCGAGCCCCTACCATAAAAAAATTCAAACTTGTTTTTCACTCATCCAACTACCTGTTGTTAGGTTAATTAATTGTTTGACCATTGAAATTTTTTTTTGTTGGAATGTTTTTTAAACAACCTCCATCAACATCCACGGCACACGGCCCCCTTTCCGTGAGCTCTCCCATTTATTTCCTCCCGCGGACATGAGACTCAGAGATGAATTTTTTTCATGATCTATTTTGTTCCACCTTTATAAATGGTTGTGGATTTTTATATGGGGCCAAATACATATTTTAATATTTGTGGAAATGTATATTATTTCAGTCCATTTTTGGGCATATTTTTGTACAGAAAGGAAAATTGTTTTTTTATATATACAACAATATTATATGAAATTGGTAAGGGGATATATATATATATATATATATATATATATATATGCAACACCATATTGAAAATACACTTAGCATGAAAGAGAGAGAATAAATAAAAATAGAGCCGCAACTCAGGGAAATAGAGAAAGAAAAAGGGAAAAATTGTAAAAAGAAACATAGTAATACAAAGGGGAAATATTTAGCAAGTAATTGTAGAGTAGTAGCTCAAGAGAGAAATTTTTTTAAGAAAAAGAAAGAATAAATTGTACACAAAAAGAAGAACAAAAATAAAACAGAGCAACAACTCGTAATTGTAAAAGTTTTTGTTTACATCGAATATAATACTTGTGTGTGTGTGTGTTTTTATTGTTTCTTTCCCTTACCAACTACATTTGACACTAAATTTTGCCAACATTTTCGTATCGAGCTAATAAGAACTCAATAACTTGTGGGTTTGTGTTCTTATTTTCTATTTTTTTATTTTTGGGTTGACTTGTAATGGCTTCTAAGAAAGCAACAACTCGTGGTAACAACCCCCAATATTTTATGGAATAACTATGACATTTGGTGCATTAAAATTAAGACATTATTCTCTTCTCATATATATGGGAACTGGTTGAAGGAGGCTATATAGAGGTAGTAGAATAGGATGCTTTCAATGAACTAACACGTGCACAAAATAATGCTTTGAAGGAAAATAGAAGAAAGGATGTAAAATATTTAAGATACATCCATAATGCAGTCATTGATTCAATTTTTCCAAGGATAGCAACAACTATTAACTCCAAGAAAGAATGGGATACCTTATGAATTCCTATCAAGGTAATGATAAAGTGAAATTTGTAATACTATAGATGCTAAGGAGAGAGTTTGAAACTCTTCTCATGAAAGACTCAGAGTCTATAAATGACTTATTTACAAGGACTATGACCATTTTCAATCAGATGAGGACAAATGGAGATGTGGTTGAAGAACATAGAATCATAGAGAAGGTATTGATAAGCCTTCCAAGTCATATTTGACCCATTATGGTAGCCATAGAAGAGTCTAAGGACTTAAAACAAATGAGTGTTGATGAGTTGATGGGTTCTTTGCAAACCCATGAACAGAGGATGAGTAGATCAACCAGCTCCTCAATGAACAAACCTTAAAAAAAATACAAATGTTAGAGGCAGGGGGAGAGGAGCATACAACAAAGGAAGAGGAATATTTAACAACCAACAAGAAGGTGGAAGTCACAACCACTATCAAGAGCCACATGCAAGAGGAAGAGGTAGAGGAAGGAGCAACAACACTTCCAGAGGTGGTTCTTCACAAAGGTATGATAAATCAAATGTATAATGCTATTACTGCAAAAATTTGGGCATTATGCTAGTGAATGCAAAAAGAAAGAATATGATTTGAGAATAATGCAAGATTCTCTAATGAAAAATAAGTTGAACCTGAGAAGAAGGAAATGGTGGAGCCTTCCTTTTAAATTGTAATGTAGCTGAGCAAGGAAACAAAAAGTATGGTATTTGGATAGTGCTTTCAGTAACCATATGCATGGAAATAAGGAAATGTTCAATAATATAGATGAAGCAATCAAATCTGAAGTGAAGATGGGAACAAAAATAAAGTTCTTGTGATGGGTAAAGGCATTGTATCCATTCTCACCAAGCAAGGAGACAAGAAGCATATACATAATGTTTTCTTTGTTCAGGATTGAAGTATAATATTCTCAGTATTGGGCAGCTTGTCCAAAATGGATATAAGGTGAAGTTTGAGAATGGAGAATGTGTTTTATATGATAAAGGTGGAAGCAAAAAGCTGATTGCAATAGTGCAAATGACACAAAATAGAATGTTCCCTTTGAGGATGCAAAGTGTAGCAGGTGCAACAACGTTCAAAACAATAGCCATTGATCAATCCACTCTCTGACATCTTAGGTATGGGAATTTGAGTTATGGTGGATTGCATGTTCTTTATAATAAGAAAATGGTTAAAGGATTACCTCCTATTGAACAACCAAATAAGGTTTTGAGGCATGCATATTGGGGAAGCAACATAGAAATGTTTTTCCCTCAGGTAAATCATGGAGAGAAAGCTCACCACTTGAGATTATACATTCATATTTGTGTGGTCCCATGAAAACTCCCTCCATGTCTAAAATTTTATATTTCATTACTTTTATTGATGAATTTAGTAGAAGGACATGGGTTTATTTCTTGAAAAATAAATCAGAAAAATTTGAAGTGTTCAAATAGTTCAAGGCCATGGTTGAGAAGCATAGTGGCCATTATATAAAGACATTGAGAACTGATAGAGGGGGAGAGTATATATCAAATGATGTTTACATTTTTTAAAGAGCACAGGATCAAGAAACATTTCACATCTAGGTATACACCTTAACAAAATGGTGTAGCTGAGAGAAAGAATAGAACCATTCAAGAAATGGAAAGAAGTATGTTGAAAGCAAGAGGATTGTCCAATGAATTCTGGGCAGAAGCAGTTGGGACAACAATATATCTATTGAATAGATGTCCTACAAAGAGTGTGAGGAATAAAATACCTCAATAAGCATGGAGTGGAAGAAAACCAAGTGTTGAACACTTGAGATTTTTTGGATGTGTGGCATATGCACATGTGCCAAAGAAAAGAAGATCAAAATGGATAATAGAGGAGAAAAGTGCATTTTTATTGGATATAGTGAGCAATCTAAAGTTTCTGATTACGTAATCCAATTACTAAGGAGTTGACAATTAGCAGAGATGTTCATTTCATTGAGGAAACATCTTGGGAAGATGCACAAATAGTGGAGCAGCCACAAATAAATGTAAATGCACCTATCATTGTGATTGAACTAGCAAAAAGAAGAGAAAACAATGTACCAAGTTAGACACCCATTTCTCAAAGGGGTGAATATTCAAATGGCATTAGCCAACAAAGCATGCAAGGACCAGAAAATAAAGCATCTTCATCATCATTAGACTCATTGTAGTAATAATAAGGAAGAATGAGGAATGTACAAGAGATGAAATCCTAGGAATTAAAGAAAACATACATGAAATCCTAGGGCATGAAAGAAAAACATACAAGATGAAAAAATATTTATGTGGTTTGAAACAAGCACCAAGAACTTGGTATAGTAGGATAGATTCCTATCTAATTAGAAATGGCTTTAGCAAAAGAAGTGGTGAGCCAACACTCTACATCAAAGAAAACAATGGTGAAATTTTAATTTTTGTTTTATATGTAGATGATCGATTTTTTACCTGAAATACAAATAAGGCAATTAATGAATTTAAATCAGCCATGAAGAAGGAATTTGAGATGAATGATTTGGGACTTTAAAAATATTTTCTTTGCATTGAAGTCAAGAAAACAGAGTAAGGAATTTTTTTATGTCAAGCAAAGTATGCCAAAGAAGTCTTACAAAGTGTTAGGCTCGAGAATATTGACTAGGTCCTAAAGAGTGCATGTAGGCGCGGGACCAAAGTGAAGAGGAAGGGTGAGTGGGGAAAAGCACACAAGATAGGGGTTTTAGAAGGGTTTAGTAGAAACCATGGTGCGTGCATAAGGAAAAGAAAAGGATTTTAGGACTTAGTCATATTTAGATTTCCAAGAGGCACTTGAGGAAAACCGTGACCCAATAGGCGTCTTTGAGTGAATAAGGTGACACCCTAGCAACTTGGTGGTCAAGGAAAGAATATTCCATGCATTGAACATTCCCAAAGACATCATTTCAAGAAGTGGGGAGCTCGAATTGAAGAAGAATGCTCCATTGGAGGACCACCTTGACACTTGTCAACTGATCTGCTTCTGTGGAAGCATGGTGATGGGTGTTAAACCTATTTATAGAGATTCTTAGGTAGAAGAAAATGATATATGAGAGAGGGCCAATATGGAAAGAGCATCATCAAGAGATCTATAAGAAGAGGTCCATGGGGTGATAAGCTATAACAGAGTAGGAAAAGCTCTTTAGAAATAATAGAATATTATAGGGGTTGGGGTTCTCATTAGAGGACTATAGGAATGTTAACATATCTAGGGGAATGGGTCTGCTAAATTTTTGTAATAGGGAAGAATAGATAGAAATTCTAATGCGTGAGTCATGATATATTGGTCCGATAGGAATTTTTGGATGTAATGTGGTTACTTGAAATATGATCAACATGAATATATTTTTATGTTGTAAATATATTGTTCATGGGTGTAAACCCTAGTGCCTTTTTCTTTATGTTATGGATAAGATCTACTATCTGTATGATGCTTCTTTTTTCATCTGAATGATTATGTTGGTATAATTACTCATCCTATGCTTTCAGAATATATGCATGATCATTTACTTTTTTACACTTAATTTGTTATCAATGACAACATCTTCTCACAATGCTCACATAAAGGAGGGGCTCAACACCCACGCGTGCCTCGGTGAGCACCCAATGCCCATTGGGTGATAGGTTGGCACACATGGGATTAGAAGGATATTCTATGGGAATAAAAATGACTACATCTTGTTCCATTGTTAGGACCTCTTTTCGAATTTGTTGTGAGAAATGACTACATCTTGGTTCCTTTGATGTGTGATGACAGAGCGCTTAACCTTGGAAAGTGTCGAAGCATGGTTTAAGATCATGGAGGATGAGTTTTCTCAAATATTTAGTATTAAACTTGAGTTTGATGCACGCAGATGGGTAAAATAACACTTATATCATGAGTTGTATGATACCTTCTTTTGTTATTTTCTAGAAGAATTGTATGAATGGATTTCAGCATATGCATCCAAATTGTGTGTGTGGACAAAAGATAATTACGTGAGGCGCAAGATGCAGATCCGACTTGGACATGTATTGTTGATCACTGGTGGAAAAGAGTGCTAACTAATTATACCATGGAATACGCCATTTCTATGTATTTCTATCCAGAGGTTGTTGAGTTTGAGTTCCTAAGAGAACCTAGAGGATCATTTTTGTGAGATATCCCATTGGATATGAATATATTGATCCTTACGCTAAGTTTGGAAGTGTTCCCCATGGATGGATAAGCTTCTCTAAGAATCAGTGAGGAAGCTAGGGTGGAGGAAGATGGCATACATTGTGGCAGAAAAGGAGAGGGAAGAGAGATGACTCAAGTATAGTGAAGCACGTGAAAGGGAGTTGGCTAGACAACGCGAGGTTGTGGTATTAATTGATCTATGGAGGAAAACATTATGGGATGGACTTGAGGTTCACGTAGAAGATGTGGAACTGAGTAGTTTGTGTTACCCCATCTTGGAAAATGTGGGAGAGAAACCCCTTGACTTCTGATGAGATTTCATTGCATGGAGAAAGGAGAATCATTGTTATATATTTACCCCGGGTAAATATAGATAAAAGCAAGGAAAGCGGGTTTCAGAGGTGGAGAAACATGGCAAAGAAGCATGGGAGATAAACCCCACAAGAAGAACATGTTTAAGGGTTGGAAAACCCAACGCAAAGGGAAAGCGGGTTTTGAGGCGGAGAAACATGGCGAAGGAGACATGTCGGAGGGGCGGATAAACCCGATAGCAAAGAACATGTCGCAAGGGTTGTAAAACCCGACTCAAAGGCAAATCAAAGCCGGGAAAACAAGTCGGAAAAGCATGGGGTGAAAACATGTTGCGCCACCTCCCAAACCCGATGCATATGCAAGTCATACCTCCGAACCCGAAAACAAAGGAAATTTGGTAATAGCGGCAAATGCGGGTTTTGGGAAAGCACGAACATCAAACACATGCCGCGGTGTCCTCCAAACCCGATGCAGATGCAAAGGAGAAACCCGAACCGATTTGGAAATAGACTCACGCGGAAATATTCGAGATCGCCATAACTTTTTACAGGGGAGCTCGGATTCACACAGGTTGGACTTTAGAGGAAAGCTCTAGTTTACCCAACTACGACTGGATATATTTAATTAGGTGGGAACAAGTTCTTAAAAATGCAAAAATATAGTTCGCCATATTTTGAGGTTGTTGGGATCTCACCTATTGCCATGATGAGGAGTTAGGTTAATCTTGGAGGTGGTTGGGGCAGAATTCAAATCATTCTCTTCTCCCTATTTTTCCTCATATAAATGGTCAAGAGAGGCTCTTTGTAAATGTTGGACATTCTTGTTTTGGCCCCTCCCTTCTTCTCTTTGGCAGGTGGAGTTGTGGAGCTCAAACCTCCCATTTGGAATTGTAATGCAACCTTTGCTTATTGGCATTTTTGCAGTGTATTGTATCAAACCTTTGGAGAAAATAAATGCATGACTGTGGATGTTTCTCAACCCTCTATGTGTTTCATTTTGCATCCTCCTGATCTTTCACTGCGAATATGTTTATCCGTGCATGATATTGCATTGCATTTCTATGGTTTGTGTTTATTGGCAAAACATATGTTCTTCATTCCTCGGTGCATCACCTCCGTAGTTTAGGTTTTATTTTTATGCATTCTCTACCCTGTCTCATGGCAAGTTAGATTAGGTTTTGGTAAACCCTCTCGCATTTTATTCATGCATCAACAGAGGAATAGGAGCGGCCTTCATCCAGAGAGCTTTTCCGATTTTTCGCGAGGTCCCACATGGGAAAAGCTCCATGTTGTGTTGAGATTCTCAACCCATCAGCAGCAGTCCCGAAGTGCCGTGTCTCGACACTAACAAGAACTATCGACACACATCTAAACCCACATGGTGATCAACCATTGGTGGAGTTTTCCAAATAAAGAAACAAGTATTGCTAACCTAGTTGCTATAGGTGGAAGTGACTGATCTGCACCTAGGAGGTATAAGTTCATGTTTGGGACATCTATGGCCACACAAACAATTCCTATCTTTGGAGGATTTTTGAAAAATTACAAGTACAAAATTTTGGGTATCATGTCTAGTAGTGGTGCGGGATACATGTGCAGTAGCGGAGTAGTATCAAAACTTTCGACATGTAGTTCGGTGGGACATTGGGAACACAAGGCGACCGCTTGGCACTCCATTACCAACGGTGGCACGAGGGGAGGACATGGTGGATTTGGAAAACTGCGGGGTAGATTTGGTGGATCGGGAGGCATAAGACTAGGTGGATCAGAGGCATAAGACTTGGTGGATCTAGTGGATCTAGTGGTGGATGGAACACTGAGAGGGATTCAAGGTTCTAGATCATGCGGAAAAGGGCCTCAACCACTCCACAAGTTTTTTTATATGTCTTTACATCTACTAGATTACAAGGGCATTGAGGATGCTATAGAGCATGTGCACAAGTGTGAATTTCTATAGCGTGCAAATGGGATCACTACCCTAGAGTGAAAGGTAAGTCGGTTCACAATGATGTTACGAGAGGCATGTGCATAGTTAATACTAGAAGTATGACCCCCATCAGATGGTGGTAGATTACACCACATTGTGAAATTACTTCTTAATGGAATTCCATATCCCTAAGTTTGAGTAGAAGAGCATTAGCACCTTGAAGGATATCTAACAAGGAATGATAGAGTGTGCGGGAATATGATGTGCATTTCAAAACTCTCTTATCAAAACTATCTTATGATATTCACCCCTCTCAAAGCATGCTCAATAGTCCGGCATTGGAGGATTGATAACACCGTTCGTAAGAGTGATTTCACACAACACATTTATGGGCCCACATGAGGCCTTGGAGGCTACCCTGCATGTTGATGTTGTGGGAAGCGTAGATACTAGTGTTAGCCCCTTCCTCAAGGTTCAAATTGTTCTGATAATGACGAAGTATCTAGAGAAGCTATCCGTATGAACTGGCACATGAGACTCATAGTGGTTTATGGTGCATAGATTGAGAGATAGAGGGGCACACAAATGAAAGTTGTCCTTGAAGGTCATTACGTGCCAAGAAAGTGGACTGTGAGATTTTCCATGGGGATCATGATGTAAGAAGATGCCCACTACTACAACACGTGATCTCGTAAGAATGTGTCTTGCTATTGCAATATTTGTACCTTATGACCCATGACACCAAATATTATAGGCTAATTGACCAAATACATGATGTCATTGATCTTGGTGTGATCCATACCATCCTTGCAAGCAGTTCCAAGGATGATGATCGCCACTATAAGGGGTGTGCAGATGAGAGAGGAGCATGTGGAAGAGGTTTCTTGCGGAGAATTTCGTGGTCATAGAAACCATGGAGGAAGAAGTGATTTTCCTCGAGGAACGTGTTATAACTATGGGTCTATAGAGCATTATAAGTGTGAGTGTCCTAATATTTTGCAATGCTCATGGTGTAGAAAGAAACATAAGTAAGAGGAGTTTCCTAAGATATTTTAGAACATGAGCCAACAACATCGGAAAGACAAGGGCACTGGAATGGTAAGCATAAAGAATTCTAACTCACAGTGGATGCCAAGAGTGACATGACTTAGGACTAGAAGTTGTACTAGTGACGATGTGAGCAGAGGTCATGTGCATTAGGAGATACCAAGGTAAAGAACACTAGTTACAAGAGAATAAATGGTACATGGGAAGTATCCAGACCCTACTAATCAAAAATAGGTGTATCAAGAGACTATGGATGTGATTCAGAGTCTTCAAGGAGAGATTCGAGTGTTTGAAGGAGCAATCAAGGTGGTAGATAAAAGGAGTAATGTTGAGGCTCCGCAGAAGGATCTGGATGAGGTTAGGGAGGTATGCAAGATGTTAAGGCAAGAGAATATCATTTATTTCTAGGAGAATGGTTAAGGGAGAAGATACCACACACACTAAAGGATGGCATGAGAGGCAAGTTCTACATGTTAACCTCCCTCCCCATAGCCTTGACTATGACAAAGAGATAACTTTGAATGTTTTTGTAGATGGATGGCTCCCGAGCAATAATCGATCAAAATGGGTGTGGAAGTCAATGTTCTCACCTTGGATGCATGGCATCAAATGGGAAGGCCCACATTACATCCATCTTCAAATGTGTTGTATATGGTAAACAAGATAAAGGAAATGCCCATTAGTGTCTTAAAGGATGTGGTTATCACTATTCAAGGGGCCAAGTTCACTAGAGACTTCAAATTCTTGGCACTAGCTGAGGTAGATAAATTTCTAGCATTTCTTGGGCACCCCTAGTGTTACAAAAACAATGTTGACCTATGGTTTAACAAGGGGTATATCAGTTTTGAGAACAAGGAGGAATAGGTCATCATCCCCTTGATAGATGGGAAATCAACGCCCTATATTGAGCCCTTGGGAGAAGAATTCCTTGATAAAATCTATGTGTGCTCTATCGAGACCCTAAGATAATTCATCCTACATAAGGAGTTATCTAGTTTGAAGACTCTCAATCTATGAGTGATACAACTAGCGTGGCATGTGACAATTGGGTGCATGGGACTTACAAATTAATTGGGTGATAATTGAGAGGATCGGTGACAAGGGTAACAAAAGTGCACTCGGTCAAGTGCCTAGGATAAAAGAAGTTACCAAGTTACTCTAGAGGAGCTAACCTTGATGATTTCTTATGAGAAATGGAGGCTTGGGTGGAAAAATTATAACAAAATAAGACGTATGCTTTGTTATAACCTACTCGGGACAACATGTTGGTGGGTGACACATCGTGAAAGCCTTCTAGAATAGCATGAGGTGAGAATCACGTTCTCTGTTAGGTTTTCCAGAAGAAATGTGCCCACTTTCATACAAGAATACCATGGAAAAAAACCCACCTTGTGTCATATATAAGCATGTGAGAAGGCCTGGATAAAAGGAACATAAGATTTACCACCTTCTCTATGGGTGCATAATTTTTATTCCACCTTACAAGGTTGTGTGTGCGCATGGTACATTCACTTGGAAATGCATCGGACGAGGAATGCGAGAAGTTGGTGGCTGATCTCATTCAAGCTTTTGAGTATTAGAGTACAAAGCCATCATTCGATAAGGCATTATAAGTGGTCAAGTGCCTTACAATGGTAGATAGCACTATGGCAGAAGATAGGCTACTTGTGCTATTAGGTGAACCTGATTTGGAGATGCATTTTGATGAGGAATAATCGAAGATACATGAGCTTGAGCACACATGCATGGAAAAGGAAAAAGGAAAAATGGTCCATGTGATAGATGGTGAAGAAATGGAGAGTCTGGATGTTAACCATTATGAATGTACACGCGAATTTAGGTATAGTGCATATGAGCAAGCGCGCGCCTACCATGAGCCCTTGAAGATAAATAAAGTTAACATTGGTTATGAGGCATAACCTAAGGAAGCTATCATTGGGGATTATTGGTCAGAGAAATAAGTTTCTAAGATCATGGACCTTTACATGAGTTTCAGGACTTGTTCCCATGTGGGTACCATGAGCTCAAAGGCATCCACCACTCCTTGGGGGAAATGAGGATCATGGTGAAGGAATTTGTGCACGGATTCGGAAGAGACTATATCGGATAAATCTAAACCTACACGTATGGGTCAAGGAGGAGATAGACAAGATGATAGCATCAGGCATCATTGAGGTTGTGGAAGAATCTAGAATGGGTGAGTCTAATGGTCATAAGCATTAAGAAGGATGGAAGGATAAGGATATATGTTGATTATAGGGACTTGAATGCAGTGTGTTTCATTGACCCTTTTCCAACCCCCTTCACTGAAGAAATTCTGGAAGGAGTAGCCGGGCATGAGGTCTATTCTTTCATGGATGGGTTCTCAGGGTACCACCAAGTTAGAATTGCAAAGGAAGACCAAGAGAAGACAACTTTCGCCACTGAATGGGGAATTTTTGCCTACATGGTCATGCCTTTTGGGCTGAATAATGTGTCTGTTGTGTTCTGTGCATCGTGGTACAAGCCTTCCAAGATTTCATCCATAAATTTCTTTAGGTCTACCTAGATGACTGGACTATGTATGGGCTAGTAAAAGACCAATGTGACAATTTAAGGATGATGTTTGAGAGATGTCAACAGTTGATGATATCCCTCAAAATTAATAAATGTGTCTTTGCTACTCCATTTGCAACTCTATGGGGCATATTATATGTATGGAAGGCTTCTTGGTGGATCCCACCAACATTACAACTATTGTGGGATTGGCGTAACCTACCATACCAAAGTGCAATGCATGGATTCCTTGGGCATACGGGGTACTCTAGGAAATTTATTAAGGGATATGCCAAGATCTTTGCACCCTTGGAGGAATTACTTAAACACAAGAGTTCCTTTCACTAGGGAGAGGTGCAACAAAGGGCATTTGACACATTGAAGGATAAGCTTCATGTCGCCCATATTATGCTTTCCCTCTTTGGATAAGCCTTTCCATGTGCATGTCGATGCCTCAGGAACAACCATTGGAGAAAATCGACATAACCTAGTGAGGGGATTGTTAATCACCCCTTGTTTTTTTCCAGTAGAAATTCGACACCAACAGAATAAAATTACACAACTATTGAGCGCAAGGAATTATTAATGATCTATGTGTGTTGCATAATTTTAGAGGCAAGATTCTGCACAAGCGACACCATTCATATTCTACATGGACCACATGGCACTGAAGTACTTGGTAAACAATCCCGTTCTACAAGGGTGCATATGCCATTGGGTCCTATTATTTCAAGAATTTGAGTTTTTAGTTATGGTAAAACCAAGAAAGAGTAATTCAGACTTGATCATTTATCAAGAATTGACTCAGGGGAGGACACACAGAGCATTGAGGATACCATGCAAGACATGTAACTATTTAGGTTGTGGCACACCCTCTGACTTAGAGGATATTGTAGTATTTCTTAAAATGGGTGTGGCGTTGGAATAAATGAAGGCTTTAGAGAGAAAGCAGTTGGCTATATGTGTCACACCTTACATGTTGATTAGTGGATATTTATACAAGTTAGGCCATGATGAGGTTCTATGTCGATGCATATTAGAACACGAGCACGTTGCAATCATGGAGGAAGCGCATGGTGGGATTGCAGGAGGAAACTATGTAGGAAATGCAACTGCGTAAAAGATTCTACTCATAGGATTTTGTGGGAGAGTATTTACCAGGATTGTATTGAGTTTTGCAAGTCCTGTGACCATTTCCAGTGCCTTGGAAAACCTGGAAGGAGGGATGAAATTCCCTTACAACCGATAGCCAATGCATAACCATTTGAAAAGTGGGCAATTGAATTTGTAGGGCAATTTCACCTACCGCACGAAGGATTGGCTCATGTTACATCATCACTTGCATTGATTACTTGACAAGATGGGTAGAGGTGGCGCCTTCAAAGGATTGCACAACAAGTAACATCAATGATATTCTTATGGGAAAACATAATCAAAAGGTATGGATGTCCGCCAAGTTTAACAAGTGATAGGGGTACACATTTTCTGAATGAAACAGTTAGGATTTTGTTGGCAGAGTTTATGGTGGTCCATCACAAGATCACCCCTTATTACCCATAAGCAAATGGGATTGTTAAAGCATTTAACAATATATTAAGTCACACATTAACTAAAAATTTTGACGTTAAAACAATATTGGGATGACAAGGTATCAGCTATTATATGGGCATATAGGACAACCTACAAGAGATTGAACAAGGCCACACCATTTCAATTGGTGTTTAGTGAAAAGGTTGTTTTATTGGTTGAATTTATGCTATCATTGTTATGTATAACGTGAATGAAGGATTGGTTGATGAAAAATTTCTCGATGAAAGAATTCATAAGTTAATGCAGCTAAACGAAAGGCGATCACTTTCTAGATGGATTCAAAAGATAGAGAAGGTGAGAAAAAAGCATGGCATGATTTTCGTATTAAACATAAACAATTTGAGGTGGGCAGATGTTTTTGTTATATGATTATAAATTTTTGTGCCATCTTAGGAAGTTAAAAGTCCCTTTGGATGGGACCATACATCCTTCACGTACATCCTTGATTTAGGAACTTGCTAGTTACAAGTATTGGATGGGACAAGATTACCAAGCCATTTCAATGGGAGTAGGTTAAAGCCCTACTATAAATAAGTCTTTCTTGTGTTTGTAAATAAGGTAGTTTTTAGGTAGCCTAGGATTTCCCTTAATGCATTTCTTTTCCTTGTGTTTTCCTTTCTTTTCACTTGTTCCTTTCTATTGTGTTTTTTTGTGCACCTTGTGCACCGGTAACCACATTACTTTCAAGGGTTGTGTATGTGTAGAGGGCCGCACATATGTTTTTAGTGTGGGGTGGAGTAGAGCAAAGTGAAATAGAGGCTGGAAGTGAAAGTTGTGTTTTAATGGCTTGGGTTAAAAGATAAAAAGTGTGTAAGGTAGGAAAGCACACGTGGAAAAAGGTGGACGAGAAATTTTGGTGTCAGGAAGGCTTTACAAAGACCACGTACAAAGGATGAAAAGTGTAGGAACAACATGAGGTAGGTGAGGGAAAAAATCAAGTCAAGGACAGAAGAAGTGCCTTCAATGCTGCAAGCGCACATATAAGAGTCTTCGGTCATTAAGAATTTTTGTACGCCAGAAGGTTGTATGGATTTTCACGTAGGATTTTACGCATGGGTAAAGGTGCTTAAGATTAGATTTAGTGGAAAAATCCACATTTAATGTTGAGTACATTGGTAGGTGGCATAGCATTTATCATGGGAGATAGACAAAAAGCTATAAGTAAAGGGTCGAGCACATCATTATTTACCTTGCTATTATGAGATTGAAGAGCTCTTATGAACTAGGGCATCCATGAAGAAAGATTTGTGTGAAGAAATAAGAGTGAAAATCTAAAGTGCGTGACTAGGGTGATCTGTGAACTAGAGTGGAAGGAGTACACAGGCATAGGGAAGAAGGTTTTAGTGGAATACATCGTCTTGTGGAAGAGTTTTCTACGTTAGGTTTTTTTCTTGCTAGGGCACATGGGAATAGAAGGATTTTTCATGGAGTTAAGTCATAGATTTGAGTAGAGTGAGGAAGGAGAGAAAGGATTTTATTCTTTTAACCCGATAAGAATATGGCACCAAAGAAGGGACTGTTTCACCTAAGAAGGGAAAGGGAAAAGGAAAACAAACTGCCACCACCATTTTTAATGAATAATGGTATGGAGATGCAGTACCCAGATGGGGTGTTACTTGGGAAAGAATGGGTATCCCATGTGAGGAAGATGGTTATGAGCGACTATAATCATTACACAAGTACCATAGAAAAGGAAATAACGTTAGAGTTGGTTCATCCAATAGATAAGAGGACACCAGAGGGGATGCCAATCTATAACGATGAGGTGAAGGTAAAATTGGAGAAGGTTGGGATGCAGAACTATTCGAGTTTCCCTATTTTGGAAAGCCCAAGTGGTTATACCAATGGTTGATGTCACACATGCATGAGGACCACTTCTACTTTGTGGGCCACATAATACACATAACTCCCCATCTCATCTCCAAGTTTATTGGTTTTATCTACAAAGGGATTCATTAGATGATGACCTAGAGGATAAAGAGGCTATTAAGAGGACCATGGAGGAGTATGATTATAAAAAGGGTTTGCATTACTTTGATATCTCAGATATCCCCAATCCTGTAATGAGATTGGCCACATGCTTGGTATCCAAGCTGAATGGGCAAGAAAGGTGGACACAAATAAACAAGGCATGGTTAAATGTATGCCAGAAAATTTTAGAAGGGACCATCTATAACATGTCCGCCTATATTTGCAGAATAGATCATCATCATCTTTGCATAAGAAGGAGATAAGATAATGTTTGACAATTTTATTTTCACCATCATCTTCTCATAAATTAGAGTGTCCGATGGGCTAGAGAATTTTTTATGGGAGTATCTAGATGAATATCCCTCCCTTGTGAAGAGGTTTGAGAAATACACATGTAATACCATGATGGTCGCCCATAAGGCACGCTTGGAGAAATGGTACAAACAAATGTGTGATGCATTCGAGTGGTGAGTGGAGGATACCAAAATATTTTCCAACACTAGTAAATGGAGAAGATGAGTTTTTGTCTATCGGTATTTTTGTATTTGCAAGTTCACTCTGTCGGATGGGACCAAGAGTCCATGGTGTAAATTTCCTTTCTCTTTCACTACGCAGTATTTCCAAGTAGGGGTAAATCACTTCAAGGAAGCTAAAAGACTAAGGTTCGACCTTAGCGAGGTGGACCAGACCACCGTAATTTTTGAAGGAAGCTATTATATCCAAAGAAGCGCACTTATGTGGAGAAGTATGTCTCCCATGAAGTGCGCATGACAAAACCCTTGACACTGCCAATTGTTGGAAGGACCATAACAAGAGTATACTTGCGCATTAGGCCCAAGTATGAAAAGGGTGCTTACTTGGAGAATGATGTCTCCATCCCAAAGGATCCCACTAGTAGGAAGAAGGTTGCACCAAAGAAGAGGGAAAGGGAAGAGACCCTAAAGAAATAGGAACCGAAGAAGAAAGTGCCAAGTGTGTACACAACACAATCTGTGGGCATGCTCGAGTCAAGTGCCAAGCCAAGAAAATACATGCACAGGAAGAAGTATCCCATCAAGGAGAAGGAAAATACACTTGAGGAAGAGGTGTCAGAATAACAAGAGTCACCTAGAAAGGAATCACCTACCGATGAGGAGGAAAAATACCCGGCTAGGAATAAACAAAAAGTAGTAGGGAAGGTAGACTCGGAAGAGAAGGAGAGCTTAGAGGCCTAGAGGCCTACAGGGGTGAGAGATATGATGATGAGGATGAAGAGGTTCAGGACCATCCCGTGTACGATGTACATGATTCAGAAGAAGAAGGAAATGAAGAGAAGAATGGAGAAGAAGGCACTCAAGGAAAAGGGGAGAGTGAAGAAGTAAATACTAAGGATCAGAGGACCCCCAACCTCACCAAGGAGTAGATAGAAGAGGCCGCAGAGAGAAGTAGTGGGAATAATAGAGAAGTTAGTGGATCAAGAAGTGGAGCAGAGTGTGGATGAGATACTCAAGGAGATAGAAGAAGAGAGCATAGGAAAGGAGTATGGTAGCATGGGTGGAGACCTCGGCCTAGCAGTAGTAAGCTTTCCAAAGGTTGTGCACATAGGAGGAAAGAGCGTGGTAGTAGTACAAGGAAAGGGAATGGGTTATATCCATGATCCAAACAAGGTACTACACACATGGTTCCAAACTACTATGCCTACATACCAACTCTTGGAAATGTCTTCATTCGAAGAAGAAGGCGCATACCCATAAACCAGGAAAATGCTATCTTGGGCATTTGAGTCCCATGTCAATGAACCTAAGTTCAAAGTTAACCAAGGGCGTTGATGAAGGTGTTAGAGACCAAAGGTATAAACCCATTGGTGAATTCTCAAGCATTGTCTGATGAGAAAGTATGTAATGCACTCAACAAGGTTTTGTTGAAGTTGAGGCAAGGATCTTTGGAAGGAATGACCAGGTGAGATTCCTAGAAGGGAATTGGAGAAGAAAAAGGAGGAGATCATTGAAAAGAGAAAGGATCTGAAGCAAGAGGAACTAATCAATGCACAGTTAAGGCACGTGAGATGAAGGAGGAAAAGGAAAGGGTGTGCGAGGTATATAAAAATGTAGAAATGATTACAAATGTTATTATCTTAAATCATCCATACCTAGCATCGCCCTGAAAGCGAAGTATGAGTCAACCTTACAATGCTTGGAAGACCTAACTCGCATCCTCACCATGGAGAGGCAGCCTCTCACTTTGGAATCAGTAGAAGAAGTGTTAGCATGCCAGGAGAAAGAGGAAAAGATGAAGGTTGTGGAGATAGTCACTCGGTACACTAAGCTCCTTGCCAATGTAAAGGCTATTACACTAGATAGCCAAAGCTACTTATGAAAATTACATGGACAGAGATAGAGTGACAAGCATTTTAGTTGCTACCCATGAGGTAGACCTCAAGGAGTTTCAAGAGAAGAATAAAGGAAATAGGGTAGAGCGAGATAAGATCCTAAACGAGGTAGAGAAGAAGTTAGAATCCATCGAGACCCTGAGAGGCTAGATCAAAAACTAACTGAAGGAATTATATCCCCAGATCACCCATAGGATGGATGCGTTGGATGACCTCAGCAAGTAGTTGGAAAACATTGTTGATATGTTGAATGCTAAGGGTGATGAACTAGGCTTTGAAGAGGTGAGCACCTTAGTAGGTGACCATTGTCAATAGGCACAGGGCAAGGTGGATGCTTGTGATAAGATTGAGGAAAATATAAGGAAGGATTTCCCACTCATTCTTCAATAATAAAAAATTCTTCTTCATTCCTCCATTCTTTATTTCTTCCATTTCTCATTATTCATTCTTTAGTCCCATCATTCTTTATTCTTTGGAGAGGATATTTCGAGGATGGAGAATAGGCTTAGTGTGGGGTGATGTTGGGCCTTAGAATATTGACTAAGTCCCAAAGGGCACGTGCACGCACATGACCAGTGAAGAGGATAGGTGCGCGGGGAAAAGCGTGTAGTAGAGGGGTTTTATAAGGGTTTAGTAGAAACCATAGTGCACACGCAAGAAGAACAAAGGATTTCAGGACTTAGTCATATTCGGCTTTCCAAGAGGCACTTGAGGAAAAACGTGACCCGACTAGGCGTGCTGAGTGGATAAGGTGACAACTTGATGACTTGGTGGTCAAGGAAAGAATATTCCACACATGGAACATTCCCAAAGACATCATTGTAGAAAGTGGGGAGATTGGATCAGAAGAATCATGCTCCATTGGAGGACCACCTTGACACTTGGCAATCGATCTGCTACTTCAAGAAGGCATGGCGGTGGGTGTTAAACCTATTTATAGAGATTCTTAGGTAGAAGAAAAGGATATAGGAGAGAGGACCATTCTGGAGAGAACATCATCGAGAGATCCAGAGAAGAAGAGGGTCATGGTGCGATAAACCATAACAGAGTAGGTGAAGCTCTGTAGAAATAGTAGAAGATTCTAGGGGTTGGGGTTCTCATTAGAGGACTATAGGAATGTTAGCATATAGGGAATGGGTCTACTAAATTTTTGTAATAGGTAAGAATAGCTAGAACTTCGATTAGTGAGTTATGATATATTGTTATGATATGACCCTTTTGGATGTAATGTGGTTATTGAACTATGATCAACATGAATATATGGTTATGTTCTAAATATATTGTTCATGGGTGTAAACCCTAGTTCCTTTTTTCTTTATGTTATAGATCAGATCTGCTATTTGTATGATGTTTCTTTTGTTATCTAAATGGGTATGTTGGTGTAATGACTCATCCTATGCTTTCAAAATATATGCATGATCATTTACTTTTCTACACTTAATTTGTCATCAATGACAACATCTTCTCACAATGCTCACATAAAGGAGGGGCTTGATGCGCGCACACCTCGGGTGAGTGCTAGCAGAGCATTGGGTGATAGGCGATGCATTTGGGGTTATAAGGTTATTTTATAGGCATAAAAATGACTACACAAAGATTCGAATGTTGGATAGAAGACCAACATCTACACTAGTGAATTAAATCTGAAATTGACAAAAGAAGATTGCAACTAGCAATGTGGATCCTACAAGATACAAAATCATGGTAGGAATCTTGATGTATTTAACTGCAACAAGAATAGATATAATGTATGCAGTTATTTTGATTTCTAGATTTATGGAGACACCAAAAGAGTCGCAAATGAATTTGAGGTATGTGAATGGCA